>JAOEHI010000015.1:322751-359219 GCA_025447815.1 Percopsis transmontana
CCCTAAATGCATTGAAGCAACTGCCATGTGAATGGTTGATTAGATAATTGCATTAATGAGAAATTGAACAGGTGTTCTAATAATCCTTTAGGTGAGTGTATATACCGTAACGGCTATTGATTTTAGAAAAATAGTGTTGTTGTTGTTGTTGTGGTTCTCCAGCTGTTGATAAATCTGTAGCACTTCTGGGACTCTCTCGAATTTCGCGTTGCGGTCGAGTCGCTACAAGCTCCACTCCAATAGTTATCATGCTGACATTTAGTACTAAATCTCTAGTCTAGCACAACCAAAATATTGACCCAAAATATGGGAGGCCAGGGCTGTTTCAGAACTCCATATAATCCATACTCCATAAAGTAATAAGTTGCATGCAGTAGACGTACACAGCAGTTATACAGTCATACACGACAGTTATACAGACAGAGTTATACATCGGCTCTGACTGTATACTGGAAAATTTCAGGATAGTCGGGTCTAGTGGTCTAGGTGTTGGACTCCCAGCCGGAAGGTTGTGGGTTCGTGCCCCAGAGTTGGCCTACCTGTAAGCATCCTTGAGCATGATGCCTAACCCCTATCTGCTCCATGTAATAGCACCATGTAACTGTAAGTCGCATTGGATAAAAGCGTCTGCTAAATTACCTAATTGTAATCCGTGTACTGCAAAAATTTTATTTTTCATGTAGCATACTGCATAGGACTTACTACTTTTCAGT
This sequence comes from Percopsis transmontana, assembly GCA_025447815.1. NCBI lineage: Eukaryota > Metazoa > Chordata > Actinopteri > Percopsiformes > Percopsidae > Percopsis > Percopsis transmontana. The sequence continues at coordinate 323,465 of JAOEHI010000015.1, forward strand.
CAATCAATAGTCAGCACACAGAACACAGTCCTCAGTATCAGGCAGGAGAAGCCAGACCTAATGCCTGTCACATGACCCGATCAAGTGTGTACAAAGGAGAATTTATTATTTTCAAACACGGAATCCGACCAAGCACGGTTCTCCATTTGCCATGAAGCCGGAGAGGAGCGAGGTGTATGCAGAGAAGGGAGAGGGAGAAAATGGGAAAGAGAGAGAATAGAGAGAGAGAGGAGAGAGAGAGAGAGGAGAGAGGAGAGAGGAGAGACAGAGAGAGGAGAGAGAGAGAGAGGAGAGAGAGAGAGAGGAACGGCGTAGGTGCCAGTGGGGGAGAGAAAGAGGGTTGATCTTCGTAGTAGAAAAGGCCTCTTCATTCACCAGCGGCGAAAAATGTTTTTTTCAGGGACAAAGCTGCGAGTCCCTCTTCTCTCCAGGTTCTTTTGTCATCCTTTATCACTCTATCTGAGAGGAGGCAAGGGAGGTCAGATGGAGAGAGAGAGAGGAGGGGGTCTGTGGACGTGTGCATTTTCTGTCCCAGCAGCGAAAAAAATGAACCCCCTCCGGGTGCCCTCGGGAAAGGGGGGGGGGGGTGTGTTTGAAGATAAATGGATGGAAAAGAAGAAGAGGTGAGATTGAAGTCGGAGGTGTGTGAGGAGGCGCACGGGAGCAGGGAGGGTGTTAATGAAGGGAGAGCCACTAGGAAAAAGGTTCTGCCGTGGTCTTTTTTTTTTTAGGAGGTGGACCCCGGGACATTATATTCTTGACTCCTCCAGGAGGGCCTAATGAAACTCTCAACGCTTGGCAGTCTTGAGGAAGAGTGTGTGTGTGTGTGTGTGTGTGTGTGATGGGAGGTGCTCTGGGAGGAAGAAACTCCACAGTTGGCAAGCAGGAAGGAGAGAGAGAGAGACATAAACGTCAAGCCAGAGAGAGAGAGAGAGAGAGAGAGAGAGTAGAATAGAAAAATGGTGGAACGAGGGGAAAGGGAGCTCTTTCACTCAAGACTCTTCATGTGCCCTCGTCTCGTCCTCCTCAAACCTACCTCTCCCCCTACAGCCATCCGCCCTCGTCCCGCCTGTGTTCCCTTATGAGCAACGTGATGATTGTCTCGCACACAGCGGTTTTCCATTAGCTCGAGCATGTACGGAGCACTAATGTGTGATTGAGCACAATGTGGATTCAACCGTACCCATTTGACTTCAAGCCTTCTTGCTGTGGAGAGGGGCCCTCAGATCACCGCTGTACCCAAAACAAAGGGAGAACAAAAGCGGAAAAGACAAAAACTCATCGCGCGGCACACATTTCTAACGGCGTGGACCCACATTTGGTCGGGCAGGATAGAATAGCGGTCCGTGAGGTCATGGGTTCAAACACCAACCTCCTAAAGCAAGCTGCTCCTACTTTGGAAAAGAAACACCTGCTGAAACTAGGGGGCAGGATAGTCTAGTGGTCTAGGTGTTGGACTCCCAGCCGGAAGGTTGTGGGTTCCCGCCCCAGAGTTGGCCTACCTGTAAGAATCCTTGAGCAAGATGCCTAACCCCTACCTGCTCCATGTAATAGCACCATGTAATTGTAAGTCGCTTTGGATGAAAGCGTCTGCTAAATGACCTCATTGTAATTGTAAAACTTATGGAGACGCTCCCCTTCTGCCCGGAGGGGAGCGTAGTTCGCATCCAGGCTAGGTTCAATTTCCCACGACACTCCCTAGACATACATGCTAACACCTCCCTACCAACTAACCCCCACCCCCAGCACCACCACAAGAATGTCAGAGTATCCAGAAACAAAATCAAAGGGGAACAGTAAGGTCTCTAATCAAGGCAATCAGGGCTGTTTTCAGAGGTGCACAGCACAGCCGCTGCACTGGTCTCATCTTCCTCTGCGCTTTAATTACTTGCTTTTGCATTTGATGGAGGGGGGTGACTGGGGGTGATTGTGCCTTATCACCTATCTCTAGGATAAAGGACTACCCAATTACTTTGTTTGGATGCTAATGATTGCATTTCATTAGTAGCCGCTCTTAGCCCTCCTCACCCAGTAAATGGATGAATGTGCCATAATTTCAATTATTGGAATTATGAAAATTGCTTTTAAAAGGACGACACGGTATCATCAGCTTTCCACTGTGACATAATGCCATTTTAATTTCCATAATAGTTTTAATTGTCAGTAGCCCTGTTGTGCATTAATCATTTAATTGTATTGTCTTTTTCTGAAGCAAACACCTACACCCACCCCACACCCCCCACCCCCTGGAAGAATCAACTCCCAATCAGCCCCATAGACTCTAGTGTGATGAGACACCACAGAAAAACAAAACAACTTGCAGGCGTGATTCAAAGTTGGTTATGGTCATGCTGTATACATAGTCTCATCCCACTGCATGATTTGGTTAGATTAGAATGAAACTTGATGGATTACTATTAGGAATTTTAGAGTAAAGAGACATGTTCAAACGTATACAGTATGTTCAAATGGTGCTTTACACTGACATAACATTGAAAATATGCTGCTGCTATTAATATGAAATATACACGTTACTATATAGTGTCTTGGTTACATACTTAACCCTAACCCTAGGGAAAATGTGTTGGCAATTTTTTTCTGCTGGGGAAATATGGGGAAGTATGGTATTCAGACAACATTTGACTTTTTTGTAATTTAGCAATGCCTTTAGTTGAAAATCTAAATGAAATTGGTTAATATTAGTTTACAAATAACAAAATATTTTAGCATAGCTGATCGTGGAAAGCAAATGTAAGCTCTGCTGTAGGTGCTCCCACCTTCTAAGGATCCAATCTAAACAGACATATTGCCATTGTACATTATGTGTAATGTGCAATGTACAATGTGTATTTAGCTAATACTGATTATTTACTGTAATGCAAAAAACTTGTCTTATACGGGGGGGGCTTTAAAAATCCCTGATCGTGAAAGGTTGTATTGTATGTTCTTTCTCCTAGCAGGTTTAACACCTCTAAGCACAGATAAGGTTTCCATCTTTTTACAGAAGTCTGATGACAGACTTCATTCAGGTAAAAAAATGTTTTCTATCTACACAGACATAGGTCACAGGTCACAGATCACAGGTCAAGGACATAACTGAGGCCCATGAGAAAAATTACTTGCAGCCTTTTCTTTTCACTCATCTCAAGGTAAATGTCTCATACAAGGGAGGTAAACCTATAGAGAAATTACCTTTGTAATGATAAATGTTTGCCTTTTATATTTTTCAACATTTCTACAGTATTGCTATGTGTGTGTGTGTTTGCCTGCAACTTATGTCCATAAGGAAGTAAATAAAGGAAAATCTTATCTCAAACTATTAATCAAATAGTGGGCTTTTGGGTAACACATGCAACACAAACAAATACAAACAGTAAATGCTAAGTTCAACAAGGAAATGTATTGTGCATCTGCCGTGAATATGGATACCATACTGTATGTATCCTTCATATTTATATATACTGTATGTATGCTTTATATTATGTGCGTTAAGCTGGCAGACTGAAGCTTTGCCATGTAGACCTCAGAGCCATGCATAGCAGCACTCACACAGAAGCCAGTCTGACTGACGGCTTTAAGAAGCTCTCCACCATACCTCCTTAAGTGTGGGAGGGAGGTCAAGTGTGCCCCCTCAAACAAACACACTCACATGCCCATGCAGAACACCTTGCCAAGCCTTTCAGCCACCGCTATTTTTCTTAAACTCATGGCACTGACAGCACAAGGCAACGTCTCCGGGATTTGAATCCCAGAGGGATCCGATTGGCTGGGCAGAGAGAGAGAGAGAGAAAGAGAGAGAGAGAGAGAGAGAGAGACACATACACATACATCCATGAGGGAGAAGGAAAAGCTCTAAAGGTTCCTTTCTGGTGAGGTTTGAGAAGAGGTGAGTGAAACGCAGGGAAACAACAAAGAATCCATGAAGATCTGGGATGGACTGCAGACTATGGGCTTTATATTGTACTACAAAACACATAGACTATTATTATACACTATTTCATATGGACCTAAAGATTTTAATATGCACAAGAAGTTAAGAGGATGTTGAAGGGGTTTGTGTAAACCCTAGAAAATAATATTATTTCCATTAAAACTGACAAGTGGATTAAGATTTAAATAGAAAGACATAAGAACAGATGAGAGTAAATGCACATTGAAAGGAGACTGGGGAGACCGCTAGAGACACTTGATCGAGGAGAGGATTTAGAAAATACTTTCCAGTGGGAATTCACGAGCAGGACCACATATTTACCTGAGTCTTCCCTACTCAATAGAGTTTCCTTGTAGTAGAACACGGCTGTGCCACTAACCCTGCCACCTCTGTCTATAGTGTAAAAGGTTAGACGGATTCTTAATATGCATAGCAAAAACGGAGATGTCTGTTTTGACTGGAAGGGAATCATTAATGGCCATGCCATGAATGCATGACCTGTGACCAGTTCCTACACAATTGTGCCACCTTCTGGAGCAGAAGAGGAACTGGCATTGGATCAAGGACATGCAAATGGAAGAACATTTTACCTGACACATTTTGTAAGAAATAGGGGGGGAAATGTGGAATGCAACTTCTGTCCACTATTACAACTCATACATGTCTTATTTGTGTAATCCCTATGCATTAGTTCATTAAATAGCCTATAGTTGCAGCTATGCTCTGGTTTTTCTCCCGGTGTACAGTGGGGAAATCATATTCCATTATGATTCATTCTATACACTTTTGATCTGAGGAGACTGGTGACAGCAGCAGTGGTGATGTGCTTGCATCTGTGTGTGTGTGTGTGTGTGTGTGTGTGCACGCACTTGTTTAGATGCATGTGTGTCTGGGTTTAGGCCTGCGTGGGGAGGGGGCCGCAGAATGAAGGCAAGGCTGGGGAGAGATTCAACCGCAACACAAATGGATTTGGTTAATAGATGGAGCCTCTGATCCTGACCGGAGCTCAGCTGGAGCTCACCTAATTGGAGAGGGTGAAGAGCGCAAAAGAGAGGGGAAAGGAAAGTGAACAGAGAGAACATAGCCTCAGAATAAATTCAGGGTGCACCTCTGCTGTAACACCACTGACTCCATGGTTAGCATTAGCAACATGTAGCATTCCAGGTGCGTCCGAAATACAGCCCAGGGTCATGTTGTGGCTCACGTTCATGTTTCTCGCTATGAATATTGACTCAACTCAGTAATGGTGTCTTTTTTGTAATAGTGCTCTGTCATTTAAATATCCGATTTCCCAGCGCAATGAGCGGAAAGTGGTCCACTCTTTAACCCACTTCAGTGCACCAAGGACCATTAGAGAAATAACTCCTGATGGGTAAAAAAACACAGTGGTGTTAGAAGCATTTAGCAGCACCCAGTACTCACTACGGTTTGGAAGTGAACTGTATTCACGGTGGTAAAAGAAAAATGAAGGTATGTGATCCAACACTGAATGACCTTCATTATTGTCTAAGAGGTGGTTTCACAGTAATACCAGAAACTATTCAGGTACTTTGGTAGGAAATTATTTCTCTCTTTGGTTCATTGTTGAATGCGAGAGAACATCCTTCAGAGCTCCGTTACCCTTCACAGCTGCCGTCCGTAACACAAGACTGTCCATGAAAGCCTCTTAGAACTTCCACAGCATGGATGGAGGGAAAAGAGAACTATGAAAAGTATATCACTTCAAAAATAGACGACTAAATGCCTAGTCCCAAAATGTATCAGGCTTGCTTAATTATTTCCTTTTTTGTCTCCTCGGATAAAAAAAAGAAAATAATTATCTGTATTTCTAATGATACGGAGAGTAAGAAAGATACTGTAGCCAGACTGGGAAAGAGAGACACAGAGATATAGACTAATAAATAGGTAGAAAGAAACCGAACGATAGCCCGATAGAGAGGGACAGTGAGACAGCCAGACACACACACACACACACACACACAAACACACACACACACACACACAGACACACAGGGAAACAGCCAGGCAGACACACACAGAGAGACAGAGAGAGCGACGTACATTTACAGTACATAGCAAGACACACAAGTAGAGCGAGTCAGGGGGATATCCAGGCAGACAGACAGGCCCATAGAGAGAGAGAGAGAGAGAGAGAGAGAGAGAGAGAGAGAGAGAGAGAGAGAGAGAGAGAGAGAGAGAGAGAGAGAGAGGAGGAAAGCACGTCTGGAGTACCAGGGGTACCCCTGTGTGTGTGCGAGAGAGAGAGAGAGAGAGAGGGCTCTCGTCTGCGTATTCTAAAAGCAGGGGGTCTTTCCCACTCTCTAGCGACACAAAGGCCCGCACAGCACGCACACCCTGGGGGGCTCTTGGGAAAGCCATCAGCTACCGGGGGGCCAGGCCAGAGGAGGCACGTATAGAGGGCACAGCTGAAGAGTCTATAGGAGGACAAACAGCAACTCTGATCAGCCAGGTTAACTCCTCCACACACACAGCGCGGAAGACATTTAAGAGAGAAGGCTGACATGTAAGTTACTCTCATGGAGACACACACACACACACACACACACACACACACACACAATAGAACTACACACATACTGTATATAAATATATATTACAATAATGTATGTGAAGGTGTGTGATAAGATAAGATAAGATAAGACGGAGTCTAAGGGAAAATTTAACCCTCAAATCTATGTGAATGTTATTTCCATAGGCCACAAAACAGGCCCCCCCATTGTGTTATGAGTGGTCTCACTATATTTAATATACAAACATAAAGACAAATTGATATAGACTTGTACACATTCACACACACACACACACACGGAGAGGCCGTCCGTCCTGCGGTCCCTCCCACTGTGTTCCCATTGTAGGGAGCATTGTAACAGTTTTGTCCTAGACATATGGACTGGTTTAGGGAGCTGGACCCCCGGCAGCTGAGGCTTTGTGGTCGTGTCACAAAGGTCTCTGGGATTGTGTTCCCAGCTAATTCCTCCTTTCAGGGAGTGCGGATCAGAGTCTATAATGATCCGGGGTGGCCCAGCATCAGGATTACTGCGGCCGTCGCTGACACCAACAGGGTTGTGTGTGTGTGTGTGTGTGTGTGTTTGAGAGAGAGATGACATCTTAAGATGAAACATTGTTGCTACACTTTCACAACATGGATCAATTGATACCCCGACACACACTCACACACACACACAGTTTTTTCACCTCATTTCCCTGAACAGAGCTTAGGCAAATATCATTAGCAGGGACAGTGCATGCAGTGAGGTGAAAGTGATTCCTGTGTCTCACAACAGCGTTTACCAATCACAGAGCGTCTTCTGGAAACATTTTGAAAAATGTCTTTCCCTCACAGCTCTAGCACAGTCACTCCACTAGAACTGTAGTATTCCCACAAAGAGAGTCTATGTATTGGTTTATTAATCACAGGAGGTGTATTTTAATTGAGCTTTATTTGTAACAGGATTGTATTAAATGGCATACAATGTCCATGTAAATAACAATAAAACAGAAAGGTTTATTCTATAGTACACACATACTGTACAGTAAGATGTGTATTGATAATAAAGGGGAGAGAACATGCTAATCTTAAATCCTATTGCTAACAAAGAAAAAGAAAAGTCTATTATAGTTTGTATTTCCAGTGCTGGTTAATGCAGCCACTGATTGGGAAGCCATTGTGAAGAAGCCTGTACTTTGAATTAAAGGTCTATTGCAACAAGTGCATCTCCATTACTTTCAGGGGGAAAAAGCTATCCAGTCAAGTACAAATACTTGAACAATGTTTCTGTTTTCTATTGGATTGTCATCCACAATGATGCCCAAAAACACTCCCAGGAAATAGAAAAACACTGTGGGCAATCAGGCCTGTGCATTCTTAAGAAAAGACTGAGATCTACATTCCAAATTAAGGGCCCTTACATGCATACATGCTGAAGGCCCCCCACCCCAACATAAAGCACCTGCTCTTCACGAAGCCCGGCTTCAGCGAGGCCTTCCGGCGTTTGACTTTTAATTTTCTGCGTTGGTTTGTTTTCACAGGCATCTTTCCATATTTCATCTCTTTCTTCTTCCTGTCTAGTGAGAGGAGACTTTCATTGAAATTCATGATCTCGAGGGCCCGTGCCCGTACAAGGCTACAGGATAATAGGCCGACCTATTTACCCCAAGGTTTTGTTTATCTTCTCCTTTCTCCCCCACCGCTGCTCTCCCTGGCTCTGGATTCATCAATGTCTGGGCGAGATGACAGCTGTCTCCTGGCCATTAGCATTGCAAATGAAAGAGAGGAGAAATAGGTGGGGGCCACGTTCTGGAAGAGAGAGTCTCTCGGCCTTCTGACGAAGTGCCGCCAATCTAGCGTCGGGGCCACGTTTTTCAGAGGGGTGTAATGTTTTCAGTTTGGTCATTAATATAACCATGTGGTCTCTTCAGCCAGAGAGCCTCTGGACATGTGACATGAAGAGCTTACAAGCGTATGTAATTGTAACCAGGTGAGTATTCGCTGCAAGATAAGACACAATGGAACGGCCTACATGCATGGACACTCTCTGAGAAGTTCAGTAAATGTAAAAGGTCTGTAGGTTTGTAACTGGGGTTGTACCTTGTAAAAATTGACTATTTCCATAAGCTGTGTGTGTGTGACTTTTGGAGAAATCCATTCTGCTACCAGAATGGTTCTTGTACATTTTAAGTTAAAAGAAATTTACAAATGTAGCACCTCATGGAGCAGTAGTACACAGTATCTTGCACCTAACATTGTACCTATAGGTACAGAAATTATGTATGCTATATGATTTGGTACATCAATCCCTTTGTCACACACCTGAGATAAAGGGCTGTAATGTGTGAAAAAATTATATTATGTTGCAAGTGGGTATGGATTATAGGTTCATGTTGGTAAACATACAGTAGGGTTGTAATATACAACACAACAGTTCAGTCTATGAACTGTCTATGTACGTATGTGATCGGGTTCAGGGTATGTTTTATGTGTGTGCGATGTACTGCGCTTAGCTGGACCTTGTAAATGCAGCTGTAAAAAGCCATAATCAATTAACAGAGCAATAGGATTATCCTTCAAATGTTTGCAACCTTAAACTGTGTGTGTGGGTTCACAAGGCCATGTCTGTTTAATACCAGCGCCCCGGGGCTGACATACAGATGGGCAATTGTTCCAAACAGTAGCACGGAAAAATCGTCATGGTAACCGGCCGGGCACTTCAGACAGCACTAACAACAAAGCTTCAGGTATCTGTCCAGAGTTTGAACTCTCTCACACACACACACACACAGATCCAACCTAGATGTGCACTCGAGATGTGAACGCATGCAGAGTGCTGTGGTAGATGCACACGCACTTGCACACACAAAGGCAGGAGTAGATGTGATAAAAACACAGGTCAGACAGCTAAGAGAAAAGAAGATGTATATACCGGTATATATATACAATATACATCCCTCTTTCTTTAGATTAGCTCTTAAAAAAATTATTAAGCAATTATTTTGATGATTGAATGATAGCTAATGTATGTTGTAAAATGTCTAACTAACTTAGCCCTGGTGGCATGTGGCTGTCATTATTCTAACAGCATGTTGTTTGCTTATGATAACTGGTGTATGACCTATTCAGCTATTGACAAATGTACTTATTGTAAGTTTCTTTGGATGAAAGTGTCTGCTGTAAACGTAAATGTGAGGGAGAGATAACAGCGGTCCGCTGGGACGGTGGTGTGTTCGGGAGATAATCCAGTTTAAACATGACTGCGCCCTCGCGACGACACCTGAGGTAGAACAGCTGCCTGCCTCATCTGATCACACCAGCACCGGGGTTCAGGGGGCCAAAGAGACACCTATAAGAGCACAACGTGACCGGCTCAGCTCTTTACAAACGCTAGAGTGGGCATTCTCCCACAGCCAGTCCCCTATACAGGTCCACAATTCAATTCTTCACCCACTCATTCTTTCTCTTTTTGTCTCTCGAGAAGACACCTCACTTGAGATACCACGGGGCTGCTTTTTAAAAGTCCCTGTGTGGCAGGGTGACAGAGGACACCACTCTCCCTTTTCTCTGGTTTGGAAAGACCAGGACTAATTGAAAAGGGGGGGTCCTCAGCTACCCTCCCCAAACCCCCAATCTCCCTTTTTACCCCACCTCAGACTCCCCTGGTTGGTTCTCAGACCTCCCCCTGCCTGTGTGATACGGGGCCCGCATTGTGCGAGCGCCACAAAGAACAGGAAGCAGGGAGGTCGGCAGGCCGAGCTGGAGGGTCAGCTCAATCAGGCTGTATGATGGATGCAGCCTGGGTCACCTGGAAACACCATGAAGACACACTGAACAAGACGGACGACATGCACACTCTCACACTATATATATATTTATGCTATTTCGTTGTGTACACTGTCAGTACATACTGTATGAATGAACATGCCGCTGGAGAGCTTATAAGATACAGGCATACAGTATTATAAGGCGATGCATTAAAAGCAGAAGAACAACTCTCTAACTGACAAGTAACGGTTTTCCAAGCAGCATTGATTTCTTTTCTTTAAAGGAAAAAGCTTATGTTCACTATCCTTTTAGTCTGCCATTTAACTAGTACATCATTGCTATATCTGACATAAACATGTATCTTACAGTCCTCAGTCTGATACTAAAGCCTAATCTACCAACTGTATTTGAAAAAATAAAAAGTTTTGTCCCCATCTCTTTTCTCTGCCGGCATCCCAGCAGCCTCTGTGGCGTGTCACTCGGGAGGGGGGGGGGGAGGAGTCCGCTGTCGCCCTGGAGACGGCTGTGTGTGGGAAGCAGTCAAAACATGACAGGACAGAGTTTACTGACTCAAGGTGGCTGGGCGGCAGGGACAACAGCACACATCGGGGGACAATGGCGGCTCCATTAGTGCTAATGGGGGACACATGTAACAGGATTAGGGTGGGGACACCTGGGGGGACCACATGGGGAGATGCTACACTTATCCCACCCCCTTGTCCCACTCCATCAAGCCTGCACAAAAACAGGAGCCTGCTATTAGTGGAAGGGCAGACTGGGACTCTCAGATGTGTAGACCTTCACATATTCCACTAATATCCCACAAAACTCGCAGTGTGGATGACAGTAGTGGCTGTGATACGTATACATATAGTAGAATAATATAAGTTAAGAAAAATAGTGATACCAGCGGGCCTTGGTGTCCTGAAAACAGCCGCTATCTGCCAAGCAGCAGCCCAGCCTTTCTGTTTTAAATCAACACCCTGGCTTCTCCAGCAGCCATGTAAATCAAACTGAAATAAATCGGCGATAGAGGCCAATAAATCTCCTCTGCCGGACGGGGAATCTTCCTCCTCCGGTCCCTCTGCCTTTATGGAGCTCGTCCCTCTTCCAAACTCTCCCTCTCCCCCTTTCTGCAAATTCCTGCACTCTGCCCAAGACGCCCAGTCAATTAATAAGACATTGTCTCCTCCCCTTGGAGCCAGTGCACAAGGGGCCACCCAGGAGCCAGTGGCCTTCCATCTAAAGCTGCTTCACTGGTGGCCCCCAGGAATGCCAATCGCTTTGGGAACGGGCTGGATGGTGGAGAGGGGGGGGGGGGGGGCAGGAGGGCGGATAATGGAAACAGCCCCATCATCGTCATGCGCCGGGGGCAGAGCAGTCAAAAATTGGAGGGCAACAAAAGGAAATGCGTTCCAGTCCCAAGAACCCAGGGCACTTCACCCCTCTACAGTCCCAAACACACGTCATAACCCACCTCAGAGCCAAACCCCTCCATCATGACCTGCCACATTATTATTCATGTGAAGAAGTCAGAGTGAAACAGCTCTTCCTCAGAGTGACAAACACTCTCCCTATACGTCCCTATACTTCCACTGTGGTAATGATTCATTCATTCAAAAGTTCTCACCGCACATTAATCGGCACCTGTGCCTCCACCATGTTTTGTATTTGTAGAATAATATGTTTATAATTTCTGATATTAGTATATTAGTATATTAAGTTGTTTTTGGTGGTGTTTGATCAACAGTTTCACTGGAGCTCCTTACAAACACCATTAAGTGTTATGTCCAGTAGATTATAATGTATTCATTTAAGTGATAACAATATCGATATATGCGTTTACGTAACACACACTTCACTTGACCCCGTACCCATTGCTAAATTAAGATTTAATTCAGGATATAAATTTATGAATTTGCTTGGACAGTAGTAATAGAAAAATTGTTTAGTGTGTGTGTGTGTAACAGAATATATATGTTTATCCATTTAATACATGGAAAAAAACTGAATGAATGATTTAGTAATTCAGTTCACAGATAATTGTTTTTTTAAACTAGATTTTCTAATCTTACATTTACACAACTATCTGAATGGAACAAGCTATACCTTGACCTTTAGGCAACAATTTGCTACCCTGTCCCGCCCCCTGATGACCTCAGCAACCAGTTAAAATTGTTTTTCAACAGGCTGTGAGTGATTGGTTGTGGGGGGGTTTTGCGAGAATAAATGGGTTCAAAACGTATTTTGACCAGGTGAACCAGCGATATACTGTAAGTACACATTTTCTTGAGTGTTTTGCATATTTCAGAACATGTTAAGATGGACCTTTAAAAAGGACAAAAATCAAAATAAATAAAAAAGGCATTGTGTTCTATTGTAAGAAAATACACATTAGGTTATTAATGATGTACCTATTAAAAGGACAAACTGATGTGAATTAAGTAGAGCACAGTTAGTGAATTTAAAATTTTTATTTGCACATTGGACAAACAGTACGGGATTTTCTATAAAAGGATTCAAAAACCTTAAGCCTTCTCTTCACTTCTTAAATAAACATTTCTTTACATATATATCAAACACTAAACAGGCAAAATCTGCAATCGCAAACAATGCTCAAACATTACATCATTACTTACAATTTTTCAATCAGTCCCTTATTGTCTAGTAGGAAAACAGAGTTGATTAAACTCTCCCCTAGATCGTCAAGTGCCAAATCTCCCACTATTGTGTCACATCCCCCAAACAATATAAAACCCCTGACAAGTTTTCCTGAAAGGAAATTAACTTTTCTTTAGCGAACAGTGTTCTCCCTCTCTCAAGCCTTCTATTCACATGTAGGTTTGTTATTAACACCATAAAAATGACAGCTGGACATATACAATATTTACAAAATTACTTTTTCGAACACACATAAAATATTTTGGTTTCACACATGACAATTCCAGTGTGAACTTACACACAGATCTCTAGCCCTGCTAGATGAGACAAAATAGGATCATATATACCGTATTTATATGAGCTATGAACCAACAATTTTTTCAATCAATTTACTATTTGACCTATTGGTGGATAATATACTGAATGTTTATTAAAGCTGGGTGTAGCACAGGGAGTACAAGCAGAGACATTATAGAAGACACTTGGCAGCCATCTTAATAGCGCCCGTGGGCAGTTTTTTTTCCAGGCTAACAAGACCAGTTCCTATCTAAATAAATGCACTTTCAATGGTCACCGAGCCATAAAATCTGCATGTATAAAATTGACAGTCAAATCAGATAAAAAAATAAATAAAAAAAAACACAGGTTATACTTCTACTACACATGGGCAAGGTTAGTGCAGTAACACGATTGGCTAATTAGGTTTCCTGATCGGCTGTTATAAAGCAGACGATTGGCTCTTTGGGGGTGGGGTGCGGTATATGTGCATAAAACCGCCATCTTTGGCGTCACGGACTTCCATAGAGTTCTATTCAGGATTCTTTAACTGGCCTGTCTCTTCTATAATGTCTCTGGTACAAGCCCTAGTTTTCCAGGGCTTGGACAGTTGACCTGTAGTTTTATCCAACACTGCCCTCTAGAGGCTGCCCACTAGATAGCTGTAGCAAATGTTTTTTTAATTCAGTAAAGTATTAAAGTGTTTCAGTGGTTGATATCTAATAGGAAATAATATTATATAGTTTATCTGATTAGATGTATTTTCAATTAGAATACATCTTTCAAAACAATGTGACAGAATCTGTTTATTCATCCAATAAATGCACATGAATTTGTACATTTATTATCCACATAGAGGAAAATTTCAGTCACTGGTAAAGAGCTAAACCTCATTAACACAAAGCTGTTAAAAGCCTTTTTTTGCCAGCGAGAACAGTGTTTGTTAACGTTGAGTAAATCAAGAATATGCTTATTGTAATGCGATCCCTTTATCTCATACCATCAATAGTAACCCGAATGTTTTTACAGTGACCCAAAACACGCAGGTATGAACACGGTGTATCCCTTCAATACATAATATAGAGAGTGTCAAGGTTAATATAGTCTTACAAGAAGCTGTCAGAAAGCCATCAAAACAGACTCCATATTTGACTCCACAACCCTAAAGCAACTTGTTGGCACGTGATTAGAACAATACACATGAAGTGGAAAATTGCTCTGTTAAAGCTTGACTTTATGATTTGATATTGACTAATTTCAAAAAGGGATTTGTTGCTACAGTACCAAGATACGCTTCGATAATATTAGAGCAATAGAAAAATAATTTAAAGCATCAAACAACATGCTACCATGCAAGATGGCAATGATGGTCATGATACATGCAATGATGGCAGTTTGGCTTCGAAACTAGCTCTTCTTACATGAGCAAAGAATCAAGAGCATCGGTGAATAAAACCACCATCTGCAGCTAAACAATGCATAGCAAGCTACATTACCATCCAGAATATTAGCATGGAACTTGTTCTGTCACAACTAACCACACAAGACACATTCCCTACCAATTTAATTGTGGAGATTCAGTAGCTGGTGCTCTGAGCTCTATGGACGGCACCAGAAACACAAGGGCCTCAATAAAGTATAATTGTATTCTTATTAAGGACTGCAGTCCATTCGACCAGCCGTTCTTTTAGCACCATCAGAAGTGTGGTCATTTCAGGACCACAGACAGCTCTCACCTGAATTGCTGACTGTTAGATGGACACACCAAGGCCACAGTAACTGTGGCCTTGGTGTGTCTATACTAGTAGTGAATGTAGCTGCATGATCCCACACACACCAGAGGAGAATGTGAGGAACTTGGCCCCACGTGAAAGCATTTAATGGCATTACATCAGCCATGGCACTGGCCATGGTTATTTTTACTTGCCATGGTGGTTTAAGCCTATCCAGGACACTGCTGTCCTTTAAAGACTCCAGTCGTGGCTTTCAGGCTGCTATGCTGTAAGTGTCATCTAAACAAACTCATTGAATAGTCTATCCTCACTCTAAAAAAAATATAAAAATAAATCACAAAAAGGACACTGAGGTATAAATGCAATGTCATGATGTAACATAGAACATTAACCAGTGACACCTTGAGTATAGTTCAGGAAATATATTAAAAACAGGTCCCAACATTTCTATTCTACTGGACACATGGATTTTGCTCCACATCTTCTGTTCCTCTCAAGAGGCACACTGAACAGGCTGTCCATTAAGGAGGACAAACTAGTACAATCGTCCTTATGAGGCTCCAGAACGAAAACACCCATTTCCTGTACTACAAAACTCATTTCCCCTGTGGACAACGGACAATGAGCTGGCATCCTACAGAGACTGTAAGTGGAGTATTTTCTTTAACAAAAACGGCAGTGCGGCACATCAGCTAATAGCGCCAGCCTCCCAGAGGGGAGTTCAAAATAGGACACTCCACTTGCCTCTCCTCCGCTTGAGCTATTAACAGGCCAAAACAAAAGAAAAGGAGGCTTAATGAGGCAGCAACGGGCAACTCATGCGAACTAAGTTAGGCAAGAGCTTTGTCGCATTTAGATCGGAGGTTTCCAGCGTTTAACACAGGCGATGGATACTGCCTTACCCTCTGTGATGAAGACAAACGGGGTAGATAAATGTACAGGTACAAATAGCCTACATTGCTTTATGCCACAAGTTCATAGCCATTTTTAAACAGGTAGATAAATGCATAGTCTTTAAGCAAGAAGATGTGCTGAAGAAACGATTCCTGTAATAAAGAATCTCTTGACAAGCACATCCTGTGATGCTACCAAATGAATCTTAAATAGAAACATCTACCACACAAGGCGTTGGACAAAAACAGTTTTCCCAAAAGAAGAGTTTGTTTGCATATTTGCATGAAAGGAAATATCCCATGCAGCTTAGAGCAGCTACCTTAATGTGTTTTAATGCTTTGGTTCTCATACCTTGAGAACATTAAAATGGAAGCAGATGAAGGGAGTGCGTTTAGATGCCCACAGTATTCCAACTATTATTTATACACTATCCCGATGAAGGGCGAGATGTTTTTAATGAATCTTCGAATCCTGATCACAAATAAGCACAAAACAAAAACACATCAACTGTTACCATGGAAACAGAGTTACGCAATTAACAGATTAAGGCTCTTACATGCCTTCGTATATTTCACAGACAACAGTCAGGTTTGATGCTATACCACACCCTCAATACCAAGTGGTATCAGAACATTATATGTGCAAGTAAACGCACTCTTAATAAAAATCAAGTAAAATTCTAGAGAGATCTAGAGAGACAATATAAAAAGGGGAGGTTGACTGACATATCACTTCACATCATGCACAGAAGGAAAGAAAACCAAGTGGAAGTGAGAGCTGTCACACAGTGCAAAGATCACTATCTCAGTCATGCAGGACAACACGACAGGACTGGGAGAGGAGTCCTAATAAATACTCTAGAACATAACAAAGAGTAGATGTTTTCCTTAGAGTCTTTACTTCAAGATTTAAGGCAGTGACGCGCAGGGTGATGCTTTGGGATACTGATAAACTGATAAACAAGGGAGTTTCCACCGCACACAATCTACCCAACCAAACGGTAGGCGTTTGAACACATTTTCTCAGTTTCTATCTTTCTTGTGTTTTACCCATTGATACTGTACTGCCTAAAAATGTCACCATCCTACACCTACTAGGCCGATCCAACAGCAATAGGTTTTGGCACTTGCCTCTGGTTTTTCTAAATAAATACATCTTAAAAAACCCTTTAGCATCTTGGAGCAAGCACCTTCAACGTTCAACCTTAAACTGTGGGTCCTGCACAACTCGACTAAAGAGATCTGAGCATTCCCAGAAGATATTCCACAAGTTCCTGTTCCTTGTAATTATGTTGAGAGACTTGACAGTCTAGTCCTCCACTATGAAACACAAATTACTGCACACATAGAAGCCATTCTCACAGCTCAAATTCAATATTACCACATCTCGGAAAAACATCTGTCTAGCTAAAAATAGCTTTTCTCCCGGGATCATCTCCGCTGGGAAGAAGCATTTCCCAACAACAATGAGGCCTTTCAGTTGGCTTAATATATTTTACATCCACATTTCGTTGACTATATAAATTCTGATTGATACGGTTGCTCCCATTATGCCAGTTCATGTTTTTGTATAAATTCCCCAACCTCTGGCCATTTTAAAAGCCCAACTAAAGAACTGACTGTGTGATATGATTACCTAAAATAGCTCAACTTACTCACAACCACAGCCTACTGGCATTTGGTCTGTGGATAAAAGCTCCCTAGGAAGTTTAGACATCGAAGAGAACCTACCCAACAATTAGCTCTTTAAAGCATTAAAATATGTGATTCTTAGCAAGTGGTATGAACAACCATCTTCCTGCACAGAAACAGTCTTTTCAGCTCAAAAGGAAAAAGGTGTCCACAAACACACATATCTTTAAAGACTCACACTCTATCTACTATTCATACTAAATCTGAACCAGGAATAACTTAATATAGCTTATCATAAATATATTTTAGTCTGCAAATTCACATATAAATAGCCTGCATTTAGCACGGACTCCTGAAAATGAGGAGTGCGCCCATATTAGACCGCAGCACTACTTGTCTCTATGTCGTTGGTGATGCATAAATACTACTTTCCCCTTTAAGACCTCTGGCGGCGCGGACCGTTTAAATGGACCTCAACAGAGGCAAAGCTGTGGCTTACGGCGAGACTTGCGATGTCTGGGTTCTCCCTGCCGGGGCGCCTTTTGTTCCTTGACAGCTTATTCCTTCTGGTCCCTGATTGGTTGATACTGTCTGTCTGCGAGTGTATGAGAGCATCGAGAGAAAGACTATTGCTAGTGATGATTGATTGGTTGATTTGACTGGTTTGTGCTGCATGCATGGTTCGGAGGTGTGCATTGGACTGTATGCCCGAGGACAGAGAGGTGCCAGGAAGAGAGAGGATCTGCCCCTACACTGGTCCAATCCATCCTACAGGGTGTGACTCTACCTCGCTCTCTGTTTCACTGTCCCTCTGTGAAGTGGAAGGCTGGCGGCGCCGGCTGGGGAGCGTGCTCAGAGTCCGTCCGTGGCACCGAGGGCGTGTTGGCGGGCGTGCCGAGGGGCGTGCTGCAGGAGGGCTGGGGGTTGGCATCGCCCTCCAGCAGGGTCTTCTCCTGTGACTGGGAGGAGGAGGAGGAGGAGTGGGTGCTCTCGCTGGAGCTGCTGCGCGTGTCTGTGCTGGTGCTCGTCTTCTTCATCTTCCTCCTCTTGGCCAGCGGGGCCTTGTCCACCGTCTGCAGGCGGAAGCCTTCCCGCTTGCACTTGTTGAACGCCTGGGAAACCCCACGGGTTGGAAGTCGGATTAAACAATCTTACCTCACGTTTACATTTATTATGATGTTCTCTTTAATCTACATTTTGTAAATCTTCAACCATTTAGTTTAAATATTATGATTTCTTTTATAAAACACACTGCTCAAAAAAGGGAAATGAAGGAAACACGTAATCATCACAGTTTAACACCAAGTTAAACTTCAGAGATATCACTCTGTCCCGTATCAATTACAATTAGGTCATTTAGCAGACGCTTTTATCCAAAGCGACTTACAATTACATGGTGCTATTACAAGGAGCAGGTAGGGGTTAGGCATCTTGCTCAAGGATGCTTACAGGTAAGGCCAACTCTGGGGAGGGAACCCACAACCTTTCGGCTGGGAGTCAATCTAGACCCTTAGACTATCCTGCCCCCCAGTTAGGAAGCATGTTGCTTGCAACAACAAGCAACAACCCCCTAAAAAGGGAATGGTTTTAGAGGGGTGGCCACATACTATTGCTCTCTCCTTATCCTTCCTTCTCTAGTTTTGTGTTTTGCTAGTGTCTTTGTCACTACTGGTAGCATGAGGCGGTACCTGCAGCCCATTCAGGGTGCACAGGCAGTCCAGCTCCTCCAGGACGGCACATCCATATGTGCCTCTCCAGTGCACCTGTTGTCACTTTCCTTTGCACCAAAACAGGTAACACTGATTCACAATCCCTAATTATTAGGTTTTTTCTTTTCTTTTTTTATGCTTCCTAACTGGACAGATTGATATCCCTGAAGTTTCACTGACTTGGTGTTATACTGGGATGATTACGTGTTCCCTTCCTTTTTTTGAGCAGTGTATAATGGGGTAACAAGAAACTTTCTAATGACTAATGATCCACTGTAAAAATCCACACCACAGGAGGGCTCAGACAGAAGCGAGCGTGACCTCTAAAGTAACAACAGCGTGCATTTACTGCTGGACTTTTCTTACATTAAAGGTGGCTTTGACGTAGGTGTGCACGGAGGCGGTGGATGAGCCCAGGATATCCGGGGTCATGAGAGGGTTGGAGGACAGCTGGCTGTCGTCCTGCAGCCAGGCGTTGTAGCGCAGACCACACATCTTAATCCTCTTGTTTGGGTCCACGGTCAGGAGCTCTTTACCGCCAGGCACAAACAATTAGCATTAGCACTACTTAAGAAAGCACTGGAATAAAAGGACAGCCAAAAGTGTGGCACTGTGAAGCCGGTTGTGCTAGAAGTTCAACTTTGACTTTGTGATATTGTGAGCTTCAGCTCAAGGTGTTTGACTTTGAGCTCTGCGAGGAGGAAATGAACGTCATTATTTGAGCTTTAGCTCAACCTTTGCCTTTGGAGTTTACTTCAGCCACGCTAAGCACAATAGTCAGGAACACTGTAAACTCAAATCTTAATCGTTACCCTGTGTCTTTAAAACACTAGTCATTTGATTGTAATCTCAACATGGAGTAAATTCTTGTTTAATAGATGTCAGCTATGCGGGGAAACCTGGTGACCAGCTGTGAGTCCTGAGATTCAACAGGTGGACTCTCACCTTGTATGAGGTCCTTGGCCTGCTGGGAAACGTTCCTCCAGGCCTCTCCTTCAAAAGAGAAGTCTCCCTGTTTAATTTTCCTCATGATCTCCTCGGCACTGGTGTGGGTCAGGCTCTTCTCCTGGCACTGGAAAGGCACTTGGCCTGACAGCATGGTGTACTGCGACCACAACACAAATATTAGGTCTGTTATCTAACCAACTCTCTCACACCGCCTCTGGCCACAAAGGCTAAAGGGGCCTGCATTGCAGTCGTTCTCAAACTTTTTAAAGAGGACTCAAAGGATTTGATTAGGATCAGTACATTTATGTTGCTATATGCCTTTGTCAATAAAATGCAGCTCTGAACAGGAAACGTTTACAGAGTTAACAGTTTAATGTTAATTGCATCTGCATAACATGCTTCGAACCGTCAAGACAGACTTTGTACTTTGGTTATGGACCGTATTTCCATTGAATCATGCATGTTAATTGTGGTTGGATCTACATTAGACAGCGTGAAACATGGGGTGTCTGCGTAAAGCCTGCTGAATAGAATGTTCTCACCTTGGCCTGATTATGCTTGCCCTCCAAATTCTCATTAAAAAACACCCAGCAGAGGGAGCAGCCCTTTTGGCAATAGATGCTGCCATGACCTCTCCCTCTGTGTTCCATGTTGTGTGGCTTTATATGCTCTCTCTCTCCCATTTGTCTTACTGTGTAGGTTTCCAGGGCTTCCAGGGCAGACAGCTTATTGAGAGCCATCTCATCAAAGAGGCGCACCACTTGCCTATCGCCCCCAGGAGGCGACGGCGCGCGCGGACACACACACACACAGAGAGAGACTCTGTGTGCCCTCTCCATCCCTTACCCCTCATTTCCATTTCCACTGTCTGCTACGTAACACCGTTAAATCGGCATGACACGTAATGCCTGAAAGCAGTGTCTCATCTGGGTGCAGCAATGACCAGCTCTGAAGGTAATGTGTTTGTCTGTGTGATTAATACTGAACTGTCACAGCACACCACAATGTAGTTATGAAAAACACAGGGATATGCAGAACACACACACACACGCCTATCAGTGCATTAACGACATTGGACCACTTCATGCATTAACAACCATAATTCATGCATATTCCGGAGTACTGCCATGGGCAGTCCACCCACTAGAATGACCCCCAGGCTCCAGAGGTCGCAGGACTCGTCGTATCCATCGTATTTAAGGATCTCCGGCGCGGCGTACTGCAGCGTGAAGCAGGGAGTCTTCAGGAGCTGATTGTCCGGCGGCTTGAGCCGAGCGAAGCCGAAGTCTATGATCTTTATCTCCGAGTTCTCCCGCTCGTCTGTGAAGAGCAGGTTCTGCAAAGCCAGACCACACATGGACAGCAGAGGGGGGGGGAGATTTCAAAATAATGATGAAGATTAAAATTATTATCAATGTTAAATTATCTTCTCTTTCAATGATGCTTATAGTGCATATTTTTCTGCTGTCTCGCAGAAGGTGGCGGGGGGGGGGGGGGCATGATAAGTACCAATGGTTTGAGGTCCCTGTGCACCACCCCGACGTCGTGCATGTGGCTGACGGCGGAGACCAGCCGGCGCATGATGCGGCTGGCCTCGGTCTCGCTGAAGTGCTGCTTCCTGCGTATCCTCTCTAACAGCTCGCCCCCACCCAGCAGCTCCAGCACCAGGTACGTATGGAGCTGCACACACACACACACACACACACACACACACACACACACACACACACAGAGGCTTTTCACAGCTTCTATTGCCTTACATATTGCCTTACAGTTGCATCACACGCGTAAACATTCCTGTAGGTTGCGCAACCTGACTTAAGAACTTCCATTTTCTGTTATCATCCGTCGTGTTCCGACAGTGTGACAAGTCAAACTGTTGACACGTTACACAAAACACACCTTTCTCCGTCCTGCGGCTGTGAGATCAAACCGCCACATAATCACAGTGGGGTAAAAATGGAGCCCTGGCAGAGTGGGGACAGGCATTGTGTGTGTGTGTGTGTGTGTGTGTGTGTGTGTGTGTGTGTGTCTCAGCGGGGCAGGATTTCTCATTAGCGCTGGAGCCAGGGAACAAAGGCAGGGCCGGGGCCAGGTGAGGCGTGGAGACGCGGCACTGCTTTGATCTGGGTCAGAGGCCTCTGTGGTACAGTAATAACCCCACTGAGCTCATCAGCGCTTAAGTGGTGCTCTTGGCCTTGAAGTGTCCGGGATAACTAACCCGTGTGTGCCGCCACAGCCACACAGACACACCTGCCCTGTAAATAGGGTGCACCCTGTTTTATAACACACGTGTGGTTCTTGTAGGTCGAGAGGGGCTGAGGCTGAGGCACAGGCGAATCTGGGCTGTCTGCATGCGTTTGCACAAAATGGTGGCTACTGTAGCGCAGCTGCAGCATAAAAATAGATGTGGTGTGAACTAGTGTGAGCATTGAGCCATGTTTATGGGCCAATATGTAAAGGAGCTACAGGGCAGCATTCCCATTCACCTGCTTTGTTCCACTTCAAGGACTTAATGAGGCTGCAGCGTCCCGGGGCTTGACAGTTCAATGTCACACAAAATGCAGGTCAGCAAATATAGACGGCGTTCTGGCGCTCACCTGGTCGTGGTAGATTTCATGCAACTTGACGATGTTGGGGTGACCGTCGCAGAGCTTCAGAGCGGCGATCTCCTTTTGTGTCTGCGCCTCCATCCTAGAGGAGGCAAAGAGGACGGCACACACACATCAACGCATGGAGACAAATGGCATACTAACTTTAAAATTAGTAGTAGCGCTCATTTGACACTGTGCGCACCTCTTGCTGACGATTTTCACTGCATATTTCAGTCCGGTCTTCTTGTGTGTGCACTGTCTACAGATGGAGAAGCTACCCTCTCCAAGAGCGTTGTCCTTCAGGTCCATCTCATAACTCATGTAGAATGGAGAGTCCTACAAACAGAAACGTTGCACCAAAACAAATTAATTAGTTTAAAAAAAAAATTGATTTTTCCCCGGGTAAAGCTCGTTTTATATGATCAAGCTGAGTATTCAACTACCAATACGAAACTACCTTTACCCTGGTCTGATACCATGGAGTAAGTCGCTTTGGATTAATGTGTCTGCTAAATGACCAAATTGTAATTGTAATTTCCTTGTCATTCAAATATAACTACAAACATTATGTTGATGAATTCTGCCCTACTCATAGTTGGCCAATATATAAATAAATCTACTCTCTTGATATGAAATGAATAAAAGTCTCAAATCCTTATTATCGGGTCACCAAGCGGTGGTTAGTTACACAGGATGTGGATAAGAATGTTAAAGAGAAGAGAAACCAGGTCAGCAAGCACGCTCAGGGCTACGCAGTATATACTGCTCCTATAAGAATCAAGGGCAGTAAGAGACAAAACAAAGTTGTTTCAAAGTGGTGAGTAAGGGAGAAAAAGCCATTAGCGTTAAGAGTGTTTACGCAGGGGGAGCCAAACCCCCTTCATTCTACCTTCATCATGGCGCTGCGGGCCACTGCAGCGGAGCCCGGCCTCTCAGAGCCCCCACAAAGCTGGACGGGGTCGTCCATCACCACATTCCTCTTGAACAAAATGGAGGGGGCCATAAAGGAGTAGCCCTGTGCATACATGCACAGGAATAGTGTTGACATTATGGTAAACCACATACAGCAGGCTATACATGGAGATAAGTTAGTTAGAAAGGGAACTTCCACTAGTTCAGCAGCACCTTTTTTGACCTACTCAAGAAAAGAAGCTGTGCATAGCTCGTGTGTTTTTATAACAAAATAGAAATACCTATTTTCTCAAAAATAAATTTGAATTGCTTTGCATTACTGACACAGAATTCATCTCGACTGTAACATCACCATTGAGTCAGTTACACTTGCTTAGGTACCTAACCTATAGACTGTAAACCTTTTAAAGTCAAGAAATGCTATAAGACATGTATTAAGGCCCTTGTCAGCTCCACGTCACGCGGGGCAGATTCGGTTTACGGGGTGAGGGGCACTGGCTGTCCATCTGTGCCTATTGTTAAGACTGTCATTGGTGGAGTGCTGGCTGCCTGCGGGGAGCACTCATCCCTCTCTGCCCCTCTTTCACAGAGACACACACACAGCTGTGTGGCACGTCACGACAGGCGTGGATGGACGGAAGGATGAGTGCTGAATGCATGAGATGCCCCAAATTGCCAGGCTTGAATATTTGATTGCTCTGCTGTGAAATTACGTCTCGGCACTCCTAATGTACTGTTGGTTTGGTTTTGTGAGGCTCCGCAGGAGTTGAGCGCATTGGTTTAAAAGTTGGGATTGCTGTCGTTATCTCAAAGATTGCTAGGCTTGCAAATTATAAAGACCACTACATTTCAGACCATGTGAATGACAGACGAAAGAAACAAAAGCCGACATGAAGTTGGCAATCAAAGGTTGAAGGCGTAACCGAGACAGACATGGTGATTCTCGACAAGTGTAACCTTTTATTGCATGAGAAGCCCCTTAATGGATCTATTGATCTGCCGAGCTCAAGGATCCAGAAGGCAATCAGAGCTGAAATTTCATGCAATACATCAGACAGCCATCAGCTGGCACAGAGTTGTGGGCCATTTTATGGTTCAAAGCTACATCAAAAATAGTCATTCACATCTGTTACCTCAATCAAAGCTGCATATGGCAGTAATTACAAGCCTCCAATAAGGCCCTTTTAGTCAATTTGAATACCAATGCACACAGACTGACTCGTGTTGACTTACACAGCAGCCATTTTAACCCATTTAACTACACTTGACTATTTCAATAGTTGTGAAGTATGTCATATATATTTAAAGTGTGCAATATCTAATGCTGCTTTTTCTTCCAGGCAACATTTTAGGCTGCTTGCAACAAAAGCCTACAAAATATCAAGGCTGCTGAACAAAAACAGCCTACAAAATTATGCAAATGCACAAGTGCTAAAAAGATCTGTGTGATGACTGTACTAGAAATAGTACACGCAACAGTTATCCTTTCATGACAAACAAAACCACAGGCCAAAGTCAGAATATCTTAGATGTCTTACACAGCCGCTCTCTGTCTTACACAGGATCCCCAAAATGTGGGTTCATAAATCGATGCAAGCTACTGTGAGAATGACTTATTTATTTATGTACAAATATAAAGCAGTGATATACGAAAACACTGCTATACGCTGTATAAATATATACATGTTCTAAATATAGATTATAAATATAATAATATAAATATAGAATAACATTGGTTAGAGATGACAAGAAAATCTTCATGTAACCCTTTGGTTGCTGGCCTGCCGTTCCCACTCACCTGGAAGATGCGGTCACAGTTCTGAGGCAGTGCTGCGGGGGAGTAGGTGGGGTCCATCTCTGTAAACTCGTTTGCAAAGTTGCTAACATCCAGCTCGTCCCGAATCACTGGCTTGAACGGGGCGGGAACCTTTTTAGCAGCCAAGTCTTCCCAGTTAATTTTCTAAAAAGGGGAGGAGAAAACTAAATTCTACTTCATTCTGGTGATATATTTTTTCCCCATCATTCTATTATAATGGTTTATTAGTACAGTTACCCGTCAACAGCAACAACTTTACTTATCAGTAGGGCGTTATTATTATTATTATTGTGATATTAGAAGTGACGTGCCCCACCTGGTAAAAAGGGTGTTTCTTCACATTTTCACCTCCATTCGGACCGGAGCCCAGTCTCTTCTTTGGGTCTTTGATGAGGAATCGCTGGATGAGGTCTTTGGCAAGTTGTCCTATGTCTTTGGGGAAAGGAGGATCCTTCTTCAAAATCCTCCTGACATGTAAGGGGGACAGACAGAGGTCCGGTCAGTGGTGCAGAATACAAGTTAGAAGCGACGGCTAGCTGAACGCTGACGCTGGGAGAATTCCTACTTGGCGATGTCTGTGTGAGAGTTCTCGTCTCCATCCACAGTGAAAGGCGACCCACCAGTCAGAAGCTCGTACATCAGCACACCAAGGCTCCACCAGTCCACTGCCTGAAATAAATTAATACACCCATCACTGAATTCATGTTACAGACTGAAGTGACTAATATCATTGCTCAACAAAAGACACATTCCGTCAAAGTCCAAAAAAAAAACAGAACCCAAAACAGAACCCAAAACGAAAACACACCATACCAAATTACCTTGTCATGTCCAGACTCTCCACCTTCCACAATTTCTGGAGCCATATATTCAATCGTGCCACAGACAGAGAAAGCTCTTTCCACCTTTAGGAACGATGAACAAACATAACAGATACATTACTTGCTTATGAATGTATTAAAACATACAGCATACAGTATAATGTAGCCTAGACAGAATTTAACTCCAATAAACACTTATGAAGTTTATGATTAATAGCACAGCGTCCGTTTGCTTTATTATAAATTCAAAAATAAGCTTTAGAAAGGACATTTATACTGCTTATTGCTGTGGAGTGAACGCCAAGAAAGCAGAATGTTATCTCTCAGACATACCTGGTCAAACTCTTTACTGAGGCCAAAATCTGTCAGTACTATATGACCACTTGAGTCCAGGAGAATATTTTCAAGCTTTAGGTCCCGATAGACAATCCCAAGCTGCGATGAGTGAAATGACATAGAAACTACGGTAAGTAAAACACAAGATGTCTAAGCGGGTAGGAAACAACAGAGGATATGGCGTTATTCCCAAATAGGCCCTGCAGAGCATGAGCAACACTTTAGAGCAGTGGGTTTCAAAGTGTATGGAACGAGGAAGTTACCTTGTGCAGATGCTCCAGCGCCAATACAATCTCCCCACTGTACAGGGCTACTTCCTGCTCCTTGAAGCGGACCCTCTGCACCAAGTGAGTGAAGAGCTCCCCACCATTTACATAATCTAGAATAGGAAATCGAAGAGGAAATCTCAAAACCCCAGCAGACACCTCGTGCACACCGACTCTTGCCTTAAACTAATTAAGTTGGTTTGTTTCACTACAGGGAATGTCAAACAGAATCCCTTCATTGTCCTGGTATTAACTTCCTTCCCATGAAGGAAGAATGCATGTTCTACTTCCAATAATAATTACAACAATTAACGGCAAGGCCAAGTTTCCTTCCTGAACACAGTAATTAACAGCTGGGCTAAACATAAGCCCGAAGTAACAGAAAAGGGAGAATCTATAGAGTCTGACCAAGAATAAGATGCAGCTTGGTATCTGTCTGGAAGGCGTAGTGAAGGGTGACGAGGAATGGAGACTGGCGGATGTGCTCTAGGACTTGCCGCTCGGTCCGCGTGTGCTCCGCCGTCTTTGCTTTCTGCACAATAGTGGCCTTTTTCAGAACCTTCATGGCGTACAGAGTCCCTGCATCATGGCCACTCACTTTGCGCACCAGGAATACCTTGCCATATGCTGAGAGGAGAACGTCACAATAAATCGCAATGCTATAAAGTGCAATGCTCAAGCTTAGTCTGCAGACATGTCAGATACTATAACACTGTCGCGTTACATTATCGTGTAAAAGATGGCCTCGTCTATGTAGCACCACATGTCCGCATTTTTCTAGTGTCACTTACCTCCTGTCCCCAGCACCTTTAAAAGCTCAAAATTTTCAATGCCCACCCTTTCTACATGGCCTGTCAGGTTGGCTGGAGAAAAGAACAAGGAAATAGAAAGTAGAACCAAATCAGCAAAGGTTAGGTCACATTTATTCTTAATTTTTTGTTCACGACTCAATAAATAAAACCTAAATAAGACCGTATTAATGATAAAGTGTTGAAACTTCTATTGGAAGTGGATGCTGTGGTTACCTTGCTAACTAACAAAATTAGGCCCATAAAAAACAAACAAATTAGTTAGCTGCATCACAGCTTCTATCAAAAGGCAAATTGTATGATAGAAATGCAAGTGGCTGTTCTCAGGCGTTGTTATTGAGAACTGTGATCCTCTGACCTGAATACCTGAGGCTCTGTTAATTCCCCTACAGCTTTCTATAGTCTTGTTTTCATAACCATTGTCCAGTTGTGGGTATTTTCAAGAGAGTTGTTGAATGAGAAAGGTGAAAGAGAGCAGCACGCATAAGTAAGGTGGTAGCAGTCTAAAGGGACACAGTAAGGAACATAGTGGGACTGAATGTGGCATTAAGCTATTCTGCAGAGCACATGCACGCATGCCATCAAACATTCCAACAAATAAATGCTATTGCTATGCCCGTTCTCTTGTGCAAGAAACTAAGGTAAATACATGCTTAAAATGGCAGCGCCAAACGCATTTTTTCCTGGCAGAAACGCATTAATGTCCATTACTGATTTTCAGATTTGGCCTACTACTCCACATGTCAATTCATCTGCATCACTTTCCACTGCAGCACACTCACAGACATGCATGTCCATTGTACTGAACACATTCCTTCTGTCTCACACTCTGAAAATAGGCTACAGAGCACTGCACAATTAAGACAGCTGATTTCACATTTTCCACTGCCTCTGTTTTGTCACACGAAGAGACGCTGCAACTGTTAAGCAATTCACATGCATTGTGATAGGCCTAGATAAACACTATCCTCCAGATTTGTGTTAAAAGGCTCACGTTGCATAACACCAATGTCAAGTCAAACGGTCATTAATAGGCTAGATCAAGAAACATTTTCTAGACCGATTGTGCCACAAAATGTTTGTATTTCTGCTTAAAAATTTTAAATTCTGGAGGTGTTTAACAATTGCATCCACCACAATTTAGAGGGCCCTGATACAAACTCACAGGCCACTTCACACACCTAGTGAAACTAATGCAGTCTAATACAACAGTGAACAACATAAATCTCCCTTCATTATAATGTTCAGTTTATGTTGAAACCCTTTAAGAGAGCTGGCAATTCAACTGTATGATCATTTTGGAGGATGTAGTTTGTTTAATTGTATTGTGTTGTACTGACATGTGTTACTATTTTGTTGGCCACCTCATTTCAGTCCGTGAGGCTAGGCTAAAACCACAAACACCTTTGTGTTTAATTTAATACAGTTCAACAGCACCACAACCTACATCTTCCAAAATTATACAGTTGAATCGCAACCTCTCTTAAAAAGGGTTTCAACATAAACTGAACATTATGACAATAATGAAGGTGCAGGACTGAATTTAGTGCAGGACTGTTGTATTAGACAACATTAGATTCACTAGGTGTACCTAATGAAGTGGCCGGTGAGTGTATCTTGCTATATTTTATACGCTTAGTTTTCTTAAATTAATATTATGACTAGGGACCATATATCGGCAATGCCAGAGAAGTTGTGCACAATTTTATGCAAAACATGCAACTGGCAGTAACTACTACTAACAGTATATTTTGGGGCAGCAGATAATGGAGGAGAGAAGTATTGTCTTGTTGGTTCTTGGAAAGACCATTATAAAAACCAGTTCAGGCAGTCCCCTAAATCAAAAGGCCTGTGTGCTCAGTAGAATTCCTTCTACTTTCAACTCTATTCATGCCAAGCAAAAATTATAATAGTGACTGACACATAATATATGTGGAAAAGTCTTGGTAATGTACCTGTCCTCGTTTCTGTGATTTATGGTGCTGAATATGACTTTAACAAGAGTTGTAATAACAAGTGACAATATTACAACCAAAACAACGGACAGAAGCGCAGGGTGAGATAGGGAATCAAAAACAGAGATGGCCATATGGTTTTATCGGTCATCCCATCTCACGTGAACCAAAATTAGCCAACGTTAATGCAGCTCATAGCCACAATAATAGCCAGCTAACGTTAGCTCCTCCCAATCACAGTGTCACTGCAAACCTGTTCTTTCTTCCTTTGCTTTGGGCAACTTAGCTGGGTTATGTTGCTTAACTGATCTACATCTCCTAAAAGGACAGACTCATCATGTAGTGAAAACACCTGCTTTGAATATCACTTTATGGGATTCATATCGCTGACCGGTTCATATATGTTAACAACTGGTTACCTAAAATTACTAACTAGCAATGCTAGCTTTCCCTGCTTGACAAGACACAGCTAACGTGGCTAGTTAGCTAACGTTAGCTTTCCCCTGCCTTTTATGGACTTGAGTAACATTAACGTTACCGTATTGTAGCCCGTTGTAAACGCCCATTGTCGTGACAGTTTTTTCCCAGATAGCTTAACGAGTTAATATTTATCCAGTCACACGTGTCACTAAACGTACAGAGACAGACAAATGAGGAATGAGTGGATATAGCAGGCGTTAGTCGGTAGCTACAACTTACCATGTTTAAGCTCATGTTTCACAGTAAACAGGTCACCTTCTTTTGAAGATCCCTCCATCGGGGATGGCATCGCAATTTCGTATTCCGAATTATGTTTAAATACGCTTGCTAATGGCGTTACCCTAGCAAGGCATAGTTATATTGACGTGCAAACATGTGGATATTATCGGACCACGACGAGTTTATAATGAGTAACACACTCAGACATGTTAACAGAATATTGCCGCTACACCTAGCAGCAAGCAACTCCGAAGGAAACACTCGCTTGTACCAAATCACTACCTTCGCAACCGAGCCCCTACAACGGTGATTGGGGTTGCTATGAAGAAACCTAATCGCCGATTGGGCATATTTTTGTGTTGGTGGCAGATGTACCCGCCTCCGCCGGAAGAATTATCTCCACTACTACACAGATTGTTACAGTGTACGCTAGATGGGGATATTGGATACAATTTCTTGAAGAAAGTTTTCAGTATAAACATTACCTACCAGTTGGATCTGAGAAATCTCACCAATGGCAAACTGATAACGGATATATGACAGAACAACTATTTGCAAATCATTCTGGATTGCTATGGTTGGGGATGACTGAATCACCTGGGACAATTCCAATACTGTTAGATAAAGTGTCAATCACATACTTACACCGCTCAGTAGCAATCAGGGACTAGGCCACACTGTCTCACCATATGCAGAAGTTAAATATACAAGCATCATGGCAACAGTCCCATTTTAGGAAATGCATAGTGAAGCAGACACAATCAGATGCAAAATACACGATCGTAAAATTAACAAATGGCCTGTTATTTATTAGAGCTCTGCTGCCACCCTCAGGGATCTGCACAAAATGACAATTGCTGTGAACTGGGCAGAGGCTATAATTTATTACGCTACAGACAAATATTGGTTATAATGAATGATAATTATAGGCCTTCTGGTTAGACTTTCTGTTATATCCATCCCCGACCTATTGTATGTAGAAATCAGGGACAGGCTAAAGGGGGACGAAAACCCTCAAGCATGATGATGTAAATTTGTCTTTTTAACTTCACTTATTTCAAATCAGCCAATACCCAATACCAATGGCGTAACAAGCAACACAGGGGTCCAAGGGCATCCCATTACATGCATTACTACATAGTTACAACCCTACCCAGTAGTAAGTCTCAATTACCTATATTTAACGTGTAAAGGGCAGTTGCCACACATTCTTACAGAGCTTATTCACAGTTTAACAGTTGAATATAATTTTGTCTAATGAATCAATCATGAATACTTCATAAGAAATGTATGATATTATCAAAAGTATTTGGGGTGTTTAAATATTTATTTAATATAATTCGTGATAACATGTAGGCTATTATGTTGTCTATTTATTTTATTCGCTCCAGAGTTCAAATATTAGTGGGAGACAAATTTCACACTATAAAAAAAAGAAATCACTATTATAATATCAATTCCGCTAAGGTCCACGCACTCTACTGAATCAAGGCAAACGTAGTAGGTACATGGGAAATTATTAGAAAACAACGCGAAGGTGTAGATGCGAAGGTGTGTTCCCGGCATAACACGTGTTCAGTGTGAACGGAGCGTCGCAATAACGCAGTGTGTGTGTCAGACCAAAGAGCTGCGGATCTGGTCTCTAACAACCAATAAAATGCGAGCCTCTGATAATAGCCAATAAGACGCTGGTCTAGAGATTCATCCTTCCGGAAGTAGAGTCTCAAAACTTGCATTTCACCCAGCCAAGGTACCAATGAGAGCTAGCGACAGCTATTTTCACACCGATACCAACACTTGACCTCCCTCCCAAAATGGCTGGTGTTCGAGCCCTTGGTGTTCTCCACGGAATAACATCAAGGAGATATGCTCTCATATCAGGTACAACTGACATGTTTCACTATTGCGAATTTGGCAAGTAGTTTAAGTTCTGTCTAATGTTGTCCGCTGAATGAAGGCTGGCTAGCTACAAGTTAGCATAGGCATTAGCCCATAGAAAGCTAAAGTCAAGTATACATGCCGGTGTGGTGTCCTACAGTATAAACCTACATTCATGTATTCACTTTGTACGAGGTTTATCCGGATGAAAATGCGACTCCATACATTGGTTATAATTCTGATTTATAGGCAAACTTTAATGTTCAGTTAGCCTTACTCAGTGTGAGAGGAGGATGAATCATATAGTAGGCCTCTATTATAGTAATGCATGTTTCAAACATAAAGGTATTGTTGGTTGCAAGTTGGCTTTATTGCAGTTCATTTAAAAGTGCAAACACTTTCTGCCATTCATTTGACTAGTGGCTGACTCATGCCTCTGTAGGTTAGGGCTCCTGAATGTAGGTGAAAGGTCAGTTTCCACTATATCTTGGGCCAAGTCTTTTGAGGTCATAGCAGACGTTAGGCTATGTTATCTACGTATCATTGACATTTCGAGTACACATTGTTTCAAGATATACGTTTCAAAACGTAGAGTCTTGCATAAAAAAGCAAAGAAAAGAAATGTGTTGTCAGCTGTACCCAAGATTGGTTCCCTACCTGACGACCTTTGCCAAGCTATGTGATAAGTTTATTTACTCAGATCCTACAGTGATTGCTTGTGTTTATGTTTTGCAGGCAGCACTTATCGTACCTTCTCCGTAGCCTCTGCCATGCTAGGTAAAGTTCATATCAAAATTATATGCTTTTATATTTTACCTGCAATGACACAACCAAAGACTCACTGTGTGTTATTTCCCTTGTTAATCTTTAGCCCGAACTCATGTGAATTATGAAGTCAAGGGTGATGTTGCTGTTGTCCGTATTAATGACCCAAATTCTAAGGTATGGGTCTATTAAATATGAATGCTACAGCGTTTTTCTATGCCTTCTTTAACAAAATAAAGGTCGACACAATGCTCAATTCCCTTCAGGTCAATACACTATCTGTTCAAATGCAAAAGGAGATGGCTGAAGTCATGAATGAGGTGTGGGCCAATAATGCTGTCCAAAGCGCTGTTCTCATCTCTTCAAAGCCTGGCTGCTTCATTGCAGGAGCTGACATTAAGTAAGACAAACCTATTGAATTGTGTTTGTTTTTGTCTCTCTGCATTTGACTAGGCATTTAGTATGTGCAACAAAAACAAGTGCAATGTTCTAGTGGAGGATTTAACATTTACACAGATTAATATAATGGGAAAACTTCCACTTTCAGCAGCCTAAGGTAGGGGATTGCAAAAAATGTTATTTTGAAATATAATCCTTCCCACGCCTTACAGTATGATCCAGGCCTGTAACAGTGCAGAAGAGGTGACCCAGCTCTCTCAGGAGGGCCAGAAAATGTTTGAGAAGATTGAGAAATCTCCTAAGCCTATTGTTGCTGCCATCAATGGCTCTTGCTTAGGAGGAGGTCTAGAGGTGATTACATTTATTTGGCTGACTTCCTGTGTTTATCGGTATGTTTTATTAAAGCAAAGTTGCATGTTGTCTAATTGCATTCTTTGTGTGATTTCAGTTTGCTATTGCCTGCCAGTACAGAGTTGCAACAAAGAGCAAGAAGACAGTCCTTGGTACCCCTGAAGTAATGCTGGGTCTTCTACCCGGGGCTGGTGGAACTCAGAGACTTCCCAAAATGGTTAGTAATATTATCTGAGAAGATTTGTGGAGCAGCAAACCTTGTGGAATAGAAATGTAAAATGCCTTTATTTTATTGGCAAGTTTTTAATAAACATAAACGTGTAATAAAGTTAAAAGAAAAATAGTGCTCCGGCATATGCGCGCTCCTGAAATGTAGCTACACTACCGTTCAAAAGTTTGGGGTCACTTAGGGTGCTTTCACACCTACCTTGTTTGTTCCGGGCCTTCAGACTTTTCAGTTTGGTCTGAACCAAAATAGCAGGTGTGAAAGGTTCCTCGGACCACAGTGCAGATGAAAGTACCAAAATGTGGTCCGACCAAAAGAAATGGTCTCGGTCCAGATCAAACTGAACCATTTCTGAATTCTAACAAAAAAAACTGAAAAATGACTAAAAGCTGATGTGTGACGGGATGCACTACCAATATGTTAAATAACGGAGAACCGAATTGAGAAACCAAGCCTTTAAGGCAGGTGTGAAAACAGCCTTAGAAATGTCCTTGTTTTTGAAAGAAAAGCAAAAATAATTGTCCATTAAAACGTCAAATTAATCAGAAATGCAGTGTAGACATTATTAATGTTGTAAATGACTATTGTAACTGGAAACATCTGCTTTTTAATGGAATATCTACAGTACATAGGCGTACAGAGGCCCATTATCAGAAACCAGAAATGAAACTTTTCTGAAACTTGTCAGTCTTTTCTTGTTCTGAGAAATGAAGGCTCTTCCATTGCCTGATGGGTGCAGGTATTGCTCAGGTGACTGTGGACAATGGTGTGCACGTGTAAAGAAACACCAAATTACTGTATAATACGTTTCTTAGATGCCAACCAAGACTGTGGGCCTCTGTACGCCTATGTAGATATTCCATTAAAAATCTGCCGTTTACAGCTACATTAGTCATTTACAACATTAACAATGTCTACACTGTATTTCTGATCAATTTTATGTTATTTTAACAGACACAAATTGTGCTTTTCTTTCAAAAACAAGGACATTTCTAAGTGACCCTAAACTTTTGAACGGTTGTGTGTGTGTCTATCTATCTATCTATCTATCTATCTATCTATCTATCTATCTATCTATCTATCTATCTATCTATCACGGAAATCAAAATACTGTAACGGTGTCTTCCTTCTTAGGTTGGTCTTCCCAGTGCTTTTGATATGATGTTGACGGGAAGAAATATTCGAGCAGATAAAGCCAAGAAGATGGGTCTCGTGCACCAAATAGTGGACCCTCTTGGTAAAGACTTTGATGTAGCTTGACCGTAATCTATAATTTCCTGAGTGGAACCATACTGATGTTGTCATCGTTCTCCATGTTGTTTTGTAGGGCCTGGGCTGAAGACCCCAGAGGAAAGGACAATGGAGTACCTTGAGGAGGTTGCAATTGAATGTGCGAGAGGAATTGTAAACAAGAAAATCCCTCTCAGTAAAGAAAAAGGCATGATGCAAAGTAAGTCATACTGGAGAGACTGATTGAAATGTGTTGTCATTTTCATGTTAATTTTCATCATAAAGAAACAATTTGTCATACGTTTTTGAAGAGTGAAATTTGCCTCTCCAGAACTTCAAGACTACATTATGAGCATCGGGATGGTGCGAAATCAAATTTTCAAAACTGTACATGGTAAAGTTATGAAGCAGAGCAGGGGACTTTATCCAGCACCATTGAAAATTATTGAGGTAAGTGACTAACCGATATGTTTCAGCCAATGGCAATGAATATTGGTGTCTAAAGATGTTTTTTTTTTTTTTTTTTTTTTTTATCCCAAAAAAAAACGGCCCGGAGACTTTAAACCGAGGTATTAACGTACCGTGATATTTTTAAAAAAATACAAAACAATTTGGGAAACAAATTGGGAAAAAAACCC
>JAOEHI010000015.1:359319-379030 GCA_025447815.1 Percopsis transmontana
TGTGTGTGTGTGTGTGTGTGTGTGTGTGTGTGTGTGTGTGTGTGTGTGTGTGTGTGTGTGTGTGTGTGTGTATGGAGGGGTTGGGTTGATGTTTTAAATGCGGAGGACACATTTTCAAGCATAATGGACACATAAAGATCTATTTTATTCTATTTCATTCTATTGTGTTCCCTATTAGCCCAGTGCGAGAGACGGTGGTGACAAATGATCGCTGGGGCTCTGGCTGCATCTGTGCCCACGGTGGATATTACACTTGTGCGGACCGCTACCAGCCCGGACACCTGCTCAAACACAAATGGGAAAACTGCATGACTATAGACACCAAGTCTTGGGGTTACAGACGCAATGCTCCGCTCAAGGATTACCTCACCATTGAGCAGCTTGTGGCAGTAAGAGACGATTTAATTAACTTGTAAAATTTTTATCAGGCCCCAAACCTGTTAATATATTCCATATATCACAAGATCCTCATAATTGTAAAAATTATGAGCTACATGATGGTGTTCATTTTATATTCTGTAACCTTTCATTGTGAAATGGTATTCAGAACGTCTTAACAGCAGAATAGAATAAGTGACGGTATAGAATCACTTTCTTCGATTATTTGATTGTTTTTAGCAACAATGCGAAAACTTTTAATTCAGGTATTATATTTCATAACATTGTTTTATATATATGGGGTTTTACTGCTTCCCTAATATTACTGTATGTACAATATGTTCACAAACCATATAATGAACTATATCAGATAGGTGACATCCAATGTACCCGTCC
This sequence comes from Percopsis transmontana, assembly GCA_025447815.1. Lineage (NCBI taxonomy): Eukaryota > Metazoa > Chordata > Actinopteri > Percopsiformes > Percopsidae > Percopsis > Percopsis transmontana. Next base: position 360,094 of record JAOEHI010000015.1, read on the forward strand.
TGTCCACCTAAGACTCTGGTAGAGACTGTGTCCTGTGGGGGAAACCTTCTGATGAATGTTGGTCCCACGCACGATGGGAGGATTTCTCCAATCTTTGAGGAGCGCCTGAGGCAGATGGGTCAGTGGCTGGGCGTCAACGGTGGAGCCATTTACAACACCACGGCTTGGAGATCTCAGAATGACAGTGTGACGCCACATGTCTGGTAAACAGCTAGCTCCATTGGATGGTGCGCAATTTGGAATTTTATTTGCAATAGTTTGTGTGTAATTACCGTAGAACTATAAAAACAAGGTAAATATGCAGTAATAACATATAGTCAAATACATTATCACAAGCTAATTTAATTTTTTTTTAATGTAATATAATATTTTCTCTACATACTGCATTCAAGTATTTTTTTCCAATATTTATTATATAATCTAACAAGAAATGGAATATGTTGACATGCGACTCAATCTGCGTTTCATAGGTACACTTTGAGGCCACAGGAAAAGACGATCTTTGCAATCTTACTGGAGTGGCCTAAAAGTGGATCGGTTATTTTGCACGAGCCTTTGGCTGCTCAAGGAACAACCGAGGTAAGGTACTCTACATACAGTAACCTAACAAAGCAGCACATCTTATCAGAACTGCACACACCTTTCAGTTTGCAATCAGTGATCCAGTTGTGGATGGAATCCCTAACCCTAGCGATGCAATGCTTTAGTTATTGGGCAGTAAAAATGCTAGGCGCTATAGCCACTAAAAATTACAAGAACCGCATTTAACCTTTGGACATTCAAAGGTTTCTTGTAAATAGTAAACACATTTCCTCCTTTGCTTTGTGAAAACATGTTTTTTGTGTTTTATTTATATGTTCTGTCTGTCTGTCTGTTTGTTTGTTTATTTATCTATTAATTCCCATTGAATATATATATATATATATATATATTTCTTCATGTTTTCAGGTGGTGCTTGTTGGTCATGGGTCCCTGGAATGGGAGCCTGTAAAACCCAGTGGACTGCAGGTTCTTCTACCTCAGCTGTCGTTCAGTCAGATGCCATGCCAGTGGGCCTGGACACTGAGGCTAACAGGGGCCACCTAAGAGAATAAGACAAAACAACAGACAGCATTTTAATTGTTGTTGCCCGAAATATTAATAGTGTTGAGAACTCTTTGTTGGAGCCTGTATGCCAGTAGTCTACTAGTTAAATGTTGACAATAATATGATACTAGAATATTATAAATCATATTTTTTAACTGTGGTTACTGTTCATTTTTACATACTTTTAAACTAATATCTACTTGAATATTCTTGATTTTTTAACTTTTGTTTTTATTGATTTGTGTGTGTGACTTATGTGCTGGTTCATTTGATGAAATAAACTCAAACACTACAAATTTGAATTTAAAGGGGTCCTTGCTGAACTAGTACAGTATTCTACAACAAGCTACCAAACTATAAAATAATTCGTTATATACATTATCTAATCTGTTTCAGTATGTATCAAAGTTCAATACTAAACCTCACAGCTCCCTCTATTGGCCATGGCGAAAAGGGAACCACAGACGTGCGGGCCATTTTAAAGCACGCCCATTGAACGCCTGTGCAGTGCTCACAGACGGCAGCGCTTGTGTACCGAGGAAGAGATGTCCCCCCCTTTGAATTGACAGTGCAACTGGGAAATGTAGGTCAAATGGAGTAATCTGTATATTGTGAAATAACCGGTAAGGCTCGTTGCAATATTTTATGCCGCAGAAGATAAAACGACTTCGCACAGATGTTTGTGTGCATTCCTTCACTCTTCTATGAATTCGGTATGTAGGCTATTTGTCACCTGAGATGTGTGTCCAGTAAAAGGCAGATCCGTGTTGTGTCTGCTCCCTGTTGCACGCTTTAAAGGTGGGAGGTCCTTGTACCGCAAATGTTCCATGACGTGAAATTAGGGGGCTCGCAAGGGGTTCTCAAGTCCATGCGTTTTTACAAAAAAAGGAAAGCCCAAACTTAGAGCTATTATAGCAGCCCACATCGGAAACATATTTAATGATGGCGATACCCCGCGCGATGAAAGAAAGGATTAAGTTGTATATTTTAGTGTCTGGTTACTCAGATATATTTACCCCATTCGTTTAGAATTCCTAGTATCACCCGTGTTAGCACATTGTGGTGTAACGTTAGTCCTTAGCAATGTCCATGAATTAATTCAGTGTGTGGGTAAATGTACTGTACAAGCGACTGGAGAAACCGTTGCAGATTGGCATAACGTTAGTTGCTATGGAAACACAATTATATCATCGTATTTGCAGGTATTGCTGTGATGATAGCATAATCAAGGAGGTTTGGGAGGCGATTGATTGAGTGTTGAGATTGATGTAAGTGAACGACATCAAATGAGAAGTGAAGGCTTTCTGGAGGTCAATATTGGTTGTCATTGACATGACAGCCAGCAGGAACCTCATTCCTTCCATTCATAAACATTCTCTACCCCCAACCCCCCCCCCCCTCTCTCTCGTCACACTCCTTATTTTCCCCTCTGCTGTCCCATCTGTTATAACACTAATATAATATCATTAAAGTGTTTGCTAGAAGTAGGGGTACATGTGTTGTGTTCAATCGCACACAAATGTGTGCCAGACCTGAACTGGTCAGCAGTGCTGTGTACCTCAGATAGTGGAAATGCCAAGCGGTGTGGAACATCCTGGGGGACAGACCATTATATTTATAGAGACGGGCGACTTGACCTTCACTGCACATTGAGTATCAGCCATTTTAGTGCACCTCCTCCAGATACTGAATACAGCATAATGGATCTCAGCTGCAGTGCAGTTACTTTGATTCAACTTCTGTGCAGTGTTATGGGCTACAGTATGTCTAATAATAGCCCTCTGCAACTCCACCATGCACGGTCTGTGCATTCGTTGCTCCTATAAGTGCAGTTTGCATTGCAGTTTTAGAGAGGAAATGTACTGTGAAATTAAAGTTTTGTGGCGCAGGATGTTCAGGCTCGTTATCTGGGAAGGATTTTGAACTCTCTCTGTATGTGCGATTGGATTGTTAGGCTGTTACATAGGTTAAGCAAGGTAGCCTTTGTTATGCTGTGTAGGCTTTATCTTAATAGCAAGCATGCCTCTAAGAAATATCCCTTTTAAATATAGTAAGCATAGCTGGTGCAAACCCCTATCCAAGGACCCCTATTCATAGATACTCCCAGTTGTTCTCACCCAATGGCACATACTGAAACTGTAGAGGATGGTCAAAGCAGGTCAAGTATTTATAGTTGTGTAAATTGTATTGTGCTGAAAGGCCAAAGTTTTTCAGAAAGGACAGAAGCAGGCACTGGGTGACTACATGTCCATTTGAAAATGCTATTATTATTATTATTATTATTATTATTATTGATTTTACTGGGGAATAGCACTTGAGTTTTACTAATACCAGCTACCATTTCAATGCTAGTGAGTTTTGGTTTAGTACGATGCTTTATTTAAGCACTAGGCTATCAGATTCCTGATACTATTCAAATTTCTCATTTCTCAAGAAATCTCATTGGCTGGTTTATTCACTATTCTAGCGGGCCTTCTGCAGGCCAGATAAACAACCAGCCTCTTATCTATTTTGAAAAATAAATAAAGCAAATTGCTGCAATACTGAGTGATTGGGTTGAAAAGCTTGTTGATCTGTACTAAAATTTTGTGAAAAGACCATGAGCAAAGTGTATAGACACACATGTGACAATGATCGCAGAGATCATTTTCTCTTCAGCTTTTAGTTTTTAACAAGTTGTAATGATGAAAATCAACTTAATCCTAAATATAATTTGGCTTTGAGGACAATTTATTTGGTTATAAGACTTGGAATAAATAATGCCATACTTTGTCCTCATGATGATAGTAGTATGTTATTTCCTTCTAGTCAAATCATGGAACGAGGAAGTATTGAGGACATGTTGTATGGAGCTGTGACAGCACCGTCTCTTCCGCCGTCGTTCACTGCAGGAGGTTTGCAGCTGCGGATAATCTGCCTTATTGTCTCTATTTTGCTGCTCTAATTGCACCTTCATTATGGCTCTCTCCATTCACAAAGCGAATCCTGTCGTGACGGAAAGAGGAGGCTCTAAACAGGCTGTGGGCAACTTATAATTCAGAGGCCATATCTCGTGTTTGTGCGCCCCCTCACAGCCCCATGCTTGTCGTATTCATGTAATTCATCTATATATGATCATTCAATACATCTAGCATGTAACTTTTTAAAGTGTGAGTTCCATTCAAATCACTTCCTGGTACATTTCTCACTGTCTGCGTTGGAATATTAACCATCTTTAAAGGGACACTGGCGGTTGAAACGAGCGTTGCGAAAATGTTGTTTTGGTTTGAAACTTTGAAAGTGCATTCCCCTACTGCACCTGAGTGCTGGGCTGCTCACAGCCCTCTCTACTCCTCTCCCTACAGGTCTCCTAGGCCCACACTGTACTCTGCCTCTCCTCTTACAGCCACATGGTTGTATTTCAAACACAAGCTGGGGTAGAAATTTGGGGTTCTTGGAGCACTATATAACAATCGAGGACTGTACCTTTAAACTCCTGTTTGTGTATTGGATTATTGTTTCTATTATCTCATAGAATATATTCTAATATAGAATAAAAAGTGGGAGGCGGGGCTCCAAACAGTTTCAGGGGAGGCTCAGTGATTGGTGAAAAAAGTGAAAAAATATTACATTAGTTATTACATTAGTTATAAAAAGGAGATCACGTAGAATAGACAAAATTTGTGTGATTTAGTTAAAGAGAGATACAGTCGTTTTAAGGGATTTTACTGTTTTTCCCACTTTCCCAGAGTCAGAAACTAATAAATGCCTTAGGACAGACCTTTTTTTAAAATGCATTTGGTGTAGTCAAACAGCAATATTAGCTATCTTGGCTCAATTGTGGAATGTCTATGGGATCAAATAACATAATCATGATCCCATAGGCATCCAGGAATTGAGCCAAACAGAGTAAACTTTTAAAACCCCTGGTATAGACTATTCTGTGTGAGGTATACATTTCCATATTATACATTGGCTACATTTTTTAACACATAGGTTACAGTCATGTCCATAGTGATAATATTTTTGGTTTTGTGAAACCCGTGTTTGTAACACTGAGTATAGTGGGGGGGCGAGTGGGGGGGGGAGGGGAGTGTAAGCGCGAGCCAGAGGAAAACGCAGGCAGACAGGAGAGCAGTGAACGCATAAAGCATGTTTTAATAAAGAAAAACACAAAGTACAGGGCATCCAAACAATGACCAACAACACCTAGTGCTGTTGGTCCAACTTAAATAGTGTCCAAAATTAAACAAAGAAGGCGCACCTGTGTGGGGCTAATCCCCCACAGGTGCGCAGCCGGGACGGGAGGCACGGAGTGTGCACGGTCCTGTGCACACCGATCGTGACAGTGTTAACGTGTTTAGTGCAGTATTTTTCAACATTTTGAGCCATAACCTCTAAAAAAAGCGTTTAATATCTTCTGACCCCCTTTCTGAATTATTTTTAATAGAAAAATATAATGGCATAAAAATATATAAACCACCATAAAGATATAGAAAAATGTATGAATATTAATTCTAATTGAAGACAATAGAATTATTTTTTATTTTATTTTTATTTCATCATTATTTCATCATCATCAAGTCATTTGAAACATGAAACATTTGAAAACATCTCTCAACCACCCCAAAAGCATCCTGTGACCTCTTGGGGGGTCACACCCCCTACTTTAAGAACCGCTGGTGTAGTTTAAGGGCAGCTGCTGCTGTGCTTTGAAACAGCGAGAGAGAAAAAGCGTCCTTAAATGTGGGCCGTTGTGTAACCCCTCTCAGGGGCCCCTTTGCTATTTTTGTGCCTGGATCCGCACGTCACGGTTGGGTATTTTCTCTGGTGACTAGCTCGCATCAATAGATCTTCTAATGTACACCCAGTCAGCCGGCAGCTTCATGACAGATGGGACTCTACCTTGCTAATTTATTTTCTTATTGTCACTCGGACATGCGGGGAGCGGCAGAATGGGCTGTGCAACATGAGGAATGTTACGTGAGACTGTCGATATGACAGCGGACTATTCAAACGTCAGGTCGGTATGAGGAATATGTGTGATATCTGTGTGTCAGCTGACCGTACGGTCCTCGGTTTCTTCCCATAGACCGTGTGCTTCCTGGCATATGAAACATAATGTACACTGTTTGCTTGATCCTGCATGGCTCGTGCTCCACGGTATTACAGTATCATGGTTGCTCACTCTATAGCCGGTCATTTGCTCATGATATTTATGGGTTTGCTGTCAGTGTTCCCTTTAATGGCCATCATGGGTTCTAATGAGGTAATGCAGGGGCACAACAAAGCTTCATGTAGACTTCTGCTCGCACCATGTCCCCCTGCATGTGGCGATCAGCAAGACGTACCTCGTGAGAATATCTTTCCTATAGACATATGTGATCTGATCTATGCGCAGATACTATGCTGGTATACCTACTGTTAACTGGGAACCTACAAACCCGCCCACCTGCCTCCTGTTATGGCTCGTCGGTGCTGTGTCATATGTGCTTGTAGGTTGACGTACCAGGACCACCAGCTATTTACTATAATGGTCCTACGGACCAAGTCCTGTCTGTTGAGCAGACCTGTCAGTGTGACCGAAGGGGGGGCAGAGTCTGTTGGCACGGCTCTCTCGCTATCTTGCTCGCTCGCTTCAAAGGTATGCATTGTTTCTGAGGGTCTTATCTCTCTGTCACTCTGCGCCCATATTCCCCTGCCCTGCTTCCATAGAGGGCGGATGGAAACTAAGCAATGAGGTCAGAACGACCTTGAAAGGGTGCTCCCTACCACAGCGCTGAAATGTTGTTTCCCCAGGCACCTCACTTAGTGTACCCCTGTAAACCTCCCCCCTGCAACGTGGACTATTCCAAGCCAAAGCAGCCCCCTCTCACACACAAACACACACACACAGAGATATGCTTTCCCAATTTTTTTTTCTGAAAGCCCCCTCAGGAAGCCCTTGGACCCATCTGGCTACGCAGCCATTGAGCCATACGTTAAGGGGCAAGACGCCAGTTGCCATTTGCAAAGACGAGTAGAGGATTATCAATGCTTACAGCTTCTTAGATGCAGCTCCCTGCATCTGAAGAGTCACCTTGGTTTATCTAGCCTGTGGTTTTATGGCATAGAAGTGTGCGGTGTAGTAACAAAGGAATAGAAACGAGAGAGAGAGCGAGAGAGCGGACGAGAGTCGAAGGATGTCCTAATTAAGGGGAACTCGGAGGGTTTGAACCAGATAATCTTACATAACCTCGTTAGGGAGGACGTAGCCTTTGATACTGAGAAGATGGAAATGACGTGCCCTCAGAGAGCCGGCCTTATGCTATGGAGCTGAAGTGTAACAGCACCCCGATTAATATTAGCTGGGGAATGATAAGTATACGGTTCACTTGTGAGTGGTACAGTATATATGGTTCTCTGTGGCTCACTAGGACCTGGCACAAACACTGCCAGGGTAGGGGATTCATTTCCCACTCAAGCCAACCATAATAAACATGTACACACTCTTGGTGGGTTCTGGTAATGCTGGGATCCATACATTACAGGTTCATCGAGAGTGACAGGTGAATATAGTGTGATATATCCTCAGTATGACTGTTTCGGCTCTAGTCTGCAAACAAGAGTACCTACTCCGTGTAAACGGGCACAGGCACACACACACACACAAACTACACTATGATGCGTTCAGACCTTGTAGGACTCATCAGGCACGTATTGTGTTACCACTTGCTACCTCTGCCTTTTTGACACAAATATCCATCAATTTATGCGCAGCTGCAAACAAGTCCTTCATCTTCTGCAGTGGGCAAAACACAGCATGCAGAGATGAATAAATCTTGAGGAGTAGTCAATCCTCGATATTAGATTTCCTGGGGATTTGTCCTTTTCTAACGACATTCAGGGTTTTCTCTTGCTGAAAGTGGCAAACAGAAAAATGCTTGTGTACAAGAAAAACCATTACCCGAGTCTATTGTTTTGCTCATTCAGTCAGTTGTGACCGTTTATGAAATATTGTAAGAACACCGATTTCACATCTCTCTATATTATATGGAGATGAATTTTGATTTGTGTCAACCCCTGTCAGCACAAACAAACTATGTACATATGCATGTGTACTTGTGTATATAGCAGACTCTCTCACACTTTCACATGAATACGCACACACAGGGAGCTCCACCAGTAAATGTAGAGCATCTGCCAGGGTTAAGATGTGGTACTGTATGTATTTTAGAGGCTGGTAAAGGGACTGATTTTTCCATTCCTGCTGTGAACGGAGCTCATTATGAATTTTATACACAGTTTTATAAGGAGGACTTTTGGGAAACAGCCTTGAATAGGCCTCAGTCTAAAGGAGTACAATTTCACTTGTTTGTAAGTGCAGAATTGCTGATGGAGGACCTTTTCCCTATTTTTCCCCCACCTTTTGTAAACTTCTTGTGTATGTTTAATGATGCCATTCTTACTCTGCATTTTAGTACATTGCAATAGAGATTATTCTTCCCTTGTCTAAGATTGCAAAATATTGTTCTTTGATATACCTGAATATAATGCAATTCACCACAAATAGATATTAAATTTCACTAATTCTTAATTGTATTTGATTTCTTTCAGATGACCCCTCTCTGCAATCCGTTTGCATGAATGATAACATTACTACAGTTACATAACAGATATTCTCTTTGAAAATCTCCCCCAAAGAGGGTGACATTGGATTCATGGAGTCACTTGAAACTATTGCAGAGGTAAAAAGCTCCGCAGTGGGTCAGGACAGAAATGTCACACAGAAGAAGTACGACCCGGAGCCCGCAGGCGTGCACGCTAAGAGGCGTCCGTCAGCGGAGTCGGAGGAATGTCAGAGCAGAAGCACATGTGGTATAAAAGAAATGTCTGACTCAGGGAAATCAAAGAAATTAGTAGATCAGCAGTCTCATCCCCACGCCACAAGCCATCAAGACTACGAGCCGTCCTCCTGTTCACAGCCGGGGGCAAAACCGTTTCCCTTCGGCAGACAGAAAGCCGTGGGTCACTTGATTGGCAGCTGTGGAATCGCCTCTCACAGGAAGTCCCCCAGTTTACCGGAGGCTTTCCAAGAGAGTTCCCGTTCAGGGATGGATCAGCTATCAGAAACTGTGTGCAAGATGGAACCTAAACCACAAAAACCTGGGAAGTATGTTTGTGATTATTGTGGAAGGGCATGTGCCAAACCCAGTGTGCTTAAGAAACATATTCGCTCCCACACTGGGGAACGGCCCTATCCCTGCGTCCCCTGCGGATTCTCCTTTAAAACCAAGAGTAATTTGTACAAACACAGAAAGTCCCATGCTCACTCAGTCAAAGCTGGAACTGTGCCATTCTCAGAACTCGGTTCTTACCATGCCAACACAGACCAAGGCTCTTTTGAAGGAGAGGGGGAGTTATATTCTGATGCTGAGCAAAGCACAGACACAGATGAGGACACTCTCAGTGACCCTCTGCTGCTGCTGGACTCTCCAGTGGAGGGATCAGATAGCACTGCTGTAAAAGTACTAAATCTCATTGCTCAGAAAAAGGGAGTCACATCGATGTCTGCTCAGGATGGTTCATCCCAGCTCCAAGAAATCAATGTGCCTCCTGCCGCTTCTCAGGCTAGCCGTGCTATTCAATCATGCACCATCAAACAGAGACTCGCGCTCCGACTCTCGGAGAAACGAAGCAGCGACTCCGACCAAAACCTCTCTCTCCCTAGTCAGTCCAGCAAAGGCAGCACTGACTCAGGCTACTTCTCACGTTCTGAGAGCGCTGAGCACCAGACCGGCCCTCCAAATACAAATGCCAAGTCCTATCAAGAAATCATGTTCGGGAAGTGTTACAGGCCGAGCCCAAAGCAGACGACAGCTTTCGTGACTGGCAGCACAGACGCAAGCGATTATACGGCGAAGCGCCCGGAGAAGGGGGTTTCCCGCGTTTTCACTCAAGAGAAGGACACTGTTGAATCGATCAAAATAAACACCAAGTCATTCACAAGGGATGACGTAAAGGAGACCCAGTTAGATGGTGGCTCGGATGCCGGGCCTCTGATCAGGAGCAACTCCATGCCAACTTCTTCTGTGGTCTGTCTCCCCATGCCCCAGGGCCTCAGAGGCAGCCATTCTTTTGATGAGAGGGCGAGCAGCGGGGGTATGAGGAGACTCAGAAGGCAGGCCGCTTTCGAACTCTCCCCACATGACGGACACGCTGACGGCGAAAGCCAGGGAAAGACACTGGAGACTGGCCTTTCGCCCCCCGTATCGGAGATGGAAAATTACCCGCCCTTCATATCTAACGTGAACCTCCAGAAACACGCAATGGAGCTGGCCACGCGAAAGCGTCGGAAAGAGAAGAGGGAGGAGGAGGATTTCCTCAGTCCATATGAGGGTAATCTTGAACAGTGTGAGGAAATGTTCGACACAGCCAAGGACTACGATCCAAAACCAGTTAGCCAAGGATTAGGGAGAGGGCATTCGCCAAGCCTCCATGCACATCTGGACAGGTGTGACATGGAGGTGTCGGTGAGCCCAGAAATGTCTAGTAGAAAGGCTTTAGGGAATGTAATATCTGTCATCCAACACACAAACTCAATAAATAGAGCTAACTGTGAGCAGTCAGAGCCCTTTAAATACTACGGACAGAGGCAGGACCATATGTCGGAAATTGCACATGAGATGGAACAACGGGACAGTAAACTAGGTCAGTCATTTCAAATGGGCCCCAAACTAGTACGCCAGCCCAACATACAGGTGCCAGAAATCAGGGTCACCGTGGAGCCTGACAGCCCAGATAAAGCCCTAGAGGTGCCTGTAAAGGAGCCAGAGAGGCACATAGAGGAGTTTCAGTGGCCACAACGGAGTGAGACCTTAGCACAGTTCCCCCCCGAAAAACTCCCTCCGAAAAAGAAGAGGCTTCGCCTAGCTGACATTGAGCACTCCTCTGGCGACTCTAGCTTTGAGTCTGCCTGCACCAGTCTCTCCCGCAGCCCAAGCCAGGACAGCAATCTGTCCTACAGCTCCACCTTCTCCTTTGACAGGGAGGAAAGCTTTAAGTCGCTCTCTCCTGCCAGGCAGGATGAATTTGGCAAACCGCTGGAGCTATTAGCTGTGCCGGGAAGCGGGCACTCCCTTTCTGTGCTCCACCGGCGTCAACAGCATGAAATGAGACGCTCCTCCTCGGAGCAGGCCCCCTGCAACTTGCGCAAGGAGTTCCCAGAGGTACGCAGTGTATCGTTTGACTATGGTAGTCTCTCTCAAACGTCCAAAGTTAGACACGCAGACATCAGCACTGGCCCCTCTGCTGTGAACGAGAGCAGGAGGGGCAACCTGGTGAGGCAGGAGTCATTAAATATGGACACTGAATTAGCCCATATCCCATCGCAAATGTTTACCCAGTGTCACGGCAACGCCCTTCCATTAACCGCGGCTGCCTTGCTTCAGCAGAATTTGCCGATATTTGCCACTGGGAACCCCCAGGCTTCACACCCTAGTTTGCTGGTTCCTGTCCGAATCCAGACGTACGTGCCGTCTTATGGTAGCATTACGTACACTACGGTGTCCCAGATTGTAGACAGCCAGTATGATAGCATTGGCTCCACCATCGCCACCTCTCTGAACCCAGTCCCACGCTTATCAGGAAATGGGGAGTCACCTCACACTCTAGGTCAGGCGAGGACCCTTGTTACGCACTCCCTCAACGTTGAAGCGCTTGACTTGTCATCGGCCCGGCTCAAGACAGGCATCCCTCTGTCTCTGACCTCCAGAACGATCTCAACCACCAACGCTTCCAGTGGAGGAGCGAACAAGCGCATGCTGTCCCCCGCCAGCAGCCTGGACCTGTTCATGGAGGTCAAACAGCAGAAACGTGTGAAAGAGGAGAAAATGTTCGGTCAGATAGTCGAGGAGCTGAGTGCCGTGGAGTTGGGGAAGTGTAACTTGGCGGAAGACAAAGGGCAGAGGTCTGAAATGCAACATACGGCCACACCTCAACCCCAAGACGACTCACCAAGAGGCAAATTCATAACGTTTCAACAAAATGTGTCTGAGACCAGTGACTGTGGCGAGTCAGCCATGGAAAGCAGCTCTGCGGAACCCGGCTCACCGCCATTTTCCGTGGTATCTGTCAGTGATGCGAACGAAGCTGGCACGGAGAAAAAGGTGCGGATGGATATGGTAGCGCAGCTGGTCGGCAGTCAAGACGTCGTGATCTCAGATGCTGAGCATTCAGGGCTGTTATCTCAGTTTCCAAGTCTTCGCACGTCGACAGGTGTGAGCTGGTGCTATCTCAACTATACCAAGCCCAGCAGCTCTCATGGCAACGCTCCTTTCTCCTCTGTGTACGCCACCTGGTGTGTGAGTTCCCACAACCCCAACCTGCCAGAGCTGAGTACCAGCGCCGCCTTGGCACTGCTGAGGTCTAAGCAGAGGGGAGGCAGAGCCATATACACCGTGGCTGCAATGTGTCAGCCTGGCACTGGGAAACTGGTTTCCTCATTAATCCTATGGAGACAGAAAATGGAACAGGTGAGAAAATTAAAAGCTGTATGTACAGTTTTACAATTTATGTGCATGTATCACATCACAGCCTTGTTTTCATTCTTCACACTGGAATTGTAGCATTGTGTTTTAGTTATTTCCCTGGCCCCTGGGGTTACAAAATGATGTAATCCTTCAGTACAGCGAAAATGCCCCAAACTCCACAAAGTTAGGCCACAGGGTTTTTCCATGACAGCCATCGTAAACCATGTTTGCGATTCACACCGTGTAACAGCATACTGTATATAACATGCAGACTGGGTGGTTTTATGTTACATTGTTGATATTCGCCTGTGTTTAAACTGCATGTTAACAGAGTGTGTGCTCTTCTGGTTCAGCTGCAGAGGAAACCGGAGCTGAAAGAGGTGGACATCACCTATGGGAAGAAGATGAAGGACGTCAGCTGCAGGGCGAAGGCTGCTAAAGAGGAGTGGAAAGAGAGAGAGGCGTCCGCGACCCAAACGGTGCCGACACGCATTAAGATCTTTGATGGAGGGTCAGTTCTTAGTTTGGGTCATTTTGTCATTTGGGATGAAAACGACTATTTCTATTCATTAGGAAGCTTTTCATTTGGTCTTGAAAGTGCTAATGTGAAGGGGCATTTAGAGAGAGACATCTACACTTTTCAAGTCACTCAAGATATTAGTTAGCATAATTGTCATTTACAACGAAAAATAGTTAGTTTATTTGTTTTATTAGTCTTAAAGGTACATTTCTAAATTATACTGCCCACAGAACCTCACATATCCGCCCCAGCTCACAACATACGTTTAAAACACAAGTGTCCACGAATTAGCACGTGGCTGTAGTGGGAGGGGTAGAGAAGGGTTTGGGGAGTACCAGGAGTGTACCCTTTAAGGGTTACATTTACTGTGCTGTGTATTTATTTATTTATAAAAGATATAAAATGTATCCATGTTACAGGTACAAGTCCAATGAGGACTACGTATATGTAAGGGGGCGTGGCCGGGGGAAGTATATCTGCGAGGAGTGCGGCATCCGCTGTAAAAAACCAAGCATGTTGAAGAAACACATCAGGACCCACACGGACGTGAGACCCTACATCTGCCGGGTCTGCAACTTCGCCTTCAAAACCAAAGGTGGGCTTCACTAAATATATTGGTGATTAAATCAAATAACGTTGTGTGGTCAGTTGTGTTGTCTGAAGGGACCTGAAAGTGCTGGACTAATTCTAGTTTAATCTAACATGTCATTTACCATGGGGCAGGATAGTCTAGTGGTTTAGGTGCTGGACTCCAAGCCGGAAGGTCGTGGGTTCGAGCCCCAGAGCTGGCCTATCTGTAAGCATCCTTGAGCAAGATGCCTAACCCCTATCTGCTCCATGTAATAGAACAATGTAACTGTAAGTCGCTTTGGATAAATTAAAAGTCTGCTAAATTACCTAATTGTAACTTAGCTAAAAATTTGCACTGAAAATATCATTGTCCCCCAGATTTGGCCCCAAGTGTGAAATCATTTCTGGATTGTAACCAATTATCCCAGACAATTAAGTTAGGGCATGTTTAAAGAGAGAGAGAGAAAGGTCTATCCAAAATCCCAGTTTGAAAATGAAATGATATGGGTTATTGAAATATTATTTTCTCTGTCAACAGGAAACCTAACTAAACACATGAAGTCTAAGGCACACATGAAGAAATGTCTGGAGCTGGGTGTGTCCGTTACAGTAGAGGATGCAGAGATACAGGAACATGGTAAGATATCTACATTCTAATTCTGAATATATAAATAAATATATATATTAGATTTGATGGATTTTCTTTCTTTCATCAATAAAGTGGAAGACACTCAGCAAGACTCCAAAGCCGGGCTGGCAGGGGCAACCAAACACCAGTTCTCAGATGCTGAAGACTCCGACGGCATGGATGAAGACATTGACGAAATTGACGAAGAGGAGGATGAGGAGGATGAATACGAGGGCGACTCCACACCCAAACTGCGTTCCAGAAGCACAAGCCCTCAGCCCTGTGGAGGCACTTACCTCTCAGTCACGGCCACCGCCGCCATCCACGGCTGCTCCCTCGCCTCACTGCCCGGGGCGGAAGGTAGGCACCCAGGCACCCCCAGGCGTCCTTCCTCCGCCGTGGTGCACAGAGACCGGTCTGTGGATGAGGACTCCCTCACCATGCTATCTCCAGATCAGGGCTGCTTCCTGCTGGACCCGTACTCCTCCTGTCTGCTCTCCCCTGGCTGGGAGTCCCCCATCAGAGAGCCTTCTCCTTCACATCTGCGTTACCCGTCCCCGAGGAGAGACGTGTCCCCCAGGGGGCGCTCTTCTCCCCGATGGGACACCTCTTCGCTGAGGCAGAGCTCCCCCAACTTCTCCCCCATTCAGCACCTCACCCCAGGCTCTGTGGAGAGACCACTGTCCCCGGGGATAGAGCTGGCCGGGAAGCGAGAGCCGTCGGTCCGGGGCAGGCAGAGGGTGGTTCTGAGGGCCGTGTCACCACGCAGGGGGTCACACCAGCACAGAGGGGTTGTCGACAAAAGCCGACACCAGGCCAAGGTGGACCTGGCACAGCAACACGGAGCCTTTGAAATGGAGTTGGTATGGGACATCTGTGTGTGTGTGTGTGTGTGTTTAAAGGTGTGTTAAGTACAAAAACAGTCAGACCCCCTCCTCCTGACAAACTAACAGTTTGAAAAGCTTTACAGAGGACAGAGTAATAATGTAAATAGGGAGTGAATTGGATAGATGTTGTTCGATGAAACAGATCTTTATACCCATAGGGTCAAATATAGGCTAGACTGAAGTGAAAAGCTGACTTTTTATACTTTTAATTCACACAATACAAACAACTATAGCTGTAATCCTATCTTGTGTTTTGTTTGGTAAGTGAAATGTAATATCTTTTCATCTTGAAAATATCGAGACTACTCTGAACGCTGCCAACATGTTGTTCCAGGATCAAAGGAGCAGCCTGGCGTCCATTCAGCCTTGTGCTGCCAGTTCTCCTCACCAGAACCTCCTCAGCCACCTCCCTCTTCACTCCCAGCAGCCCGCCCAGAGCCTGCTCCCCATGGTTCCTGTTGGAGGCATCCAGATGTTGCACTCCCCACCTTCCTCCAGCGGTGATGTCACCCCCTCCTCCGCACTCAGCCCCCAGTCCGGCGAGAGCCAGCAGTCCAGCAGTGGGGAGGCATCTGTTCACGAGCCAAAGATGGGCCGGGAGGGGCCCAGAGGCCAGCCGCAGGACCAGATGTCCTCTCAACAGGCAGCTCCGAGCTCGGAGGAGAACAGCCCTGACCCGGGGGTAAGGGACAGTGGACAAGAGGAGAACGTGCAGACCTGCATGAAAGCCATCGCCTCCTTGAAGATCACCCCAGAGGAGCCCCGCTAGACACCCCCCAACCCCCAGCCTATCTCCGAGGAGGTCAAGCGACAGTCTTGTTATCTTCGGTCCGTTAGGCACGTCACCTCATCGTTTTCTCATTAGAAGCACTCCAAACACACTTCCTCTGGTCAGTGGTGTGTTTTGGCCACGCCCTGAAGGAATCACTTTGAACATGGAGTGGAGATTAGAGCTTCACCCACCGTGTCCAACGCTCTCTTCAGACTCTGAAATGATTGGACGAGAAGTGGGACAGTTGAAGGGTGAAATGAATAATTACTGGGTGCAGGTGCAATATGGAAAGAGATTATGCTAATATGCCTTTGTTTTGACATAATAGTTTGCGTACAATTGCACATAAATATATTTATGAATCCTGTACAAATATCCCTAATGTATACTCCTTAGGTGCAGCGTATTTACATGAACAGTGTATTTAATGTGTACTGTTGTCTAATGTAATCATATCAAGGTGTGATACAGTAGTGCAGTAAATGAAGACTATAAGGGGAGATGTCTTTGTACTATAAACAAGTTTGACCAAATTTCCAGTAGACGCTTCTTGTGCAGTTTGGCGCTTCTGATCAAGCAGCGGCGGTCCGTGCCTTTTTAATTTGCTTGTGTTCATTTGTTTTGGATTATGAGAGAACGTGTTATGGTACTATTTGCAGTTTAAGGTTCAGAACAGGGTCGTTGTAAGGAAGTTTGATCCAAAGCGTAGTTTTCAGGCGGTATCGCTGGTTAGACGGTGTTTGATTTATGTATTACTTAAACTTGTGTAAAACTTTCCCCCTATGTTGTGGTTTATATCCTGATAAAAATGCATGGAATTTGCTATTGCACAGAATTAGAGGGATTTAACATGTAATTATGTATACTGTAAGATGTATTTATATATTAGAACGTAAGCACTTATTGATACTGGTAAATATTTGACTACTATTTATATGGTATATCTGTACTTATGCAGCAGTGATGCAGTTATGCAGTGAGCCATGCTCGCTTTTCTTTTATTTAATGTCCTTTGGCTTTTATTACGAACAGACAGCTTTTTCTTTCATATACAGATGACCATGAGCATTTTAACTTTGTCATTTTTGACAATGCACTTTTATTGTTTCATCTCTGATTGACATCTAACTGACTTGGTTAGTGGGAGAGCCGTACAACATTGTTACTGTTAATTGTGAAACATTCCAGTTATTTTATCGTTGTGTGAAACGTATTGCACACAAATTCAAGGGGCTACGATGATCAGTTTGTGGGATGTTTTCCTGCATTTAGTTTAACTGGATAAATCATTATTACTTACTGTAACTATTACTAAAGTATTGATGTTAGCAAGCGTGAGTTGGTTAACTATTACTATGCTTCAGCTCAAAATGTAATTAGTTATTCACCAAATGCATTATTTCTTCTCTGTGTATATATATGTGTATTTTTATGATTTAAACTATTTTTGCAGTGTTGAATTCTGATAACTTTTTATGTGGATTGTTTATATCTCTTTAAGAGGTAAAATGTCTGCAACTGACGTATTGGAGTTTTTCGTGAGAGAAAATAGCACAGTGTTAATCCTCGACACCGTGATCTTCATCTTTAAAAAAAAAAAAGTATATTATTATCTTCAAAGTGGTAATAACGCCTGTCAGAGGATGGATATCAAAAATCTGAAATCACTTAGTTCACTCATGTTTACATAAAACAATATTGCAGGTACACTGCTTAAATTTTGTCTTTCCTTTCACAAGGATGTATGTAGCTATATGATTTTATGTCATTTCTTGTGATAGTACCGTAGCATAAAATGTGGAAAGGGAACGTCAAGGCTTTTAAATTTGCATTTGCATCGGTACTCAGATTGTGTTTGTGTTTTGTTTTTATCGTGTATTCATATTTACTGAACTGCATTGTGCCTCTCATGTCTGTGAAATTCCCTTTTAACACAGAGAGAATCATTTACCTCTCAGCTGAGATTCTGAGGTGAAACCTCGGTAGCCAATCCTGTGTTAAGCATCAGAACTGGATAGTCCGGATGGAGTGCCTCTTTTATGCTATGGGGAATTATTGTTTGGTGCTCTACTTTTTAAGATTAAATTAAAACTTGTTTCAAAAGAATATACTTCTAACCCAAGAATGTGTCACATCTTATTTCCTGTTATATTTGTATTATACTGTGAGACCCTGTTATTCAAAATGGCTCTTATACCTTTCCCCTTGCATAACAATTTAAATTAGTGTACACCCAGAGGGGATTTCGGCTGAAATCATTCACATTGTATCTCCAGGGTGGTGGGTGGGGCTGGGGGGGCTCTCCAAGACTCATAATACTGACATCCTCTGGTAAAAAATCATTACTGCAGTCATAACATAGAACAAGACAATACATTAACTATTCCAAAAATAGTCATCACCTTGTGGGATAGTGTTTAGCCATTTTGGTGTATTTTTATCTGCAAATTAAGCATAAAAGCCTACAATTTAGTGTCTTGGTTACAAGTAGCCTTTAAGGTAATGTACTTTACATGGATCATTATCAGATACTGTGTTCCAGTGAGTTCTTTGATGCTGTTGTCAGGGTTGGGAAGGAGTTCTGTTCTAATTCTGGCAAATCACAGAAACAGTTTTTTTCTCTGCTTCTCAGCTAGCAGGCCTGTCAAGCCCATTTGTTAGAATAATTACATGGCTGTTAACAGAATCCTATCTTAAAAATAAAATTAGCGCTGGCTGGGTAGAAACTAGCAGAGACATTGTGTGAAATGGCTGCCATAAGATGCTCAGAGAAGGACACCTACTTTAGTATTTATACACAGGAATTAGCTCTACTAATCTTTCAGTGTCATTTCTTTCAATTGAATTTAAGCAAAGCTAGAGCTATGGTTTTTTCCTTTTTCACTCTCGGGTGTCCTGGATGGAGACACCTTTCTCTCTCTCTCTCTCTCTCTCTCTCTCTCTCTCTCTCTCTCTCTCTCTCTCTCTCTCTCTCTCTCTCTCTCT
>JAOEHI010000015.1:379130-397821 GCA_025447815.1 Percopsis transmontana
ACACACACACACACACACACACACACACACACACACACACACACACACACACACACACACACACACAAACACACAGTTTGCATTTTGTCCATTCAGTAAATGAGCACTTGATATTTGTATGTATGTTTATACTGTATGTAGCTCTGTATGTACATTTCTCTGTAGGTGTGTGTGTGTGTGTGTGTACAGTATATACTGTAGGATGCAACCTTTTAATGAATTCAGAACAATAGTGCTTAAATGCACATGGTTTAAACTAAAGGGAGTGTTGGCCTGGCTTCCTGTATCCTAGGTTATGAAACACGTTAGCCCATAAAAGACTTCACAGTATAGATAAACATTTAGCGGAAATAAGCACAATGTGTGCTTATAGAGTGTGTGTGTGTGTGCGTGCGTGCGCGGGTCTAGGAGGTGTACGTAGGGAAGGAGACAGTGTGCACGGTGGACGGTCTTCACTTCAACAGCTCTTACAACGCCAGGGTGAAGGCCTACAGCTCTGTAGGTGTGGGACTCTACAGCAAGACAGTGGTGCTCAAAACCTCAGATGGTAGGACCTGTCTGTCTGTCTGTCTGTCTGTCTGTCAGCCTCTCTGCCTGCCTGTCTGTCTGTCTGCCTGTCTGTCTGTCAGCCTCTCTGTCTGTCTGCCTGTCTGTCTGTCTGCCTGCCTGCCTGCCTGTCTGCCTGTCTGCCTGTCTGCCGGTCTGCCGGTCTGTCTGTCTGTCAGCCTCTCTGTCTGTCTGCCTGTCTGTCTGTCTGCCTGCCTGCCTGCCTGTCTGCCTGTCTGCCTGTCTGCCGGTCTGGCTGTCTGTCTGCCTGCCTGTCTACCGGTCTGGCTGGCTGGCTGTCTGTCTGTCTGTCTGCCTGCCTGCCGGTCTGGCTGTCTGGCTGTCTGTCTGTCTGCCTGGCTGTCTGCCTGGCTGCCTGTCTGTCTGTCTGGCTGGCCGGGTGCGTGGCTGGCTGTCTGTAAGTGTGTGTGTGAGAGAGAGAGGGAGAGGGAGAGAGAGAGATGATAAGAGAGAGATTATAATATGCAAAGATGGAGATTGTTGCATCCAGCATTAAGACTCTGAACAGAGAAAATAGATACCCCATTCATAATGCAACGGTTGAGATTCACCCACATATTCATAGTGTATTTCTTAGACAGCCAAATGTGTTATTATAATGTTAATCACTGGTGGTCCTTAGAGGGGACAGTACGAGGGATTCTAGAAATAGCCACTGTGTCTGAATTGGGCATTGCAGTATGTGTGTGTGTGTGTGTGTGTTTTGATTGACGAGAATGTGACGGTTTGTCCCTAAGAGTTAGTGTCACCGCTTCCCTGAGAGGAGACAGGCTATTTCACCACAGAAGAAGAAGCACTGCAGACGTGTCTGGTGGTGGAGGTGTTGGGGTATAGTAGCAGACATGAAGGAAAGACAACAGAGGGCGAATGAAGAGAAGAGAAAAGGGAAAGGGCGAGAGAAAAGGAGAGGAGGGGTGAGGAGAGAGGAACAGGGGAGAAGAGAGAAAAGAGGGAGAGGAGAGGAGAGTGTGGGGGAGAGGGGAAGCATGACACCTATTGATGCAGAGGAATGAAAGGGAGTGTTTACCCTGAACTGTACTCTCTCTCTCTCTCACTCTCTCTCTCACTCACACACACAAGCTGTCTCCTGCCAGCTGCAACACAACAGAGAGCAGTGTGTTCTCCGCCCGATAACATTCAGCCCCCCTGGTCGCAGGCTCCAGCACACGGTACCCCCGTCGGGGGGGCCAACGTGTCTCACATGGGCTGAAATATTCATGCAGATGGAGTGATTGTGCATGACATCAAAACATTACCCACAGTGCTGTGTGTGATGAACATTCTGAGGCTCGGTTCCGATTCTCACCCACTCACTCATCCCCTATATAGTGTTTGCTACACAGAACACTCACTAGGGGATGAGGGCAGACAGCTGCTGGTACATTTACACAACATGGAGGTTACGCTGCTACATAATTATGCGCCAGATATTTGTAATTATTATCTCTGCCGCATAAACAAATGCTAGCACATCTGCACCACGTGTGAGGCCGTGGACACCAAAGTCGCTATTTTACACTTAAATAAAACGCTATAAAACAAAACTGTGCACACGTAACTTTATTTACAACACACTTTGAATGTACTGCCCTACACAAGCATGGCGGGGGCTGGGGGGCTGTAACTTTGCTATTAGGCTATATGCTAATCTTCAATACATTAATTGAATTAACGTTACCCATGCAAAGCATTATACATTTAAATTACCGGTCATATCCATCGTAGAAATCGATCTAACAGCTCTTTCTCTGCAACTTTGTTGCAGAGAAAGTTCTGTACCATTAAGTTCTGTACCATTAAGTTAAGAACAAAGTTCTGTACCATTAAGTTCTGTACCATCACGCAATGCATGATGGTACAGAAGCTGTGCCCTACAAGGAATTACAAGGCAAAAGTACAAAGGAGCAGGCAGGGTCGTGGTTGAGGGACAGGCAGGGTTTAACAACAAGGTATACTATAAAGGCAATGGTACAAAAGGGAGCGGGCAGTCGTACAAGCAAGTACAAGCAAATGAGATAACCAACATGAAACTGGCATGGACTGGCACGGGCGAATGGAAAACGGGACAGAACGAAATAATATAGCAACAAACAAACAAGAACACAGGGTTTAAATGCACACAAGCCAGCACACAAGGTAACGAGAGAGACAGAGAACCAGGAATGGAAACACACATGGAACACTGGGAACACACAGACACACAGGCAACACTAAAACGTACCGAGCAGTTCCCAAGATGTTACACATTTCAATTGAGACTGGACCAGGGACACAGATCTGTTCAGCACCACATTATCTGAGGCCAGTTACTGTTTAGTGTCCCTCATCGCTGTGTCTGTGCTCCTGCAGTGGCGTGGTTCAACTTTGACCCTACCTCCGCTCACCGGGACATTGTTCTGACCAATGACAACCAGACTGTCAGCTGTAACAGCTATGACGACCGCGTTGTGCTGGGCACCGCCGCGTTCTCAAAGGTGTGTGTGTGTGTGTGTGTTTGTGTGTGTGCGTGCGTTTGTGTGCACGGAAGATTCTCCTGATAGCTTTAGAATAATAATTGATGATTGAATGACAATGTTCATCTTCCAGGATACGGTTTAACAACCTGAGATGGTAGTTTTTACAGCTGGAGGTTATTCACTTGATTTTCACTAAGGCTTTATTAATCTATATGTTAGTAAAGGTATGTTTGTGGAGTTAAGTTACTCCCTAGTAACTTATTAGTTAGTTATTAGTTAATTATTATTTAGATATGAATTAGTTATTTATTCATTTTTAGTTGGATATTAATGGGTTATTACTGTACTTAAATATGAATTAGTTTTTAGTTAGATGTTAATTAGTTACTACTGTAGTTGGATATTAATTAGTTACTACTGTAATTAGATATTGATTAGCTACTACTGTAGTTGGATATTATCTAGTTACAACTGTAATTAAATATTAATTAGTTACTACTGTAGTTGGATATTAATTAGTCACTACTATAGTTGGATATTAATTAGTTACAACTTTAATTAGATATTAATTAGTAACTACTGTAGTTAGATATTGGTTAGTTATTAGTTGGATATTAATTAGTTTTTACTGTACTTAAATATTAAGTTTTTAGTTAGATATCTAGTTTCAACTGTAATTAGATATTAATTAGTTACTACTGTAGTTGGATATTATCTAGTTACAACTGTAATTAGATATTAATTAGTTACTACTATAGTTGGATATTAATTAGTTACAACTGTAATTAGATAATAATTAGTTAATAATGTAGTTAGATATTGGTTATTAGTTGGATATTAATTTGTTTTTACTGCTGGAGGTTATGTGCTTCCTTTGCTCAGGCTTTATGAGACTAGTGAAACCAATAATTTACGGAAAGTTCTGCCATTTTAGTTTCTATCTCACTCATGAGGGGTTCAGGAGGTTTACTGTCAAGAGTAACCAAAGACTAAAATCAAACCATAGTTACAGCGCCCTCTACAGCTTGAAGTTATTGTATGCAACGTGTGAGGTGTTGGCCCCTGAAAAAGTTAGCAAATAAATAACAGTTTGAGCCAATCATATTAGGTCATTTCAATAACCTGTAGAGGGTGCTTTTCCTTTAGTGTTTGGTTACTTTTTAAAGGTAGACTAAGTAAGATTTCCACCTCTGCTAGTCTATGTATATAGACATACCTTTATGTTAGTAAAGGTATGTTTGTGTAGTTAATGTCTATCTAAGTGACTCCCTATTTACTTATTCGTTAGTTATTAGTTAGATATTAGTTAGTCATTCGTTTTATATTAATCAGTTAGGTATTTGTTTAATATTAGTTAGTTATTAGTTAATAATTAGTTATTAATTCGTTATTCTGTTTTAGTTTGGATTTAGATCTCTTGTGCGTTGACTGACACACAGTGTTAGTGTACATTTAAGTAGCCGGGTCAATTCATGTTTCCCTCTGGGAACCCAGGGGGTCCACTACTGGGAGGTCACTATCGATCGCTATGACAACCACCCGGACCCGGCGTTCGGCGTGGCGAGGATCAACACCGTGAAGGACATGATGTTGGGGAAGGACGACAAGGCCTGGGCCATGTATGTGGACAACAACCGCTCCTGGTTCATGCACAACAACTCACACACCAACAGGTGGGTGACGCGCACGCACGCACACACACACACACACACACAGACTGTGCATACACATTGTACACATACACACATACACACACACACAGACTAACAAACACTAAGACACAAACTAATTTGACAGGAGTGTATTGTTGCCACAAATAGCAATACAACCATTGTTTCATCAGCCGCACAGCGGGGGTGGTTACATCTCCTCTATGAGACCTCACACACGGCGAATGACATAATTACACTGCTAAACCAAACACACTCCGCAGGGGGACAAGCCTGTAGCTGGGAGAGGCATCGCAACATCTTCACACAATAAGGCCCTCATAAACACATTCATTCAGAGAAAAATGTGTTTATCTTCACAGCGGAAAATAAACCCCCATAAACAACAAAACCTATTCTATTGTTGTCTGGATCTCGGTCGCAGAATGGAGATGTGTTCCACATGATCTGCTGTGATGTTTGCTTTCATGTAACTGATGAGTGATCCGCACGTTTTGGTGGTGCATCCCTGCCTCTCTAATGAAAGCCAGCCCTGATGTACTGTGTGTTAAGATGCAGGACGCACACGGTTTCTTTTCCAGTAGGAAACATTCTGCTGAGATAACATTTTCAGACCATAATGGAAAATAATGTTAGACCGCAACCATGTCCTCCACTCTGACTACCAGCGCCTCCCCTCAGGTAGACGCCCTCAGAGTCCCACAGTGTAGGCTCAATGGGTACAAACTTTGTACCCCAGTCCATACGAGCCCCTAACATCTAGACCGGGGGGCCGAACAGACTCTTTCTCTGTTGGTTCTTAATGTTGTTGCTCTGTTGTATTTTGTGTACTGTCTTGTATGGAAAGTTGTAATGTATTTACAGTATGTCGGATACAAAACTATTTTCCTTCGGGGACAATAAAGTTAATCTTATCTTAAAAATCTAAAACTAAAAACACCGCGAAAATCAACTGCCTGTTTACTTTGCATCTGTAGATTTACACACTTTTATCCAAAGTAACTTACAGTTACAAAGTATTACAAGGAGCAGGTAGGAGGGGCTAGACATCTTTGCTCAAATTCCGGGGCTCGAACCCATCACTTTCCGGCTGGGACTATCCCCCATGGTTACATACCCAACTGTATGTATGTATCTTATTTTCACAAATTCATTCAAACGTAAACTTAAACATCAACAGTTCGTCGTGCTGAAAGCTAATGGTCTGTTGTGGGTCTCTTTCATATTGAGTTCAAGTCATGTATCAGCTGATTATGAAGGAACCTATTCATTCATAATTCACCTATGAATTACTAACTGTTTTAAGGAGTGAATGATAAACCTTCGAGGAATGTTGTGCAAATGCACAAGTGAAGTAACCTTTTTACATGATGCTGTCCTTATTCTAAAAGAATGTTATCTGCTTGCAAAAACTGGTGGTTTACCAGTTCAACTGTTGACAAATGTACTAATTGTAAGTCGCTTTGGATAAAAGCGTCTGCTAGATGCTGTAAATGTAAAAGAAAATGTAAAAAATGAACCATTACGTGTGTGTGTGTGTGTGTGTGTAGGGCCGAAGGGGGCATATCTAGGGGCTCCACCGTGGGCGTGCTACTGGACCTAGGCAAACACACACTGACGTTCTTCATCAACAAGCAGCAGCACGGGCCCACTGCCTTCGAGAACCTGGACGGCGTCTTCATGCCCGCCGTCAGCCTCAACAGAAACGTACAGGTCAGTGTGTGTGTGCATGTGTGTGCGTGCGTGTGTGTATAGAGTGTGCACAAGCACTCGTCCTTTGTTTCGGTGTGCAATGCATGTGTGTCATTATGTAAATGTGTGTAAACAATCATTTTCTCTCCAGACGCTAATCCCTTCAACAACATAAACCATCCACAACACCGGCTGCTTGAGAGCTCGATAAGAACCTACTTGACATATTCTAGAACCAGACAAACAGTACTTAGAGGATTTAACTGTTGTTTTTATTTTTTTGTCTTTACTGAAAATGTGGCTGCAGATGAACCGCAGATAACTGTCAGCAGAAACGTTGTTGCTATAGCAACAGCGATGTGCCGTCCGCCAGTGTAAAACAGCGCTTGTAAAATTACAAATTAGGTCATTTAGCAGACGCTTTTATCTAGAGCGACTTACAATTTTTTTCACATACACAACAGAGAGATTGGGGGAATGGCTCTCACAAAATACAAAAATGTTACATTTTTTTTTTTAAAATACAAGCGATTTTGACGTTTTCAAAGCACAAGGACATAACCTACATTTCCACAAACACGTTTTTTTAGTCCAAAATAGCGTTACGTTTGCGCGCAAGCAGTCTCACTTGAGGTTTGTCCCTTGCAGGTCACCTTACTGACGGGTCTGGAGGTGCCAAAGAATATCAAGCAGTAGAATCCCCTCCCTGCATCCTGGACACACACCAACAGTGTCAGATGGAGCCTGGATGGCCCCGTTCCAGGGCCGTCAGATGGGAGCGCACGGCTTGCTGTTTCCAAGGTGCCCTTGTACCTGGGGGACCGTTTGGGACACACTTTGAAATGACGCACATCCCAACTCTTTTCCTCACATTCAGATTACCGATAATCTGAATGCAAAGTGTTACGGGCTGTAGCTTTTAATCCTTCATCCCCCTCCCTCTAGAGCAGGGGTCCTCACTGGTCATTAGATCACAACCCACAAATAATTTCCTTTCTGAACCATTATCATTTATTTCACAGAACAATTTGTGCAGTAATCCACAGTGTCTATGTGCACTGTTCAAAACACCGACGCACCTTTCAGAATAAAAGCGCACTGTCAGAAGTTCGTAGAATAAAAGTTACGACTTTTTGACAGAGCCGAAGCACACCAGTCCGCACACCATTTTGAGAGACACTGCTCTAGAGTGGACACACATCTCTCTATGGCCCGCATTAGTCTTATTAAATGTGGTACTGTCTCTCTGATCTTCGTCTTCGCCTGCGATCAAAATAGACTTCCCTGAACCTCCACCAGTGTCTGAACGGAATAGCTAGAAAAAATAGTAATCTATTGGTAGAACTATCACGGTCACTTGTTTTGACTCTCACGTGGTATTTATTCAACAGAATTAGCTAGGTCAATCAGAGAACCACGTTACCAAACAACGTTTACAATCCATAACAACAAGGTGCTTTCAGGAAGTTGCTGTTAAGGAAAGAACAAGAAGTAATTATAGTTTTCCTTCAAAGTTTACTTTCTAAACACCTTCAAATCACTGGGTAGGAATGTGGCAGCCATTTTCATATAAGCTCCCCTCCCTATCTCTTTGCAGCAGGGCTGTTGTCAAAGTTTACAAGGGCACCATTTATACACTGGTAGTAACATTAGTCAGAGTAGTAGTAGCAGTAATAAACAACGTCTGTGATCAGAACCTCAGAATGACCAGGCACTTTGAACCTTGTACAGTGTTGTAGGTAAAATTATGTTTAGATGTACAGTATTAAGCCGTTATCAACACACTCCATGCTGATGTTCCCATCAGGACACGGGTATCACAGCATGCAACGCACACTAGCTTCAAATTTCAACCAAAACACTGTGAGTCTGGATCGAATATAATAACATTGTTTTAACATTCCCATGGACTGTGTATTTTACTGAGCCGTGTATACAGAATACACAGCGAAGAATGGAAAATGTTTTATCGACTTCAGTGTATTCAATCCTTTAGTTTGTGGAATTTTACTACATTATTAAGGCAGTACATTTTTATTCCCTATAAAGTGAAGGTGTGTATGAATGTGTCAGAGAAAAAAAACAGCCAAATGTAAGGGTTGTGTGTGTGTGAATGTGTGTGCATGAAAATGTTTTAATTCGCCATCTTGTACATATGATATGCAAGTTATGACATGTAAAATTAAGCATGGATTAAGAATCTAACACGTTTACTAAATATGTGAAGTTGTATTGTAAATACTTTACTGTACGGAGTGTTGTCCGAGCAGTGATCGTGTCAAGTGGGCGCCCCCTGCTGTTTAAATGTGAACACTGCAGGGCAAATGCATTTCATACTGTATTGGAAATTATTTTAATGATACTGTGTTTCATGTCAGGAATTGTTTTGATTTTAGAAGGTTTTATCAATCTATTGAGAATGTTGTATCTCTTTAAACAGGATGTTTCTTAAGAACACTTGTAATTAGACATCCTGGACCCCTTTAACATTTAAACTGTGATCAAGGTATTTCTTCATGGCAAATCCTTTCTCCAAATAAGTAGTTATTAATTATCTTATGGAAAATTGTTATTCATACATGTTTAGACTAAAGTACTGCGGTACTGGGCCATAAAGTTTGTTTTTTGTTTGTATTTATAATTTCTATATAATTTGTTTTTAATCTGTTGTATATAATTTTGTATCTTTGACTTTATAATTGCAAACTTGGGACCCGTTTCAACAGAGAATACAGAGGAATATAGAGTCATCATGGCTATGTGACATCTTGGTATAAACGATTACCAGACGTGCTCTAAAAACTTAACCTGAAAGCAAAAATTAGCGTGCTGGGAAAAACGTAGCATGTCAGTTGTCAGCAGGTCCAAATGTATTTATATGCGTTCGATTTATTCACTCAAATATTTATTATTACATTACTTTTGTTCATGCCCATCATTATCATCCTTAAAGTGTTGTACAAAGCTCATCGGTGAGCAGTGCCAAACTGCCTCCTCTGTCAGATGGTTGGGGGGGGGAATCCCTACAAAACTGGAATAGCCGAAATAATCAGCACTCATCCCAGCGAGATCGCACTCAACGTGCTTCACATGCATTCTCAGAATCTATCCAAAGCACTGAAAGAAAACGGGAAGAATTACACCCTTGCACTTAGCCACATTATCATCTATGGATAGGAGACTTTTAGATTGGATTCCGAGAAGTCCTGCGTTTACCTTACAAGATTGACAGCATTTTAGCAGACGCTTTTATCACGGCACGCCACACCAATACAGCATCTAACTGTGTTTACAGCCACAGGAGTGCTTACGGCATGAAACCAGAGCTCACATTTGTTAACTATTTAACTGTAGCCAGTTTGAGTTAAGTGTTTCAACAAAATATTGCAAAAAAGGTGGATTGTTGTCTGTAGAGGCTTTAATGTAAATGGGGCTGGCTAATTTGAGCATCTAATATGTTCACATGTAGAATTATGGAGGTCTACGAAGTGAAACAGGGACATAAACAAAGAGAAGGTGCTTCATGAAAGCCACTTTGCTATTATACACCGGCTGTACATTGATGTCCCATGGTTCCTTTAGAATGTGTACTCCTCACCCTACCTACTTCCTGCCAACATGTAAAGGTTTTGTACAACTACGTGGTTTGTATATGCGGAAAGAAAAGCATTGTAACTAATTACTTATTTTCAGAAGTTGTAAAAGACCAACAAAAAAAAAATAATAAAAAAAAAACATGTATTTTGTTCCTTTATAAAACAAAATAAATAAACTGTGATTGAATACCGTTTGAGTGTCTTAACTTGCGTATCGACAGGAGACCATTTTAAAAAGAGCAATAATCCAAACCTTCAACCTGCAGACAGAATAGCACTGTAACATAATTGAGGATAGACCATTGTCAAGCTAACAGTTCTCCAAAAACCCTCAACCACAACGTTCTGTAGTTAGCCGCACAGTGTGTTAGCTACGAAAAGTCTCCTTCCATCTGTTGTCAAAAATATTGTCTGGTCCAATGTCAGGACGCACGCACGCACACACATGCTATTTTCCCCCTCTGGAGCCCTTGATTTTCTCCAGCTCTTTGGAGCTGAGCAACAGGACCCCGTTCTTGAAGCGGCCCACCTGTCCCAGGGTCCCGGAGCCGGAGGGGGCCTTCCTCTTCTTGTCCCTGCTGGAGAGGAACCGAGAGGTCAGGAGGCTATCAGCCAACGCAGCCCTGCTATTGGCTGAGCAACTGCTACCTCCAAGATGTCAGATTCAAAAGGCACGGAGCCTTCCCAGATGCATCATAGTAACTTTACATTACGTCTGTTCCATTTTGTAATAGCACTACACCCCTACAAATCTAGGGAAGAAATGCAGGTGCACTGGCATATGAAATATGAATATTATACTTTTACAGTGGGGTCTGCATTGTCCCGCCCCCCACTTCTGTATTTAATCATCGCAGGTCACAGACCTCGGCTTTCTTAACCCACCTTTGCGGCCTCCGTTTCTTCTTCTTCTCCCTTCCGTCCTAGAGAGCAGAAATATGGGTTAGACCAGGAGTGAAGAGGTCTTACATATTCACACAAGGCTGATTGGAATATGAAAACTCACCGACTGAACTTCCTGCTTCTTGTCTTTGATCCGCTGCTGTAGGACCTTGTAGTTGACATACTCCTTCTTCGGAGGCTAGCATGGAGAGAGAAGGGCGAACAACGTGAGCACGTGAACACCCAGGATGCTATCGTCTTTCCCTCCGAACTACAGTATGTGCCCCCAAATAGAAAGTGAGGGGAGGCTAAACAAAACGAGAGTCCGAATCCACTGCCCTCTGACGCGCACCACTGCAACCCGTGAACCCTTGAACCAAGGCAGAGGGTCTGGATCACGCGGTGGGGGGGTATGGTTGTAGCTCCACAAACATTTACACCCAAGGGGGACATTTAGGCTGGATTGACTTGTACAGAATGTTCTCTTACAGTCATCCATTAGAACATTTGCTGTAAAAAAAAAAAAGGTCAAAACAACACAGGACAGGGAGAGGGACCCATGGCCCTTTCTGGTCCATACGTGAGCTGGATAAGAGACGGATACTTACCCTGGCTCCCAACATGATGGCTCTGTCCTGTTCGAAGGAGCGCTGCTGTTCCTTCTTGTAGCCCGTGATGCCAAACCGATGGACCTCCACGCGAGCCTGAAGCAGGCACGCACACACACACAGGTTTCTCATGTTACAGGGGGGAAACAGGGAAGGAGGTCAAATATGTAATAACACTGTCGGAATATATATTTTTTAACCTTTTCAAATAATAATTCTTCTGGCCGATCCTTGTTCTCCTCCTTCTTCTTTTTCTTTATCTGTGGGGACTATGAGGAGGATGACAGAAACAAGGAAACGTTTAGAAAAAAGAGAAACAAAATGATTTGCTTGTTTGCGTTGGTGTCGATAGAGTTGTCGAGTCACGTGAGCTTAACACCACACGGGGGCGTTATAGAGGTCGACGTACAGGTTTTATGTCGGGGCCCGGGGCCTCCTTGGTCTTGGCTTTCTTGGAGGGATCCTGGAACGTCACCATCTCCACCTGGGCTAGCCTCTGATTGGACGGACCTGAGGAGCAATCACAATTATCACAATATAATAAACTACATAGCTATGAGGGAATGGGTATAGGGACACACAGAGAGGCAAAACAAACTACTGTAGCTCTGGTCATGTAATTGATAATGTAATGAGCTGATCGTAGCAGTACCTACATGTGTATGTACTGTATATACATATGTAGGTACTGTACATACACAACGACATAATGGGCCTACAAATTAGTGTAGATGTCACAAACTGAGCTAGTTCATAGTAACGTACAGTATCTAGCTGTAGCGACCGCTGTTGTGATATAATGCTTTGCTTATGGCGTACAGGTATGGCCGCTTCAGCTAACATGTTGACAGTTGGACCTATATATCCCTTTAAGAAAAAAAACCGTGTGAATTATGTGAATTATGTAAATGGCAATGCGAAGAATCACGAGAAAAGAGTAACAGAGAAGAGAAATTTGATTAATAAAGTATTTAAATTATTTTTTGCATCGCTTTGCCAAGAGGTGCAGATCTACGTCTTTGTTGACAGTTTGTTCACAGAAGCATACGGGCATCTGTCTACCTGTCTGTTCAGCAGTGGTGTTTTGTGTCTTTGTCGATTCCTGGTGGCTCTCATGCCTCACGTCTTCGGAGTCCCTGCAGACTGTAGAAGCAACCGTCTCCTCCTCCTCTTCGACACATCTCTTACGCTTCTTCTTCTTTTTCGATGTTCCATCCCCTGTAACCACACATTAAACCCCATCAGTACATACAAAGTTAAACATCTCCAGGGTAAGACTACCGCACAATCATTAGCATCAAAATAAGTGCTTACGTTACTTACCAAAATCATATAACTTATTTAGTACTTGATCGAGATAGAAATGGTCTTCGTCTGTATTACCATTGGCACCGTGGCTCATTGTAATGTAATATTTATTTTAAAACCATTAAATAATAAGCGTCTAGTGTAGCTTCTAGTATCTAGGCTATTATTGCTGACAACAAACGGGAACCACGTGTGATGGGAGGAACCGCCCAGAATGTCCTCCTGCGGCCACTGTAGCTTTTGTTCAGACACGGAAGTGCTGCTCTGACACCGCCCATGTGAACTCGCTTTTTATTTTTTATTTAGATGCATCTTATTTAATCAAAAAAACAAAAAAAACGTCGAGAAGTTGAATACTAATGTGTTGTTTTACTCGACGACTACACTGAAAGCTGCGTCTATGGTTTTACACATCATATTGAAGAATGCCATCTAAATCTCTTTATTCGGTAAGTCTGCTTTCTGCTCAGAAAGATAAACACCACACGCCTCCTGACTTTTGACTTTCACTAAATCTTGTGGAGCTGTGTCGGAGCACTGTAGCAAATCACACGTTTTAATAATGCATAGCCTAATGTTAGTTACGGCGACAGTGTCACCATGCGCCATGGCACTGTTTTCTAACTTTTCAGGTGCGTAATAAATCCACGTCGTTGTACTTCTTTTAGTATAGAGACCCCGTGCTGAGGAGAAGAGACGAGTTCGAGGACATTTTGCAGGAGAGGCGGAACTCCAGCGACTTCAAATATGCCCTCAGATGTTACACGCCAGTCCTGTATAAGGGAATCACACCCTTCAAAGCCAGCGAGCTCAAGAGCATGGTTCTGCATTCTGACCAGCTACGCTACGTCATTAAACAGGTGAATCAGTGCTGATCACTGTTGTAGACATTTTTTTACATTAAACAGCCTCCGTCATGACAATTATTTTGCTTTATGTATACATTCACATGCAGTATATAATGGCCTTATAATAATCTGTAAGCATGACCTTTTTTAATGGCTAATTTAAGGCAAACAAGTCTTAGGGGCCAATGAATATAAAAATGTGTAAAGTGAACAATAACTGAACTGAAAAATACATCTTTTTCTTCTTCTTCTTCTTTTTCACGGACA
The DNA here is from genome assembly GCA_025447815.1 of Percopsis transmontana. Classification (NCBI taxonomy): domain Eukaryota; kingdom Metazoa; phylum Chordata; class Actinopteri; order Percopsiformes; family Percopsidae; genus Percopsis; species Percopsis transmontana. The sequence goes on from JAOEHI010000015.1 coordinate 393,025, forward strand.
CGTAAATTAAAAATGAACCACAGCTGAAAATGCAGAACTCGATTGCTTTATGAACTCTCGTAGGTCGCGTCTGCAACCCACAGCGAGTTCACCCCAGGTTTTTCAAACACCTAGGTTTCCGTGGAGACGGGCAAGGCAGCTGACGTCCTTCGGGACGAGGCGGCGGCCATCTTGGAGGAGATGGCCCATCGCCTGCACCTCAGCACCGTGCGTTTCTTTGCCTTCATGCTCAGCAAGGCCTTCAAGGCTCTGTACGGGAGTGTCTGCGTCAACCAGGACGGCCTCCAGAGGGTGCGTATGCAGCCGGCACGGCAGGGCGTACACCGCGGATGCATTATAAGCACCGCATACGGCAGTTAAAAAAATGGCGTCCGTTCGTTTCATCAGAAAGTGCCCCCCGGGGCGTCCGGGAGACACTGGCCGGAGCTTAAGTTTCCCCCGGCTTCCCCGTTTTTGAGGAAGACGTCATAGCAAGCATGTGCACTAGTGTCTTCTGTGCCTGCCATACGGCTCTTGCCTAGGGATGGCGTCTTGTGGAAAAAACTAGCTCTCCTGGGCTTTAGGACACCTTTTAAAATAATTGAACCCGCTGACACTACACTTTTATAAAGTTTTTGTGCTTGTGCGGTGATTATATTAGTTTTGGAGGCGTGGGTTTTCTTTCAAGCATTGTTTATATTCATTTTAGAAGCTTGTGTTTTCAATGGCATTTAAAAAAGCATTTTGCTGCAGTACCAGCGTTGGCCACCATACCAGGAGGGAAGCAAGTCTCCCGCCTGGTCATGGGGGCTTGTCCCATACAGCATGACACACACACACACACACACCTAAAGTGTGTCTATCGCCTGCTGTCAGCTCCAACAGGCCGTCCAGGAACACCCGGTGGTTCTGCTGCCCAGCCACCGCAGCTACATGGACTTCCTTCTGATGTCCTACATCATGTACACCTACGACATCTCTCTGCCCGTCATCGCAGCTGGCATGGGTAAGACCGGCCCGAGCGGCAAGGGGCGGCTGGCGGCTGATGCTCAATGCGGGGGAGAACATTGTCGTTGTTTACGATGGGACGGATTGTCCCTGTCTGCTCTCCTTGTTAACCATTTCATCACATCATTGTGATAACTGGATTATCCAGCCATTTAAATGTAAAATATAAAATGCATGCAAGTCATATTTTCCAAATGTGACCCTTTCCCCCAAAATCAAATGTTTAGATGTACTTTTTAATATCAACAAAAATGATGGTTTAGAAGTAGCATATGTAAGGGTTGCTAAGGGTTTGTTTTGTTCTGATGCATGACATGTGTGCCTACACGCGCCCCTTATGGAAACACTGACCACTCCCACGCAGACTTCATGGGGATGAAGATTGTGGGCGAGATGCTGAGGATGTCTGGAGCCTTCTTTATCCGGCGCTCGTTCGGAGGAGACAGGCTGTACTGGTCGGTCTTCTCCGAGTACGTCAAGACGATTCTGCGGGTGAGGCCTCCTTTCAAGTCCTTATTGCATTATTACTGTCGTTATTACAGTCATTATTAATATTATTAGTCGTCATAACTAGGGGTGGGTATTGGCAAGGACTTACACGATAGAGACACGATACGATTACATCACGATACATTGCGATACAATACATATTGCAATATATTGCAAAAAAAAGAATTATTATTATTATTATTATTATTTTTTTTTTATTTTTTTAGCACAGCCCTAGAACATAACTGTCAGGGATCGACTCATTGGATTGAATGGCCACTGACGGGAGCTAGTATTGTGACAGCAACTGAAAAATGATAGCTTGTAGGCAGTCGGAGGATTGATGTTCCTGGTCACTAGTCAACACCAGGTCAACACCTTCTCCAGTCCCTGCAGTAAAAAAATAAGATAAAAATAAGATGATGATCTTAAAATATAGATGAAGATGTTTATTTATGCTAAATTAGTGTACTGTTCATTTACTTGTGTTGTTCCTAAATGGACATCTTGTGTGGCTGAACTTTTTAACAATTAATTATAAAAGAAATAAAAATGTAAATCTCTAATGGAACCATATTTATGTTTTCCCTCCAGAATGGATTAGCACCAGTTGAGTTTTTCCTAGAAGGGACCAGAAGTCGAACCTGCAAATCACTCACTCCTAAGTTAGGTATGGACAATTATGGGGAAAAAAAAGGTTTATATTCCTACTAGAGGAACGTTTACTGTAAGCAGGCTTTCAACAGTACCTTTGTTTGGTTTTGCTACGTACTGAAACCTTATCTTGGATAGGACTGTAGGAGTTACCTTCCTAGGTTAAGTTATGATAGGGAAATGTATTCTGACTAAAGGCTAAATCGAAAGTCCTAAATAGTTTACCCCTTTCATTTTCCACAGTTTATACCTCCTTTTTAAAATGAATAGTTCCCCTCCGCTCTGTTATGGATTTTTCAGTTTGATTTTCTAGTAGGCATTAGTAAGTCCCTCTCCCTCCCCCTTCCTCCTCCAGGTCTGCTGAATATAGTGATGGAGCCGTTCTTTAAAGGGGAGGTGTTTGACATCAGCTTGGTTCCTGTCAGCATCAGCTATGAGAGGGTCCTGGAGGAGACTCTGTATGCCAGAGAGCTGCTGGGCGTTCCCAAACCCAAAGAATCTACCTCTGTGAGTGGTTAGGACATGACGAAGCTAAATAGGCTCCAGCTAGGCTCCAGATGGAGCTTCAGTTTTAACTTTTTTTTTAATAGGTATATTACAATTACAATGAGGTCATTTGGCAGACGCTTGTACCCAAAGCGACTTGCAATTACATGGTGCTATTACATGGAGCAGGTTAGGTATCTTGCTCAAGGATGCTTCAAGGTAGGCCAACGCTGGGGCTAGAACCCATGCCCTTCTGGCTAGGAGTCCAACGCATAGAGCACGAGGCAGGTGGCCCGCGCGCGTGTGTGTGTGTGGGGGGGGAAGACAAATATTGAATATATTGATTGGAATTAATTAATACATCATATATCGTGTAACAATCATGGAAGCTTGGCATAAAATCAACCTTGTTAAAAGCACGCTCCTTATTTGCGTTGTGCCTGAAGAACCCTGAACTTCTGCCCCCGTTTTATGTTTTGAAACACAGCTGTCGATAATTGTGTGGGAGTAGGGGAGGAGTAGAGAACGGCGTAAGCCCCTAGTGATGTTGGAGGAAGAGTAGGGTGGCCTGAGACCCACAATGTTAGAGTAATTGTGGACACAAATGGTGCTGTGTGTGTGTGTGTGTGTGTGTGTGTGTGTTTGTGTGTGCATGCTACCTCCCTTGCAGGGCCTGTTTAAGGCCAGGACGATCCTCAGCGAGGACTTTGGGAGCATCCACGTGTACTTCGGCCAGCCGGTGTCGGTCAGAAGCCTGGCTCAGGGTCAAGTGGACCGGTCCCAGTTCAGCCTGATGCCAAGGTACCAGCAGCACTGCCTGCTACCCGACGTTGATGCTAACCAGACCGCGTCGACGTGCATCTGTATTTAATTGAACACCTTATGATAAAAAACTGTCACAAGCGTAATCGCGTTGTTTTCCTCCTTGTCAAATTGTGTTTTATGATTGATGCTGTGTACAAAGGCAGATTAACATTCATGAAGAGGCCGTATGAACTAGATGTTCTTAGAGGTCGTGGCTCAGAAAGTTCTGAAACCACTGCTTGTCTGAGGCTATGTCCACACTAGCATGGATTAAATGGGAAAACTGTGTTTATGGCCACCGTCCACGCTACTGTTCACAGCGTTTTATTAAAGGCCCGTGTCCACACAGAAACGGCCACCGCACAGGAAAACGCCTACATCTCGAAGAGCACAACAGTACTGTAATGTGGCGTCGGCGGGGCTGAGAATCTACGCTTTCGCTGTCCACAAAGGTGCGGCGAAAACACTTGCTTTCATACTTAGGAGAGGTTTTTTGAAAAGCCCAGTTTTCAGAGGTGGACAACGCTGTGCGGTGGCGTGGACGGAAGGCCAAAACGGAGAGCGAGAAAGTCGAGTTTTCGAATGTATTCGTGCTGGTGTGTACACTGTGCGCACAGTGTCCCTCAGTATGTAGGGGGCAGGATGGTCGAGCGGTCTGTGGGTTCGAGCCAAGTGGAGTTGGCTCACCTGTAAGCGTCCCTTGAGCAAGATGCCTCGCCCCCTACCTGCTCCTTGTAGTACTGTAACTGTGCTCACTGTGAGTCACTTTGGAGTAAGGCGTCCGCTAAATGGCCTGATTGTAATTGTAACACTGTCGGTCCTGGTGTGAATGACCTGCACCCCCCCCCCCGGCAGGCACATGCCCAGCAGGCCGAGCGAGGAGACGCAGGTGTTTGTGAGCGGCGCCGCCTACAGGCTGGTGCGCGCCCAGGAGGAGAGCATGGTGCTGAAGCCCTGGGTCCTGCTGGCCTGCCTGCTGCTGCAGAACCACAGCCGGCACCAGGGGGGCGTGGCGCTGGGCCTGCTCACCGAGCAGGCCACGTGGCTCCGGGGGCTCTGCTGGGAGTACGGTGCCTTCCTGCACTGGACGGGTACGGTTCCATCGCTCCCCGTTAGAGCTGCACTCTTATATATATATATAAGATATATATATTTATATTTATATATATATATTTTTTTTTTTAAATAATACTGTTTGTTTTTGTTTTTTGTTCGATACCCAGCTGTGTGTGTGGCTTTAGGGAGAGGGGTAGAGGCGATGTGAGCCTGTGAGTGTGGTGGGGGGGGGGGGGAGTATAGGCGAGTGCGAGGGGTATGCACACGGGAGTTCCAAACTGAAACAACAAAACTTTGTGTTTAGCTGGTTTAAATCAAAAA
>JAOEHI010000015.1:397921-422158 GCA_025447815.1 Percopsis transmontana
TGTGTGTGTGTGTGTGTGTGTGTGTGTGTGTGTGTGTGTGTGTGTGTGTGTGTGTGTGTGTGTGTAAAAACACAAAAAAAGTTTTAAATGCATATATATATATATATATGCATATGCATTTAAAACTTTTTTTGTGGTATCATCTTGTGACCCCTTCATCATGACTGCACTGAATTGTTTATTGAATACAATAGTTGGAGTTATTAACAAGCAAAGAAACTTTTTTGAAATTGTTTGCTTGGAGACTTCTGCAATTAATTAAGCCATATGCACACTATACAAGCAAGCTCTTATTTTCTTTATGTCCATAATGACTTGTGTGGGTAGAGGCTGTTTTTAAACTAAAGTCAGTATTACTTTGTATTTTCATCCAAGCATTTGAATAGTTTAGGTTGCACTAAAGCTCTACAGACCTAAATGTGAGGCTTGTTGACAAAACAAGCAATCTAAGTTATTATTACATCTTAAAAGCACAAGCTTTAAAGTAAATATTTTACAGAAACACAGATACCTACTAAAGTGCACTTTTTATTTAAGTGTTCTCTTTGTTGTCTAAGAGATTAGTCATTATAGTCTGCTCAGCCTATATGTATGTTTCTTTTCGGAAACAATTTTGAAGCATAACTCTGTCATGTAGTAATATACATAACTGTGTGTGTGTGTGTGTGTGTGTGTGTGTGTGTGAGATACAGGGAGACTTGTATATGACAGACTTTACCTGATTTTGTAAATGCAGAAAAGGTTTAAATGTAATGACCTGTCGGAATGTGATGTGCTGTTAATTTTACAAAAGGCGGGGGTGAATGCAGGGTAAATGTATGTTATTATATCGGGTAATAATTAATAACTTGTACAATATCTGTTTTGTGTATCACTTCTTTGGATCAGAACGGATTCATGTCAATATGCTATCGTCTGGTTTAGTAGGCTACTTGAAAAAAGCACAGAATATCATTCTGTACAGAGAAATTCTTATGACATGGCACTCAGAATCTACGCAGTAGGCATTAAGCTTAAGTTAAGCAAACAAAAAAGAAGTTTAAAAAAAGTTAAAGAGCACAACAATATAACAATAATAAAAATATATAGTAAGTATACAAGAAACGTTTAGCAGCAATCCTGATTAAATGTATTTTTTTATCAGGATTGCTGCTAAAGGATTGATAGAAAGATATATAAATTAATAAATACAATGTGCAGTATGAGCATACATTATAGCCATAAGCTGTAAATCTTACAAATGTTATAAATACAGAGGTAGTGCCTGTGAATGGTGCATTTAAAGTGAGCTGATATACATTAATGTAGAAAGTGAAAGTGACCAGATCATGTCAGTGACCATTAATGTGAACAAATATGATAAATTGTAGATAGATTGTTGAAGAGCCGTATGCCCTGAAGAAAAAAACTTTTTTATCTGGTAGTCCGTGACTTGATGCTCCGGTAGCATCTACCCGACAGCAGCAGTGTTAACAGACCATAATCAGGGTGACTGTGGTCCTTTATGATGATCCTTGCTTTCCTAAGGCATCGCTTATGGTAGATGCCTTGCATGGAAGGGAGATGGCAGAGCTCAGGAATAAGGCGAGACTGGGCAGTAAAATTCCCACAAATCCCACTACGGGACAGAGGGAGGGGCAGGAATCAGGAATGGGGAGGAGAAATGCATCTAGTCGTTAAGTTAACAGGCTAACTGGCTGCTAGCTAATTTCAAGTCTAAAATGTACTTTCATCACCCTCGACGGACTGAAAGGGACAGTTACAAACTACAGGAAGTTCACCATGATATTACAGCACCCCGCTATTGATGTTTCCTATGCTTGAGTTATGCTCTCACGAAAGAAAAGTAAAAACGAAGCGTCGAAACCAGCCGAGGTCCACGGGAAATATGTGAAGAAGGAAACATCACCGCTGCTGAGAAGTAAGCAACAAGTAGCCTCCAGGCTAACGCTAGCCTGCTAAAATACAGTAGTTACTACAGACAGCAAGCTGCATAGAATATATCGATTCTGTTTGTCATACGTACACGTCATTGCGATTGCACTCGTTGAACATATTTGCTTTGCTGTTTCTAGACAGATTACCATTTTGACAGTTTAATGCTAGCGCTAATGCTAACCAACTTGTTGCAGTACGCTAGCCTAAGTTGGAATGTGGGAAAGGGGGATTGCTAGCTACTTACAGAACTGTGACTAAAAGCCCTCAAACTGCTAAAATGATATAACGAGTCAAATGTTTTTGTTTATTTTACATACTTTTCAATTAAAGTACTCTATGAACACAATGGCATGATTTGCGGAAAACCTTTGAAGATAAGTTGTCATCCAACAAAATATGGTCCGTTGAATGGTTGAAAAACACTGATTGTGTGGTCATAAGGACTGCTCAGTGGCTTTACCAAGCATGTCATTTGGCTGTATCATTCAGACTATACAGTACAAAGTTTTCTGCTGTGTCTGCAATGCATAATGTAAATAATAATTACATGTCCTGATTCATGTGCTTCATGTGCAGATCTCATGCCCTCATTTATCCGCCATGGACCTACTATACCCAGGCGTACCGATGTCACCCTGCCAGAGATGGGGCCAACAACCTATCCTGTGGCAGCCAGCCATGAGCAGGTGGTGGCCCGCAACAAGAGTTTCCTTCGCACACCGGTGCAGAGGCCTCCACATGAGGTGGCGCGACGGGAAAGCAATCGAATGTCAGCGCCTCCGTACCTGCCTCGCAGCCTGGGAGACCTGCCCCACGAGTACGGAGGCTCCTCGCAGTCCTTCCTCACCGACGTGAGCCCCATGTCTGAGAACGGAGACGCTGCCCGATATTATTTCCCCCATGAGCCGTACTATGATAATCAGCAGCGCCAGCCCAGACGCGTCCCCGATCGCTTCACTGAAGACTATAGATACTATGACCACAATGAACCCAACTTTCAAAGACAACAACACACCCCCCCGGCCCCAAGCAGACGCCCAGTAGGTATGTTGTACACCCAATTACAACATAAACCCATTGTCCACTTGATAACACATTCGGAAAGAACATTCCTAAGAGAAATCAACTCGGATAGCTGTTGTGAAATGACAGCCGTCGCAGGTGGCTTTTGGACGAAACGGAGACCAAACTCAAAATTACGGGCTGCTAGGTGTCTTTAACTTTAAAATGCAGCATGCATTCCTTGTCTGCATGACTAATGCTGTGCTCGTGTTCTATGTAGTAAACATCAGTAAGATGTGACCATGCAGTTTTCATGAGATGAAGCGCTGGAAGAAGGGGGTCATAACAATTTTCCAGACCCAGAAGATTAGCAACCTTGTATTTTGTGGCTGAAATAGCGTATTCAGTTTAGTATTATCTCAGGCCCGCCTACCACATAGTACACAGCCTTGTTTGGACTAAACTTAAACAAGCATTGGGACTGCTGCATTTTTCACTTCTGTTTGCTAAATCTTGCTGGCGGCAAAATAGCAGTTTGCCGACTGATCTGTGTCAAAGGTCTCAACGTCAGACTACAATGCATCATGTAGTTATTTGCATAGGGGTTAGGGCGTGAGTTGAAAATTGGGTGTTTTGGAAAATATAGCAATATTAATGGTACACAACTGTCCACCAGTGTTGGCTACTGGATGTACGGAAAGATGAAAGCCATAGGGGGAGGAGTAGAGAGGAATGCACGCCTCTCAACACTCAGGGCATGTACTCTCAAAGTTTCAAACCAAAACGTTTTTGTGACCCCAGTTTCAACCACAAGGGGAATTCCAGACACAAATTAGGAAGTTCCTATGACTACTTAACTTGTGTAGTGAGTTTAGACTTAGTCTGAAGAAAAGCACAGAAATGGTAGGAGAGGAGTGCATTTCTGTGGAACCGCTCGCACATTCCAGTCCTTCACTCACCAACTGGCAAAGCGCTCAAGTGTTGTGCCTGTCACTCTGGTGCAGAATTTATCAGATTCCAGCCCTGCTGAATGCTGCTGTGCAAAAAATATTCTGCTTCCCACTGCTCTTGTATTTCTTAATAATGTTCAATTGTATTTTCATCCAGTCCTCATTTGGTTTCAGCCCGTTTCATACATTTCTGCCCCAGCTCAATGTGGCCGGCCTCACTTTTGTGGACGGCTGTAAGAGCATAGGTAGAGAAGTGTGTGACCCTATGAAAGGTGTAGGGAGGAATGTATGTCTATTAGCACATGTACGAAAGAGTAATGCACTCAGAGTTTCAAACCAGAAGGTTTGTGTAATGCTGACTTCAAACACAAGGGCAATTCCAGGCACAAAGTAAAAAAGTGTCTCGTTACCTGGGTAGTGACAGTACTGACTAGCTTTAACTCAGCAACACCCGACTTGTCCCCATCAGACTCGTAGAACCGATGTGAGTGGGCCAAATACTGTCTGTTCACGCTGTGTAGGCGTTCACTGTTTGATTGTTTCTGTGTAAAATGTCTTGCTATGTTGACATCTCTCGCCTGACCTTCCTGTCCACAAGTAGCTACACTCCCTTTTCCTGCCATTCAGCCAACAACATCGTTCAGAATTGGATGCTTTGTCACAAGAGCTAGTTTATTTTAGACAGCAAGAATAGTAACCAAACTCTCTCCAGTATTTAATAATAAGCAGTTGCCATAACTTTCAGTGTATAAGTAGATGCAAACCCATCCAAAGGCACTTTATGTTAAGGTCTGCTTCAGCAGCGCTTTAAATACTGTTGTGATTTAGATTCAGTGTTGTGTTTTCACACTTGGTCCCTTTCAGCCACCAAAACGAACTAAGGCCGATTAGTCAGCATTTTTTGCGCATATGTGAACAATGCAAACTAACTCGGACCCCTCTGAAACAAACTGAACTGAGACCACCTCAGGAGGTCTCAGGACATTACTATATTAGAGAATAGACTGTACATACCTGTAAAATACCAGCCAGCAGCCCACTGACACCGCAGTAGCCAACAAATTTCAAACATGCAAATATAAGCGATCCTATATAACTAGAGTGTGCGCGAAAAAGAACCACCCACACTAAACTAAAGCAATGTCTAAAAATAACTTACTCCAATTTTTTAATTTTATGACAAGGACATGACTGTTTCAAATAAACTCTACACTGTTAGACACCGCAGGCGCAGCAATGCTGATGGTGCTCGCCATTTCTGCAGTAGTAAGCTACAGGTTTCTCTTTGTTATGGGGTGGCAACAGGGATTTTAATCTATAGCAATGTAGCCTAATTGTTGCCTCTCGTATGTTGGAATGCGCACCTACTGTAATCAGCGTCTGTGATAGCATTTGGTCGCTGTGCCATTGATGAGTGGTGGTTTCTTTAAATGTAAGTGATTGTGTGATCAGGTGCTGTCATCCATTTATCCGTACTGTGTTGGCCTATAATGAGTTGTTGATGGCTATTTGTTCTATGCTTATCGACATACTGTGTAAGGTACCGATGTGTTGGTGTAGGCTGGCTAAAGCTATTTCAGATGTTTGATAGTTTGATTGATGGAGAAATTAGGCTGTGGTGGTTTAAGTCCTGGGCAGGCTGTTAGCATAGCGTTGATAGATTCTACGCTTGTACAGCCGCTGATCGTGGCGCTCTCAAGGGCTGGTTTGCGGCATGGGACTTGCATGCTGAGCCTTTTGATGGGGACATAGCCTGTGTGTGTTTGCGCGCTTGCCCATGAAAAATGATTGCAACGTAACCAAACACAATTATGTTATGCTACAAAACTGACACATTCTCATACAGGATCTCCACTTCATTCTGAGGCACATTTTTCCCCTCTCTCAGAGGAGCCGATTGTTGGATTTTTATTGCAGCGTATGTTTGGTCAGACATCTCTCCCTCTCCCTCGAGGGTTCTAAAATGATGTCCGTCTTCCTCAATGCTCAGGCATAGGTCGAATACAGGCCAAGTCACTTGGGAACCTCTCTAGTCTGGGAGAGGACGTCCCCCTCCCGGCTGGCTGGACTGTCGACTGGACCATCCGTGGCAGGAAGTACTATATCGACCACAACACAAACACTACACACTGGAGCCACCCTCTGGAGAGGGAGGGGCTCCCTCCAGGCTGGGAGAAGGTGGAGTCGGCCGAGTTCGGGATCTACTACGTGGACCACATCAACAAGAGGGCACAGTATCGCCACCCGTGTGCCCCAAGGTATGGCACTAGTTTATAGAGGAAGGTTTAGTGTGGGGGAAGTTTGTCTATGCCAGAGACATTATAAAAGAGACTGGCCACTCGGCAGCCATCTTAGTAACGCCCATGTGCAGTTATTTTAAGCTAACAAGACCAGGCCCCCATCTAAATAAATGGGGAGAACCATAACTGCACTTTCAATGGTTAACGGGACATAAAAACTGCATGTATAGAATCACCAGTCAAATCTGATAAAATAAATAAAAAAACACTTAAAGTTTGGTGGCTTTGCTCCAAAATAAGAATTATTTAAGTGGTCTGTCTCTTCTATAATGTCTCTTATAATGTATATGCTCTTCCACTTTAAATATGTTTCATGTGGCCTAGAGTCTAACTCTTATCTGCTGCCATATTTTAAGGTAATACATGAATTAAAGCTGTATTCACACTAGGAAAATGATTCACATTTTCTGGGCGCATCTTCTGTGTTGTGTTGCTTAAGGAATGAGAGAAGGTTTTAAATGGAATTACTCAGTCTTGTAAATCAAACCAGCTTGGCTCCATTGGATTTCCTCTATAGTTACTGGGCAGTGGTTTGCCACTACAGAATGGAAATTACACCCCACTGCTAGAGAAAATATAATGATCATAAGTGCAGTCATTTTATTTTTTTAAATCTGATAATAAAACCATTGTTTTCTTCCCTACCTACTCAGCGTGCCTCGCTATGACCAGCCCCCACCACTGCCACCCCCTGTGACCTACCAGCCCCGCCCTGCAGAGAGGAACCAGCCCGTCCTGGTGCCAGCCAACCCCTACCACACTGCCGAGATCCCAGACTGGCTGCAGGTGTACGCCCGCGCGCCACTCAAGTGAGTACCCAGCTGATATGTAGCAGATTAGAAAGTGAGCGCTTCTTTGGGTCCAATAGGGTGAATCTGTTCTTGCACAACAGAATTATGTGCTATGTGTCTTTTATTTCTGCCAGTTCATTGATGTGAGCTGAGGCCAGCGTTTCATTTTCTAACTCTTGGGCCACTCTTATGTCATATTCACAGTGATTAAAACAATATCATATCTGCTTAGTGACAAAACTGAATGGAACTACCACTGTAGCATGACTTTGAGTTGTTTGTTTTGTTCTGCAGCTTATGGCAGGTTGTGGTGGTGTGCCATCACAGTAGACTGTAACTTCCAATTGCGTCTGCACCACAAAGTAATTTTTTGACTTCTGATCCCATAATGCTGTCGCCTGATATAGATACTGTCCAATTCTATTCCTATTGTTCTATTTATGAATTTTTATTCAGCTTCACTCAAACAATCCTCCGTGAACAGAAGGTGTTATTTACGAAGATATGAAGGCTAGTGCCGTTTCTGCTTTATCTGTCTTTATCATACAGACCCTCTAGAGCTAAACAAACAATAGCCAATGTGGCCGACAGCCTTTTACTTAATCTCCCATTTGGAGGCTGTGCTGTCAACCTGTCCTCTTACATTAGGTGCTTTTCCACTGCAGGAACTCGAAACACTTCTGAGGTGGCACCAACGTTTACAGGAATGGCCCCCTAATCGGCCCGTTTCTGTTTCCATTGTGGTGCTGGAACTACGGACCTACAACGTTGCCTTTGCCTTTCGATCGCGATGTAAATTCCGAGCACGACCAAATAATTATATATTTCTCCACCCCATCCAGCCCCATCCAGCAGTTTTTCAGGGCCACTCAGAAGTACCTACCCTCGAGTAGGTACCTCTGAGCGGCCCTGAAAACAGCCTTGAAAGAGTTCCTACAGGGTTGGTTCCTGCAGTGGAAAAGCGCCGTTTGGTGCCGCCCCTCTAAAACGGCCCACATGTTCCTGCAGTGGAAAAGCGCCCATTATGATACAGTGACTCTTCCTGTGAATAGGTACGACCACATCTTGAAGTGGGAGTTGTTCCAGCTGGTGGATCTGGACACGTACCAGGGCATGCTGAAGCTGCTCTTCATGAAGGAGCTAGAGCACATTGTCAAGTCCTACGAGGCCTACCGGCAGGCCCTGCTCTCTGAGGTGGATGCTCGCAAGCAACGGCAGCAGTGGTACGCCCAGCAGTCCAACAAGAACTTCATAAGCAACATGTGATTCCCACGGGTGGATGTGTGGAGCCATGCCACACCCCTCTGAGGTTTCTGCTGCTTGGGAGCGGTCCAGGATTCTTTTGAAATCATAAATGGGTCTTAATTGCCTCTTTACCAAACACATCTGTGCCTTTGCTTGATCCAAATATATTGGCCAGAGATGCAAACTGGCTCACGGCCAACCAGGGGCCTCTCCCAGTTGTAATTGTTGGTCATGTTATGATTGACCATGTGACTGAAAAAAACACTCCAATGAAGAAAAATAAAATGACATGGACTGAGTGTTTTGTGGTGCCATTCACAGCCCATATCCTAAAAACTGAATTGCTGTATGGATATTCTTTTAAGACCATTTGGGACATGGAAGAACTCTGATTTTGTTCGTTTGACTGTTTGTTTTTGAATGTCCCAACGTATCTTTTCATCACAAGGGCAGATTTTTACAATGGCTGCTCATATCTCGGGTAAAACCACAACTCAATTTTTTGTTATGGGAGAACGAGGGGCAGCTCCAATTAACGTATTGTTCATTATTGCTTCATAATTATTATTTTCCTATGTTTTTGTTTGTATTTGTAGCCCCCATAAACTGAAACGATTCTCCTCTACATCCAAGAAGGTGTGTATTGTTTTGTTTTTAAATGATATATCCTTTATAAGACAATCCACCAAATATTTAAGTTTTGATTATAAAAAGTCTTTATTTAAAGACCTTAATCTTGATGGTGAAGCATCACATTTTGATGCAGTGTTTTGAGCATCTCTTGGCTCTGCATTACTGTAAATCAGGAATATTATGTGTATACTGAAACATAAATAAGCTACTGGAACTTTGTAAAGTGACACTATAAGGCTTCAGAAGACGCTTTAGGTTAGCCTAAACAAGTGCAATTTTATTTTCCTGTAACTTCCGTGTGTGTATTCCTTGCTTTGGTATGTAATGCCTACATTTATGTGGACTGACTTGGTTTGCTCTGTGCTTAAAGGAAAGGAAAGGTTGGGTTTTCACATCCTACTGAACGCTAATCCAGCCCCCTTGTAAGACATTTCAAGTTTCATCCAGAATTTGCTAATTTCCTAGCCACAATATCGTTCAATATTTTACAGTTTTAAAGGACTTATGTGAGAGTTCATTGTTCTGAATGTCCTAAGAGACTATCCAGTGGTCAGTATAATAGGCCTCTAAAAGTCATTTAAAGCTGCTGTAGGTAGGATTTGAGAGTAGCAATGTATCAGAGTGAGATTTTGAAAATCAACCCAAAAACCCACCCCCTCCTCCTCTGCTCCCTCCCTTTGGAGTTCGTTGGTCTGTCATTGACTATAGCTCTAAAATCCTACCTACAGCATTTTTTTTTTCTTTAATTTTAAGAAAGGCTTCTCTTAAATGACTCTGTTGCTATGCAAGAACGCCTCCCTCACAGCTGTCCAGAACAGTGTCACAAGATCGTGTGTGTATATAAATATATATAATTTTGTGGATTGCAAATATAGGACATAAGCAATAAATTCTGCTGTGAAGAATAAATATTGCCCATTTTTAAGTTGTTTATCAGCTCTTGCCTGACATCTTCATTTGGATTTCTTTGGAACATGCATAATTTATATTTTGCAATAAAAACAACTTACCTATAGCCTACAGATTTTGGAATAATTATTGATTAATCACCCAAGTCTGGTTTTAATTAATTTGGTCCAGCTTTATTGGTTGTATTTCTGTGACTAAAATTTGGCAATGCATGTAGGCCTACTCAAACTTTACCGCCGGATTTGAGAACTACATTATTCACGATCTTAATGATCAGAGGATGACCATTCAGTACCCCAAACCTCCAACCACATTGAGATTACAGTAGCTTTATTAATGAACTCTTCAATCAAAGAACCATACAAGGCCATTTGGTTTTAGGCAAACTGAGTACTTGACTATTATACAGTAAAATGGATTCACCTGAATAATTTGACCGTCAGTTTATTGTACCTTTTTTATTGTTACATGACTATCTTTTTTTTAGTTTTTTATTAAGTTGAGCGTGTCACTTATCATAACCTAACAGTCTTAGATTGTTCTTTGCAGGAAGGTTCCATTAATAAGGATTTTTCTACACTGTGGAAGACTAGAGAAGCCACTTTGTTGTAGTGTTAAACACTTCAAGATCACGCCTCAGTGATACCTTACTTTCCATGACAGTAACTCGCTGATGCTACGACTGGCCCAGTCAACATGGAGAGCAATGTGCATTCTGTAGTTGTGTGTATGAGTGATTTTTAGAGCCGGTCTTTAGTGTTCCTGGATTATGCGATGAGCTCTAAAACAAAATAACACAAGTACAGTCAAACGGTTACACAGTGAGAGTCCACTAGGCCAAACTATGCAAACACAACACCACCAAGCCATTTGTTTACAAACACAAGCTGCTTTGGAAACAGTCAGGATCGGGCTTTGTCCAGTGCAGTGGTTTCCATAGATAACTAAATAGTCATGTGACACTGGCGCTATGGAATCTTCCAAAAGCTGTTAGTGCCCGGACTAATGACATCTAGCTTTGATGCCTCTGTGGCCACAGAATAGCGACATTCCACGGATTTGCTAGAACATTCAATAGGAAATGCAACAATGGTTTAACCCACCTCTGTGGACATCAAAGGCCACAAATATATAAAGGACCATCAGTGTCTCTTTAGAGTGCATAATAACACTGTAAGCAGGTCATGATGCGACAGAAAAACATCCGCTTCTGTATGCTGTGTAAACAATGAACTGTTGGTACTGTGTTTTAACATCCACAGAACTATTATTTTAATATGCATGCCAACACAAAACTGTTCCCTGATCCAGAACACTGTCAAAACACTTAATCCTGTCCCCTTAACAGCTACCCCAAACAAAACATAATATAGACAAACGACTAATTTAATTTACATTACGCTCATTAAGAGCCTGCATGTAGCCACAATGCTACAGCTCTGAAGTTTTTAAGATATTGTGGCACCGTACTAGTCAGTTACAACCTTTTAGAACGCTGAATTACTAGTTTTAATCAAGTATACCTGGTTTGAGAGCTTAAAATGACAGACTAATCATTGAACAAGCAGAGGATGTGCATGTATGCTTCATTGTTTAACATACAGAACCTGTTTTGGCTTTCAAATATGGCGTAGATATTGTTACTTAAATATATATATACAGTATATATATATATATATATATACACACTTCACTAGTCCAAAAAACATCATCACAAATGAAGCAAAGATTTGGCTATACGTCAAATCATCTTCAATGACAAATGATAAAAAACGCCTCATGACGTGATCAGTGCTTGTATATATATGGTGTTGACCCTGGTGGCTGGCAGACCCACTCCCTTTTTAAAGGAGTTTGCTTTTGTGCAGTCAAATTAAAAAGTGAAAGATGATGTAAAGAGGCAACCGTCATTTTAACGTGATCGCCCGCAGAGCAGATGCTCTGGCGTTACGGGAACATAGCGCATCCGTGTTTAGCTGGAAGTAGTGAATGTACCGGTGGACCGTACCAGCCAATACCCTGGGTGGAGATGTCTCTCCACCTCACCCTCCTCCTCGGTCCATCCTGCTACACCATGTGACCAGGAAGTCCCTGCTGTGTTCTGGACTGTCCATCCCTCTTCTCTGCTAGTCTCTCTTCCTGTTGTGGTCTTCAGTGGCCTCCTCCGCCTGAGGCCCAGGGAAGGCATGATGGTACAGATGCCTGTGATTGGCCGCTACGTTGTACAGCTTATGTAGGGCCTGTGGGCAGGTGAACGAGAACAATGATGTCCTTTTTATAATCTCCGATTTAGTCATCTAAAATATGTTTACATTTTGTTAATTTAATATATGTTCAAACGGGCCTGTGCCTTAACTTTTACAGATTATCACACAATTTATTGCTTACCTCATTTGTGCTTCCCTAGGAAAAGACATGAGAAGGACAAGCTATAGTGAGAATACTCAAAATAAATGTTAAGTATGAGGAAAACAGTGTCAATACTGCCACCTACTGTAGTGATAGTAATATTGTAGCGTGACACAGAATACAGTTAACCGTTAATTTGAAGGACTATTAGGTTTAAGCATTGACTATACTACACAAATGTTTTCTATTCATTCTGTACTTTACTCTTCATAGACTAGATATATTTGCGTCACCGTATGAGCTCAGTGTTTAGGATTCACCTGGTCCCACAGCGCCCCGGCCACCTGGTCGATGACGGCGCCTAGTTCTCTGTATTCTCCGGAGTAGCGGATGTAGGCCCAGGTGCACAGGGTGATCAGTGCCAGGCCCAGCACCATGTTGCACACGCTGGCGATGATGTCCACGCCCACGAAGCCGGTGATGCCCGCTGCCACGTACATAACGAAGATGACCACGAACAGCGTGGCGGGCGTGCGCGCGGCGTGGAAGATGTTCTTGGAGTCGTTGTGCTTGATGTACTGGACGAACACCTCGTCGATTTCGCCCTCCAGCTGCTGGAGGTAGCGCCGGCTGAACTCCTCGCCCCCCATCTTCTTCACCCCCCGGAACACCTGCAGGGCCTCCTCCCTAATCCGAGAGTGTCTGTTCTGCAGCTCGCTGGGGGCCAGGAAGGGCCGATCCCCCCCACACACCTGTTAACAGATAAAAAACAGACGGGCCCCATGTGAACATGGGGCACAGGATAGCAGCTAGGGTGGTTGATTTCCAGCCAAAGGGCCAGGGTTCGATCTCCTACGGGCCTGCCTGTAAGCATCCTTAAGCAGAATGTCCAACCCCTACCTGCTCCTTAATACTTGGAATTGTACTTGCTGTAAGACACATTGGATAAAAGTGTCTCCTAAATAAATAATAATGAATACAATCTACAATCTACTTTTCATTTATTGATGTCTATATCTAGATAAAGCCCTGAAAATGTTCTGAACTCTTTTTTGGTGGCCACTGTTTGAAAACCACTGTTCTATATAGCTTAATGGTTCACCTACCTCCTCCATTTTCTTGTTGTACAGATCCCTGGCAGCTGCTACTGCCGCGAGGTTATTGGCCTCTGCCGTGGCCTAAAACAGAACCCAGCATTAGGTGTATTGATTTGTACAGTTACAATGCAATACATTAGACACAATTGTCTACATTAATAGAGTTAATCAACCCGCATACCTGCAACATGGATTTTGGATGTGGCAGCTCTTCGCCTTGGTAGATTTTAATGTATGCCTAAAATAAAAAGGCATGCCAGTAAAAATCAGACACGGCTTCATTGTCAGTGTTGATGTACACACCTACATTGCATTTTAACGTTTTGTAAATGTCAAGTGTAATTCCAGACACAAATCGAGCCCTTTAAGTCTTACAAAATATACTTTTTATACATGCAAAACATCCCCCAAGTGTGTACATTGTTTCACACTGTAATCCTGTTTATGTCTTTATTTCCGCACATTATACGGGATATTACTGTAATCAATGCATACAGAATGCACTGTTTATGCAGGAATAAAATACATTCTAGATAAAACACTAACAAGCTACTTATTGATTTCCTAGGGTGTTGCCTTGAGCAGTCCGTCTATGCATTTAACCGTATTAAACATGCACGGCTCGTACCTTGAAATACTCCAGCAGGCCTCGGCAGGTGATGTTGCTGCCGTTGATCTCCTTCATGTCCAGGTTGCGAGGGCTCAGAAGCCAGGGCACCAACACCTCCAGATTATCTATGAAATCCTTGTCAATCTCTAGACAGAGAAACACAGGGGACACGGTAGATATTAGATATGTCCATCTGTTCATTTTCGTTCTTTTGGGGAGAACTCATGCTAAATAGGCCATAGACTTTTAGCACACACTCTTTATTTTTAGACGGGAACAATAATAGAGTGACGGAGGAGGCATACCTTTAATTCTCCCATCAAAATGTGGATTAGTGGCTACTTTGAGGCCCGGGTGAGGCATGAGGAAACAGGAGATGTTGGTGAAGCAGGAGTGGATGTGTTTACGCACGTTCTGAAGCTCTTCGTGCTGGTTCTCCGAGATCTGCACCACAAACATGACCACATCAAGCATGCTTACGTAACCCGCGTTTTGCCGGTCTGCTAGCACAGGTGTTCCCAAACTTTTCAGACCTGACCCTCAAAATAACGGTGCCAGAACCCGCGACTCCTACTATCCCCAGAGGTGGTTGAAGCATACAAGCGTTGCACGCACACGCACTAATTGGCTTATCCGAACACGAGCAAAACGAACACACAAAAGAACACAACAGCCTAACAACTATAATATTTTATAGTAATAGCACATACAAAGTAATCTACATATATAAATTGCATTGACCTGCTGCAACTGATGCTGTCGCATCAAAGAAAAAATGTTTTTATTTGCATGGTTTTATTTTAAATGTAACTACAATTGTATCTTTTGTAACAATTATGGCTAAAATGTGCTATTTCTAATCGTTTTCATATTCGATTCGATTTCTGGAAATCATCTTGCGACCCCCTGGTGGGTCCCGACCCCTACTTCGGGAACCACTGTGCTAGCATGTAGTACAGCAAGATCTCTACTATCTCACCCTGAGCCTCTTCTCAAGGAACATCATGCCCCCTTCCTGTCCATAGGGAAACTCGTATGGAAAACTCCAATCTCGAACCAGGAAAATCATGGACTGAAAAAAGAAGAGGGAAAAAGTCATGTATGTATTTAGTAGTATTATATCAGGGGAATGATTACAATATTTTTTATAAACAAAGATTAAATACCTGAAATGGTTTCAGGAAAGTCTCCTCCATTGCTAATCTGCCATATTCAGTGAAGAGCTAAATAGAAATGATAGATAATTATAAAGATTCCTGTTAAGACATAAATAACTCCTATTGCAATATTCTATAATAACAAATCAAAGATAACAAATCAAAGATCACTGTTTCAACATTTAATTTCATACGGATTTCTGTGATTTGTTGATTGACACATAGCTTTTATGATATAAGAAAAGCTCCAGACACATTTGATTTACAGTGTTCAGTGTGATGCATTAATTGGTAAATGTAGTTAGAATTGTGGACTTTGGCTTGACTGTAGGAGCCTTCTGTTTTACGTTCAGATGTTTATAATTACCTGCAAGTGCTGGAGGTCATCTTCCTGCACGTTCTGTGAGATATTGTACACCTAGGAAAACAAAACGCATTACCACAGGCAACTGGCCTCAAGCCCAATTTATTACACTGAGAATACAAAATCTGAATTTCTATCCCCAAATGCATTTTGCATCATGACTGTTGTGACAGTCATGTTTACCCTGTGATAAACAGACATACATTTCAGAGATTATATCTATGTTCATTCCAGTACATTGTAGCAACTGACAGCTGTTTTGCTTTCATCTCCAGCCCAATTGCAGCAGAATTGATAGTAAAGTTATACCTGCATTGAGCTTATCATGGTGCTCAGTGCAAACACGGTAGCTGAATCCCTAAGGGTTGACTGGCTGTCAAAGGTGCCCTGAGTGTCCATGAGCAATACTGCCACCTGTGGAACGAGACGGGAGAAGGTAATACGGTGGTTGTCTAATAGTTTGTTTCCTGAGCCAGTGTCACACTGAATTACTTATGTCCTCCTCTATTTATCTGAGCACTGTAATGCTTGACCTTTCTGCCATCTGGCTTGTCCACCAGGAAGACTTCACTCCAGATCTGAATTCCCGTGGTCTCCCTCTCTGAGCCTCCCCTCCAAGAGAAACCAGTCAGAGGTTCCTCAGGCTCCCCAAGCCAGTCTTCAGCTGCCTACACAGCAAATGGTAAAAAAGTGCGTTCAGTAAGTCATGACAGAAAAGCAATGTATGTACTGTATTTAAATACATGCACATGCCACCATATATGCATATTTTTATATTTGAAAAGCATGAAGGCTGGCAATCACTTTATTCTGGAACATGACTGACTTTTTCAATATTTGGTCACCATGTGTGACACTGGAGGAGGAATTCACAACCAGAGTCAAAGGCTAACATCCACCAGAGAGAAGACTTACATGGTTGTACATGTACCGCAGCATGAAGTCCATGAGAAAGGACTTGCCCTTCCGGAAAGCCCCAGCGACAGAGACCGCCACCACCTCACAATCCCTGACCTTCTCTGACAGCAGGATGCGGCTTAGCGCTGCCTCGTCCAGTTCAAAGGTGTGGTCGTCCTTGACAACCAGCACCTGGATGGGACGGGCGCGTCCGTCGGACTCGTCCTCCTCTGAGCTCCAATCATAAACATTCTTGTCACTGAGGGACCCTGGGGGACAAGGCACAAACAGGAGCAGTACATTAGGGAAGGCTCTGCAAGAAGAATGGTGTGAGCTTTTAATTGCTATATAGAGAATTATAAAAGTGCAGTATGCAAATGAAGAAATTTAGCAAGAATTTTGCACACAAACCGCTCAGTTTAGTCATTTAGCAGAAGATTTATTCTAAAGCGGCTTACACTGAGTACAACCACAAGTATTAAGGAGCAGATATGGCAATGTTGGGGATTTAACCCTGTCAAACTAGACCACTAGACTATCCTGCTGCATATCAGATTCAACCAATAAGATGCCTGCTTAAATCTGATGTGGAGTGGTACTTAAATGTTTGATTCTGGCTTAATTTTCCAAAGTTGCCTACAGCACCTTTTAAACAGTGTGATTGGTAACTGTAGAAATGAAATCTACAGCAATGTTGCTACATGTAGTGATGTCACCTCTGATCTTGCAACGATATCTGAAATGTAATCTAAAATGATTTATTACTGTGATGAAAGGCTAATTTAGAGCTCAATAGATTCTAACCCAAAAGCTTGTACAAAGTAATAAATTCATGCTAACCCATCTATTCATATCCAGCAAGAGCTTGTGCTTTAAGAGCCTTTATCTGAGCTTTCCGGGCAGTGAGTCTTTTTCTTTTTTGTATTCTCTGCTGTCTCATGCTGAAGAGGAAGCAATATGATGCTAATCCACAGACACACATTAGAGATGCAGTAAATTGGGATATTTATTGAAGTGAGAAAAAAATGGTATTACAGAACATAGACAAAACATATATAGACACTGCAGAGAACTAGAGAACACTAACACTGGGCTTGGCAAATTAAGGTGGACTGGACACATTTGGGGAGAGAATTAAAATGAATGCAGGGTGGGAATCCTCTAAAGAAAGAACTGAAGAGGGCTGTCCGATCTATTTCACAGCAGAGGCCTGGTTAAGCACTGCCTATCAACACGCCCAACCAACTACATTTCCTTTAGCCTGGTTAATAGCACCCTAATGCATCTGAAGGCCAATCCATGCTTTACAGTAACTGGGTCAGTGCAGCTTCCACTCTCCTTGATATACGGCAGTACAATTTCCTCTACAACCTAGCCTCAGGATTTTTTTCATCTAGGCCTCTGTTTAGTTCTACTGTTTTATACTGAAAGAAACCTAATATGGATCAAGCAATGCCATTGATAATAAGCATAAAAGATGATCAGCAACGATCACAGAAATTATGATGGTACTGACAACGATAATAAAACATGACAAGCTATTCGCTGATGCAGTACTAAATTATCTCATGCTGTACGATACTTATTAGCCTACATGTTTACCCTGTGATAAACAGACTCATTGCACAGCTTATTTATTTATATTTTCATCTCAGTACATTGTGCCAACATTGGTTGTTTTTTTAATCGATAACTATTTCAAAGGTCCGTTTCTATACGCAATGCGATGGACATGTAAGTACATCCCAGAAGAAAATGTGCTTATTTCTGACGCCTATTGGTGTCAAATATTATCATCAAAACAAGACGCGAAGCATACGAGCAGCGATTAGCCTTCATCCGATGAAAACAACACCTTGATCATGGAGAATTATCTAATTAGGTGCAATACCTGCTTGCTACAATATTAATAAAATCTATATAGTTATTGAAACGAACAACACAATTTTGTACATACACTCACCCCAGCTATCACGGTCTTTACGATGCTTTGCCATGATGTTACTGATAACGACCCTACTCGTTATGAATGTCGGGTTGGGGAGGATGCCTTCCTCGCCACAACGATGCTCTCTCTTTTCAAAGGAGGATGACGGAGCCTTCTTCTGTACAGCTCTATTGCGCTGCAGGTTTTATGTGCGCCACCAGGGGACGCTGGTGTCTGTGTTCATTCTCTCCCCAGCTTGGAAAATTACCTTTTGATATTCGTTTTTATTCGCAAAATGTGTCATTTTTCCGTTTTATAAGTGAGTTTAAATTATTGTAGTAGGCTAGTAGTAGTAGTAGCCTAGTTATGGTAGTAGTGGCAACGAACGAAGCTTTGCAAAAATATTAAATATATACAATTTCACAAAAAGGATATTTATAACCTTTTCATGTATTGGATTTACGAGATACCATCGATATAGCTACATCAGCAATCAACTCCGAAACATTACCATATTTCGCCGATAGATGGCGGGAGTTGTATGGTTTTGACACCGAGGAGCCAGAAGGCACCCTCCCACTAGAAAGATTAGCAACATCGTGTTCGTTCGACTCTATCTGGATAAGTATCAGAAGACCGTATAGCGTTAACGTAACTGTTCTTTCACATTCTGATTTGCGAATAGGTACCGAAAAGTGAGACTTCCCTAAAACTGTCAACAAGAGGAAATGACATGTCACCGTCGAACTTGATGCTGGAATTGACGTGAGCTCAGTGTACCGTGCGGGACCGAGGAGGAGAGAGAGAGCAACAGATAGAAGTTTACACTTTTTTTTTCGTGAACAAAGGGACGGTTTGGATCTGGAGGATTATTCGACGCCAAAGCACCATAACATTATTCTAGGAATTATAGTAAAGTATTAACCATGCACGACTTAGTCGTCCACTGCTTTTATACTCTTAAAGGTAGGCTCACAGAACTTCCAGCCAGTAGCTGCTAAGCTAACCTTAGCTTTAGCTGGCTAGCCTGGCCGCTAAGCCCCTAACTCCCACTATTAAGACCAAGACCAGGCCGTTTGCTGGAGGTTGTCTTTGCTCTGTAGAAACTGATTGTTGTTTGGATTCACAGGATAAATTATATCTTAAAGCTTGAGTTATTTGGGTTTATAGAAGAACCTAACCCAAGTTACGAATGTTGTTTTCTGATTGCTGTAAACTTAGCTAGACTGGTTATATTTCACAAATAGTTACACATAAATATATACTTCAATTTCGAACGACGTGCATTTATTATTATTAATTATTCCCCTGGCCGTTTTCCTGACTTTTAACCCATATATTATATATACAACTATTGTCTCTATTATTAGGACATGGATCAGGGGCCATACACTGAAGGTCCAGATTCTAAATTCCACACCTTCACGTTATCAAACCACCTCGCCACATTAGATCTGCCTAACTAAATGTGAAGGATCCATTGTGTCAACGACCTGTCCAGCTGCCATGGACGTCTTTCCCCGGCCAAGTGGCGAGATTCAAAGGAAGAACCCTCAGAACGATTTTGAGCTCATCCAACGTGTGGGAAGTGGCACTTATGGAGACGTGTACAAGGTAAACGTCCTATGCTCCCCAGCCTGACCGTATAGTCACATTCTTGACTTGTACTGGGTGCAAGTCAGGAAAGGTTCTATGTCACTGTTAGTAACATACTGTAACATACTGTGCGTGCAGTCTAATGACTAACCACCACATCATCGAAAGGCAACAGAGTGTTACTTGAAAGTCATTAAACTATGTGGACAATTCTGAGTTCTACAACTGCATTTAATGTTTTATTTACTTTACATTTATTTAACTTACCGATGCACCACTTCCCATGGATAAAGGTGGTTTCATCAAACAAGAAAATGGCTCCAGTGAAAACCAGTAATAGTAAACTAGCTGTTTACGAACCAAGTGAAGTGAGTTGTGTTAGAGGGAATTTTTATTTGCGTCCGATGATTGCCGGGGCCAGTTTGATCCAACATGTGTTAGCCAAAGCTGCTCACAGCCCCTGGACTCACAAAGCCTTCTCTGGCAAGCTCCCCCCATAGACAGGCCACCGGTGGAATGCTGTGCCTGGTATTTTCTCCGCACTCAGGCTCTGGGCTGGTGCAGGGTGAAATATGATCAGGACCCTGTCTAAACATGCGTTTCGCCATGGGTGTGCTGTACTGACAACGGAATACTTAAAATTGTCCTCCTTTGGTGTGCTTTGCACTGTTGAATTTAAACGGGCACAGTATTCCTTGCTCTTGCTTTAATGTAGATGGTTGTGTAATACTGCTTGTGACAGGGTAATCGAACCTTAATTTGAGTTATTTAAGGGCCTGAGTAACACATTATTTTTAGTGTCTGACACTAAAAATGTCAGACACTAAATGTTTGGAATGATGCAGTTCATTGTGACTGTTGCCTATAGTGTCAAGTATTGCACATTCAATGATAATTACTTTAGTTATAAATACAAATCCCTTTATTTAAACATCAAATTTTAATTTGAGATGTAATAGCATCTCTTTACAGTCCAAATCAGAATGTCATGCCCTAACCAACATGTCTGTTAGTTGGTTTTAGAGCAAACACTGATTGTTTATACCCCTTTAAAACCGGGTTACATAGTGATCCAGGAAATACCAGGATGACTGTCTGTGAGAAAAAGTCAACTCAAGCAGACAATCCTGTGTTAATGTCCACTCCTTAATTGGTGTCTTTTCAGCAAGGGAATATGTAATGAATAATTTTATGTTAATGTACATGAATATATTAATAGTGGTATGAATAAACGTGAGACAACAGAAGTTAACAGTACTCAACAAATGAAGAAAACAACAACTTATCTTGTTCTTCAGTATGTTTATAAAATATGGCTATAATATGCCTCCTTTACCCTACAGGATCAACCAACTGTGTCATAATGCATACGAAGGTTATTTGAAAACCAGTTCCCTTATTGTCGTCATCCACACAAAAACTAACTCTTTAAAGAGGACCGTTTGTTAAAGTAGCCTCCTTACCTAAATCTTAAGTGCTCCCGCTGACATTCACCATGAAATGGTTTCCTAAGTAAATGCTTATAACATATTCAGTACTTATTTTCAAGTTACATCCGTTTGCGCAATCACATTATTGTTTAATTGAAGATATTTAAATATTGGATAAATTGAAATGTACCTTAAAACTTGAGAATACACGATGCTACCAGTAGAGACAGCATTCAGCTTTGCAGAAACGTTGAGAGGTATTTATGGGGGGGCAATGGGAGTGACCTGAGGTTGAAACACTGTAAAGCTTGCTTTTTTTGGTTAAGCTCTCATGTTTGTTGTAGCTACACTGGGAAACGTAACGCTAAATACATGTAATCAAATTTACTCATTCTTCCCTGACTTTTAACATAGACAATTTCAGACACATTTATTCCAATGAGAGGGAAAAAACAGCTTGTCATGGTTTCGTAGACAATTCTGAAATATTTCTGAGCTGCTGCCATGTCCTCCTTGTTGAAAGGTGAATATGTTGAATGGTGGTATGGTTTACAGGGGATTAAGCTCATGCCCTGTTGCTTTGCTCCTACAGCTTAATAGGCATGTTGTCTTGACCTGGATTTGGAACTGTGCAACCTACTTCCACAGAGAAATGTATTAGATGATGGATG
Organism: Percopsis transmontana; assembly: GCA_025447815.1. Classification (NCBI taxonomy): domain Eukaryota; kingdom Metazoa; phylum Chordata; class Actinopteri; order Percopsiformes; family Percopsidae; genus Percopsis; species Percopsis transmontana. Next base: position 419,788 of record JAOEHI010000015.1, read on the forward strand.
TAATGTTTATCATTGACTGGGGGAGATTATAGTGTGGTCATGAACGTGAGTGAGCACTGCGGCTGTGAAGATAAAAGCACAAGAAATGCTGAGAACTGACTATAAATATGTATCTGTACATTTAACTGAATCACTCAGAGACACGTGTGATATTTAAAGGGTTAGATGTTACCAAAGTTGTGGACAAAGTGTCAGCCTTGCTGACGAGCAGTGGGCTGAGACTAGGGAATAGAATTATGTGTGAACCATGTGGGATAACGTAACTTAGTCATTGCAAAGGAATATGATAAAACTCACCACCCTGTTAAAATGGTTGGCCAAATGCCATTGACTACCCTCGAGCCTACCTATAAATGATGTCACAACAGTGCATTGTGGTACATAATGTGTTTATTTTTTGTGAAAATGGACAGTGTGACAGCCATCTAAAATGTTGGTTACAGTAATGCTGTTGTGCTCAAAATTCTGTTCTGTGTTTCAGGCACGCAACATCCAAACAGGAGAGCTTGCTGCTGTGAAGATTATAAAGTTGGAACCAGGTTAGTGTCGTCATTCTCCATTCACTTTTTTTATTCCATGTGAGGAAGTAAGAGACAAAAAGTTAATAATAATGAATATTAATAATGTAATTTTCTAATGCAGAGGTAAAGCACCCAGACTTCCTTCTTTAGATATTCAATTATGATTGTTACATATAATACATGGAAATAAATGTATTAACATGCACAGAACATTTACCAGCAGCGGGTCTATATGTGAAGATGGCAAGAAATATTTTACAACATAATCATTACTTAACATCTTTTCTGCTGGTGTGATGACAGTACAGAAGCCTGCGCTGTCGGTGGGATACAGATTAGTGGGATTAGGAGAGGGCTTTATACCACCATCCACCAGACAATGCCTGGCTGATTACCGGCCTTAGAAGAAGGCACCCCTGTGTTTTCTTTTATTCATCGTCTTACTTTTACTCTTATAAGAAGGGTTTTATTTAAAGCTCTTGCGTGTTGATCACCTACAGTGTTTGTTTATTAGCAAACAGACTACTTTCTGGGATGTACGGTGAAGATGCTCAATCTTTGGTAGATAAAAAAATACTGTAGACATTACTCTATTGGTGGTTGTCCATCACCAGCCATTTTGAGATTTAATTTAGGGTCTAGACCACTGCTATGGTGGGAGGAGGGGATTAGAAAGTAATGTGGTGTGTATTTGTGGGCAGGAGGCGGAAGATTAAGAGGTTAAGCTCTCGAAGACAGAAGAATGTGATATTCTGTTCTCTAATTTTTTGGGGGGCCAAAAGCAGTGGTTAGACTTTTTAAAACTTGACGCAGACAACTATAGGATTATAATAGTGCCTAAACACCTTTAAGATTGTGATTTGAATGTCGTGCTCGTGCATTTAGGTTCATTAAAACATTTGCGACCATTTGTGTTTTTCATAGACATCATGATATAAGCTTGCAAAATTAAATTACATGTGCAAATCTCAATTTACAAGCACTGCATTCATATTGTAATCCCATAGACAATGCTTGCTGCAATATTTGTGATGTAAAATGCAAGTTTGGACTATTAAACTGAAATTACATTTTTGTTATTACGTAGAGAGTAAAGTACCAGAAAATGGTATTGTCAGGTACCGTTATCGGTTCAAATGTGAATGGTACCCAAACCTATACATCTTATGTGTTATGGGAACCCTAAAGCAGACATCTGCTCACAGTAATGAACGTAGTCTCAAAAGGTGCTTGCACAGGTCCTCCTGATTTAACAGGATTTTCTTTTCTAACAGCAAGCCTAGCTCTGTTGAGAAAAGCACTGGGCGGTTCCTAGTGTCAAACAGGTCCGACTAGCAGGAGTGACTTTGGTATGAAGGCAGGGACAGACACGTGGGTGAAGAGAATTATAAAGGGCCCGGGGTGACTTGACTCAGTGACCACTGAAGGAGTTGTTTAAGGATTTGTTTAGTTCTGTGATTTAAAAAAAAAAAAAATTATTTATTTGTTTTTTTTTGTTCCATTTTTTTTTTTTTTGCACGTATGTCTTTTACTTTCAATACATATAGAGCTCAACAGTGACCGGACACTTTTTTTCGGCTCTGTTTCCGGAAGTAAATTTCCCATTCATTTTCTCCATTGACATTTCGAAAAATCCTTCTATAAAGAGTTTTAAGCCTTGAACCAATCCAACCAGCTACGACGTGAATAATGGCTATCAAACATTTGAATCAGAGCAAAAAAAAGAAAAGGAAAAACGGAATAAAGGCAAAGGTACAAGACTTTGTACAAAATTTTAAATTAGGTAATGAACTACTCATCCCACAAACCATTGCGAATGATAGCGTTTCCAAGTATTTCCATTCATAACA
>JAOEHI010000015.1:427583-439849 GCA_025447815.1 Percopsis transmontana
CTTTTTATTAGGTGGAATAACAGCCCGGTAAAACATTGAAACTGTTGTAATGGGTGCCATTCCCTCTCTTTTTCCCCCCCCCCCCCCCCCCTTCTTATTTTAACTGTGACAGTCACAAGTCTGCAAGCGTAACTTTCTTTTGTCATTGTGTTTGTGCAATGAGCCCTGAAATATATTGTTAGAAATCATTGTTTTATTCTTTAAATGACTAGGGTGTATTCATTGACTACTGGGGGCAGAACTACATGGCTCCCCGTTGTGACACACACAACAATAAGGACTAATTGCGGCGTGTGCATTTTTGCATTGTCCATTCACATGCTTTTAATTTCCAAATAGCACAACTTTGCCTGAAAGTGAGGGATTTCATTACATTAATGAAATCCCTCTATTATTATGGTCTAATTGGAAAGAACTTGTAAATTATGACCTCACTGCAGGGGAACTGCATGTTGTATCGAATGAAATGACAGATTCATGATTGAGGTTGTGATTCTGTCTTGAAGCCAATGAGTTAGGAATTTGCCCCAGTGCAAACTTGTATAAGAACTGAACATCGCACAAAACATTGAAGGAACAACAGCAAAATAGATATTTTTACTCTACAACAGAAAAAGATAAAACGCCTTCTGTTAGTGAAATGATATGGACTACTACTTTATAATTTTATATTAGTATAACCTGCTTCAGTCCTCGCTGTCTTGTGTTGAAGCATTACCACGCTGTCCCCTAACCTGCAGTCTGTCATGTTGCTTTAACAATACTGTATAAGGTCGTCTGCACTTGCCTGTGTGCTTTGACTGTGCCCTTCTGTTTCCTCCTCTTCTCTCTGTCCCTTGGCTGTGTCTTCTTGTCAGTCCAAGGAGCCTTCTCAAAAGCGTTGAGGACGAGTTGTTCCAACGGTAACACTAACACTGCTGTGTCCTGTGGCATACCATCCACTCCACCCCATCCACTGCTGCCTGTGTGCAGCAGGGCTGCATGTCTTTGGACTGTAGCCCTGTTTGCATGTGTGCTGCCCCGCATTGCCACAGATGACACTCCCCATTACCCCTCCATTCGCCATATGTGCTGTGATGTAGCTGTAGACCCAGCCGGTCCATAGGACTGCTGTGCGCTGCCTGAATTCTAGACAGGCAGGTGGGTTAGTGAGTTACAAGCACAACTGCCACTTTGACTTATACTCTAGATCACCTTGCAATATTTCCACAAAATGGCGTGTAAATGCCAGTTTAGGCCCGTGTTGACAGGAGTAGTACTGTGTTTTGAGGGGTGTGCCGTCACTAGCGAAGAACCCAGCGTCTAGTGAGGCCTCCGCAGCTTGGCTTAGAGTCTGTCCCAATGCCAATTGGAACGGTGTGCTGCTGACTTGCGTGCTATACAGATGGTATTTACAGGTCTAAGGAGTTGAGTTCAGTCCCAATACAATTTACTGTACAGTATATGCTATAAATGTGTGCATATATCTGACTTGCTGCTTTTGTATTTAGGATTTAAATATAAAGATTAATCACTGAGCTATCTGTCTGTTTGTAGTTAACATGATATCATAGTCTACATTATAGTACATAAACTACCTCAATGTTAAGCTTTATGCTGACCTCCTACTGGAGCCTATGGCTCACCCATTTAGTACTCAATGCATTGTTTCCTGTCCTGTTCCCCAGTTTCATAGCGCTGCTTCTTGATAAGCATTGGCTCCACCCCCCCCCCGCTGATTTACACGCCTCACATAATCCTCTCTTCTCTCCTCAGGGGACACATTGCCCACCTGGAAGACGCCTTTGAAGATGTGGAGCTGTAAATTGCTTTTAAATCTCATTATGAACCATTATCCTTTTCGAACAACTGTTTAATAGATTCTGCTGTAGGCGTTGTTTTTTTTTTTTAAAGAAATGCTCTTTGTTTCAGTTCTACCCTCAAACCTGGTGTTCCGCCTCCTCTTCCTCCGAAGGTGAGACCTGAAGTTGTATATAAAGTATTATAAAACCTCCCATTTTGGGCAGCGTATTTCCATAAATAGGATTACATACTTCATACCTGAACACATTTACAACTTTCATTTGAAATATTGAAGTAATTTCTGTATTTGTTCCATGAAATATTTGAAATGGGTTTATATACAGTATTTGCACATGGCACAAATGAAAATCAGATTATACACTGAGACTCTGTTACTGTGTAACAATTCTCATTATGCATTTAATGTAGTATTGAATCTGTATCCAATTGTATCATATCGTGACCCTTTGTTTCGGAATAAAATCACATTGTGCGATCCTGTCCTAGTGCCCATGTAGTATTTGTGTTTACTCCGATTTTCTCTTATCCAGAATGATATGCATTTGCAGCCAAAAAGACCATGTTGCTACGACTACCTGGTTGAGATGCTGCATTTCTCATATTTCCTCTGTCCTCGTCTCCTCCCCCGCCCAGCCCCGGTTTAATAGCTCACCAGATGAGCTGGGGCTCAGCGACGAGGGCTCTCGAACGGTGAAGAAGTTACCTTACTCTGAGAACGGACCCAGCCAGGTGGCCCGCAGACTGAGCACCCCGGAGCAGGGCAACAAGGAGAGCTCAACCCCGGACTTCCTGTCTGCCAGCGTCAGCAGCCCAGGACTGCTGTCCCACGCCTCTGACCCTGGTTAGTCCCACAGCCTCCACTTTCACCCCGCTCAATGTATTCATTGAGTCAACTTAGCCTTCCACTGATTTGTATTTTCTTAAATGACTTCAGTTTATCTAAATGTAAATGTATTTTACGTTTGCAAGCTATCAGTGGACCTAAATGTAAAGGTAAGAGAGACTGACCTGTAGGTGTATACCTCATGTACAGTATGGCTGAAACAATGCTCACCTTCCTACTGTCTTTTAACAGACGATTCAGACGACAGCGTAAATGGCGGCAGTCCCAAGCCTCCAGCCAGCCAGCCACACCGCAAGGAGAAGAAGGAGTTCCCTGTAAGTTTTAAAATATTCTTTCTGTGGCATATTGAACTCGCAGTATACATCCTAACCATCATGGCTGTTTCTTAATGTGTTATAGGAGGGTTGTATAGCCTATATGTTATTAACCTGTATATTAAGTCAGGACTGTTGGCTGACCGAGTACTCAAGCCTCAGTTATTATTTCCTTTGTTGGATCCAGACCTTTTTGTTTAGCATTTAATGACTTTGGAAGTAGACAAAAACACAAAATTATACTGCGCGATATGTGTGTAGCTACATTGTTGTGGTCGGAGCAGTTTTTAGCATCAGCATTCACGCTTAAGTCAACAAAGCTGTGGTTCCTGTTAACAGACTCTGCATCAATCTGTTTTGTCTTCTCAGAAACCAGCTATCAACGGGCTGCCACCCACTCCTAAAGTACTGGTGAGTGAATGTGCTGCTAGGTCCCCCAGAGTCCTCTTTCGTTCCTGGCGGACTGGTTTAAATGGATACTGTTATTAAACTCACCGATCTGCTGCTGAGCTGAACTTTGGGGCTCACAACTGGTGGCCTGTTCTCCTCTGTGGTTCCTGTGGTCCGACCTGCAATCCGATCATCTCCAGGCACACATCCAGCATTATAAATGCTGGCTGTTCACCCAGTCTCGCGCTGTGCTAAGTTGGCCTGTCTTTCATTGCAGATGGGGGCCTGTTTCTCTAAGGTGTTTGATGGCTGCCCACTGAAGATCAACTGTGCCACGTCCTGGATCCATCCAGACACCAAGGGTAATGGATTAACTCAGTAGTAGTTTTGCCTACACACAACAATGGACACAAACCATGCACATACTGGTATACTGTATTATACCCTATGTTTTACAGTTATGTTTATGTATCCGTTTTCTCCAGATCAATACCTGATCTTTGGTACAGAGGATGGTATCTACACTCTTAACCTAAATGAGCTCCATGAAGCCACAATGGAGCAGGTATTCAATACAATGTTAACCTTTTATTAAACATGTTTTACTACAACCAGTCAAATTGATACTGGGCCAAATTCCACCCCCTGCTAGAAGAACTATATTATGCTAGTCTGTCTGCTAACAAGCTTGTTTGTTTCACCCTATAGCTGTTTCCAAGGCGGTGTACATGGCTGTACATTATCAACAACAATCTGATGTCTTTATCAGGTAGGTGATGGATTCATCGCTTCCGCCTGCTTCACTGGCCTCTGCCATAACCTGCTGCTTCTGTGTCCTGTTACCTGTTATCTGCCCCTGGAACTGAGGCATTACGCCATATCTGCTGCCCTAAAATAGCAGCTTTGTTTGTTTAGCCACCAGAGGGTGTCTGTTAAAGCACAGAGACGTTGCCTCTATCTTTTTATGGGCTGTTCCTCAACTGAACTAACACTTGGACAAACATGTAGACAGATGAATATGTCAATGCACAGCTTGACCAGTGTTTATGCAGGAAAAAGAAGTTCCCTCCTCCACTTTCCTCTTGGGGCTTCGGTTTGAAGCCATGAGATAACACAATCTCTAATCTAAAACAATTGAAATTCCCTCTATTATGCCACAGGTTATTCTCCATTCAGTCTTGCAAAAGACCTTTTCTTTTTTCAATATTGACACAGACAATGCAATTGTCAAGATGTCAGAACTGAAATCCTCCATTATTCAGACACATGCTGTGTGCCATTAGCTCTCCCTTATTTTTGCCACTGCCCCAACTGAATGTAATTTGTAAAGGGAAATAAATAAGAAAAACCTCCATGGGGAGGGTTCTCTATTGATGGACAGCTCTCTCAACAAATCATCATTCAATGTAGGAAGCTGACGTGCTTATGAAAAACATTGTTTCACTGTTGTCTACTTAGATTATTTGCTAACTGTGTCTTCAGTGACTATTTTTTATTAATTGCTGAATTGGCTAGTTGATATGGTGTTGGGCTGTTTTTAAACTTCGTCTGGAAGCGGATGCTCAGGGTACAATTAAAATGTTTAAGTCCTTTTGTAGACTCTTGAATCCTAAGCGACTTGCAGTGGGTACAATTACAAGCATTAAGAATCAGGTAGGGATTAGACAATCTGTTTAAGGATACTTACAGGTAGGTTGGGCATGTTGGGGATTGAACCCACGACCTTTCGGCTGGAAGTCTTGGCAGATTTCCTCTTCCGTTTGTACTTTAAGACACTAGTGAGGCTAGCAGACGTGCAGGCTAGAGCACATGTAAGCGGTAGTGGCCAGCCTGTCCTCCTGAGAGGATGGGGTTACAAAGTGTGAGCTTGACTTTCGATTTTACCCTGAGTGGTTTGCCCCTCGGTATACTTTTAACCTCTGTTCTCTTCTCCTCTTCCCTTGGACACTGTCCACCCTGCTCTCGTCTGGCTTGATTTGATATTCTACTAACCGGCTTCATCAGAAGGTAATCATGCTTTACATCATCATCATCATCGTCACACTTTTGTTTACCCCCTGTTCACATCTAACCCTGCTGAACAATAATGCTGCTTCCATATACCCAGGGCTTATTTGGTAAATGCACTACTTCAATTTAAGATCTCTTTATTTTTATCTTTATCATGTAAGGTTTATTTTGGAAAACAATGTCTTCTTCTTCGTGATGTGTTTGGACCAAATATTATACATGGCTAGTGAACATTAACTTTTCTCCTTGTATACAGTATATTATGGGAGGACTACATGTCAAATCCACTCAAAGCTTTTAAAAAGTGCGAATTAATTTGTGCAGCCTTGCATATGGAAGCATATTGCATTCATTTGAAAATAAAAACCTCTGAATTATGACAACCTTGTAATTTTGAGAAAATATCTCATAATTATGACTTCATCTCAAAAAGATCTCAGGTATGGCAATAGTCAGCGTGGCACAACGCCAAGCCAACAGCAGCTTACACACCATCTCTCTTATTGCCCAGGGGTGCGCGTAATGTGAGGTTATACGGTGCTGGCATTGATGTCAAGTTTATTTATAGAGACCTAACACATTTAATGCGTTGTGCTTTAAACAAAAAATAAAGTAAAGCCGACAGGCAGAAAAAGGCCAATACTGTATGCCTCCCTTCCTCCTTTTATATAAATACGTTTATGCCGGATCATAGCTATCTCCGATCATAAGGCAGGCACTTTATATTGTAGGGCCATAGCAAAATGTACATTCAGCTTCAATCATTTTATTGCCAAACCGACTTTACAGTATTGTGGATGCGAGATGTTCTCGCCTCAATACTGTCTTTTACCGAAGGGAGATGATTGAATAAGGGGTTCCGCTGCATGCTTATAAGGTATAATTTAGAAGTTTGTTTTTAATATGATTGATGCTCACCATGCCAGGTTACTACCGGTAGCACAGTGTAGCCTGCTCAGCCAAGCATACGCTGATACAGTAGGCTGCCATGAGTTTATACGAGAGCGCCAGCCACAGGCACACCAACTGTGCCAGTGTAATTGAAGGAGGGGGATACGGGAATAGCCCAGGCAGTTATCTTAGGCAAGCTATAGCTGTCAAGTTACAGTAGCCCATATGACGCACACTGTTCTAAATGTGCCCAGCCCGTGCCCACATCATGCCAGGTCAATGCTGGTACGGTAGAAACCCCTGTTGCACATGCCACGCTCTCAGTCTCGTATTGCTTTGTGCCAAAGAGGTCACCACCACCCAACTGGGACGGTCAGCATCAATCATATTAAAAACGAATGAACATTTTGCTGCTATGGCCCTACAATATAAAGTGCTTGCCTTAGGATCTGAGATAGCTATGAAAATTAAATGTACTTTTTTATATGAGATGGGGGGTAAGGAAGGGGTTTGTGTGTCTGTGCGCAGGGTGGATTGTACAGTATTGGTCTATTCTGCTTTTATTCTGCTATAGAAATAAACTTAACATAAAGGCCGAGATCTTTTATCAAAGTGATGCGATCCAAGAAAATTACAAGAAAAGTGTCCGATTTTTTTTAACTTTTCAAACGAATGCAATATGCTTCTGTAATACATTATCCAGGACTGTGGAACATACTGCATGACTGTAATGTGTTCACCCATAAACCAGTTGATTTAAATGTACATGTATGACCGTTGTAGGAAAAACCTTCCAGCTCTACTCCCACAACCTCATCGGCTTGTTTGAGCAGCTGAAGAAACCTGGGCTGGCCTCTCAGTTTCAGACACACCGCTTCCCTGACAAAATCCTTCCCAGGTGAGTGGAACCTCACCTGTTGTGTCAGTTGACATAAGCCTCTGCTATATGTCTGCAATGTAGAACACAAGCGATGAACTCTGTAGATTTCTATTTTGTCTTGGGAGCCTAGCTATGCCTGTGCTTCACTTCTGTTTTCAACTGTTGAACGGCCACTGAGCTTTTTTTCAGCTGATCAGAGGATTCATATTCAAAACCCTTAACGGAGCTGTTTACTGCCTCTGTGCTGTGCTGTCTTTGACTAAAATGAACCTGAGTTGGAGCAGACATCAGCAGTCATTGGCTGTTGTCACACATTTTTCTTTCTTTCTCAACACAGAAGATTTGCCTTGACAACTAAGATCCCAGACACAAAGGGATGTCACAAGTGCTGCATTGGTGAGTCCTTCCCCCCCTTCCTTCAAACCACAGCATGTTTGCGTGCGTTGTCTTTGCTCTATTATGGGTCAGTCAGCTCATATTAGACACCGTCAGTACACCGTGGAGCTGTTTTCAAAGAAACATCTCCACAGGTATAAAAACAGGTTACTGCGTTTACAGCACCCTTGTATTAAAGGAGGTCACAGGTCATCTCTGTTCTGCATTAGTCCCCCCTCTTGTTTCATATTACAACCTGTTGTATGTAAAGCTGAGCAAATGTCGTAGAGACTGCTACTGCCAGTCAATACCTGATTTCTTCCTCCCCAGTGAGGAACCCCTACACAGGCCACAAGTACCTGTGTGGAGCGCTGCAGTCTGGGATAGTTCTGCTGCAGTGGTATGAGCCCATGCAGAGGTTTATGCTCATAAAGGTCAGTTTCCATATATGTTTCTGTTCCTGATAACCACCATGGCAACACTAGCTTTTCCTATAGGGCTATTAGAAACATGTCTGCTCCCAATCTGCCTAGAAGAATAAGGAAAAATGCCTAGAAGAATAAGGAAAAATCTTTCTTAGGGCCATTCATATTCAGGAACATAAGATACAAAAACAGCAGCATTGTAAAACACTATTAGTTCACCATCTTTTCTGTATGTTGAATGTAGGGATGAAATGGTTACCAGTTTCACAATAAACTGCTGTAAAATTATCGAGTGTTATTATTACCATTTTCAAATTTTAAATAATTAATTTCGTGTTTGATTACCGCACTTTGTAAAAGTCACGGTAAATACAGTCCAGCATCAACCAAAGTTAACAGTCTCAGACGCAGGCGCAGCATGCAACAGGAGTTTGTTTTGCGTCAATGACGGAAGGCAGTGACAGCGCCCCTGAGATTTTTCAGCCTTCAAAGCAAATCAAATGTCCATATAAAAGCAAGCTTTAAGCCTGTTGCACACCACACATGGAGCTAAAGCGGCGGATCCGTTCCTATGTCAGTGTTTGGACACAAGGTGGACGTTTTATGTTCCGCCTGGAGTCTATTTCCTCCTCCCAAAACGTAAGCAAAAACGATCCATGTGCAACGGGCATTAAGGTTGTGTTCATTTAAACCTGCACTAGGAAAACTTTTCATGGTAAAAAAAAATCGCTTAATCTCAGAGTTGGGCTAAACGACAGAAAACCCTCCCAACCGCATTGCATGAAACAGTGAAATACTGCGATAATACTGATAACCGTTTCATCTCTACTTTTTATTATTACGCACATTTTATTATTGCTAATAAAATTAGATAATGAAGTCCCTGTTGAGATCTGCATATTTAGCCTGTGCCCCTGCCCTGACATTAACCCCTGTCCACCGTCCCCTCCACAGCACTTTGATTTCCCTCTGCCCAGCCCTCTGAAGGTGTTTGAGATGCTGGTGGTTCCAGAGCAGGAGTACCCCATGGTGTGTGTGGCCATCAGCCAGGGCACCGAGCCAGGCCAGGTGGTTCGCTTCGAGACTATCAACCTCAACTCCTGCTCCTCCTGGTTCACAGAGATTGGATCCAGTAAGTCCACTTCTACCGGACCATTAGATACCATTAAATCAGTTGTTTATTGAACCCCAAATTGGGGAAAATATAGACTTTAATAAATAATCTAGAACACAGAAAAAAAAAATAGGTCAATACTTGATAAGTGCCAACAGAGGTAAGCATCATTATTAGACACTATTATATTATTAGATTAGACATTATTAGATTATTAGACATAAAGAAAAGGGTAAAACAGAAATAATTCTTCTGGAAATGGGAAGTGGAAGGTTATTGGAGTCACTGGGACATTGCCATTTGACAACATATCTGACTGTCCTGGTTTGTCTTCTCACAGCCAATCAGCAGGTGGATGCCATCCATGTGACCCAGCTGGAAAGAGACACAGTGTTGGTTTGTTTGGACCGTAAGTATCATCTGAGCAGTGCTGATATCAAAAGGCTTAAAGCATTTGACTCCATACAAGACATCAAATATGCCCACTTCCATTTGATATACTTTGGCATTCCTGCTAAAAATAGGCATCTTATAAAACATCTTATAGGCTTTATGTTCTTCTATAGCCTTTTTACACGTGCATATTCTCAAAGCCTCTTTTTTTTCTTTTTTTTTTCTTTCCCAGAAAATCTGAAGATTGTCAATCTCCAGGGTAAACTTAAGTCCAACAAAAAGCTGGCATCTGAGCTCAGCTTTGATTTCTGTATCGGATCCGTTGGTGAGCTTTACTCTGCTTTTATTACTGTGACTATATTGAAGGATGCTTGGTTTGACTTTCTAACACGTCACCTCTTGACCTCTTGTGTGTGTGTGTGTGTGTGTGTGTGAGACAGTGTGCCTTCAGGACAGTGTCCTGGCCTTCTGGAAACACGGCATGCAGGGAAAGAGCTTCAAGTCCAACGAGGTAAAGTGTGTCTGAATATGTCATAATGCCAAGCAGATTTTGGTATCTCAGATTGAACACAGATGCCAACTTAAGTCTAAGGATTCTGTGTTACACTTCAACAGCTTTTGTTGCCTTAAAATCAATATATTGATGCCAAAATATGTACAATACAGAGGTGTTGTTTCAGTCCTCGAGCCCTGGTGACTGCACAGGGTAAACTCCTAGGTGCTTTTCCTCGGTCTCACGAGTTGACATAATAACTTTGCGACAGCTTCGACCACAACGTTAATTATGAGCGCTTCAAAAAAAGGAGGAGGGAACCAAGATGGTTGCTACGTTACTCTTTGTGTTAGCCTATATGGTGAATTAAGGCCAAATATTATACCAAACACCTGGTCTTGCGCAACACAGACAAGTGCTCGTGCTCTTGCGGACACGCATGTGGGCGTGTTGGCTATTTCGGAATGCTTTCGAATTAGCAATCTTTATAACTACTTCTACATGCACAAACTGTTTCACAAGCACAATTTTGGTGTAATTAACCGATTTGCTGAAAATAAACATTTTATATGCCTTGAACATTGACCAAGGCTGCAACTTCACATTCATGAGTATTACTAGACAAGGACCTTTCCTGGTTCATACACAGCGATAATACAATTAACGACTTTTCATAAAGACTTTTTCTATTTCATAAATATTTTTCTATCTCAGTTTCGCATGCATCAGAGTTGCTGGAAATAAATATTTTTATATTCTTAGAACCCTGCCCAGCAGTTTTTCAGGTCCGCTAAGAAGTACCTACCCAGGAATAGGTACTTCTTTTGCCCCTGAAAACGGCCCTCAAGTTCCTGCAGTGGAAAAGCGCCTTCTGAGTGCTGTTTCTAGCACTTCCCTGAATGCAGGCTTGCTTGTTCTACACATGAACAAACACTGCTGGCACTTGTCAACATTGACCCTGAGTGCTGGCTGTTTACATGCATGGCTACATGCTGTAGATGAGCCTGGGGAGATTATCCCTCGGCTAGAGCCAGACAAAGTGTCTTTGTGTCGCCCTAGGTAATGAATTTGTTCACCTTTCACAGTAGGATTTCATGTTAACCTGATCACGAGGCGCACAGCCAGCAGCAGAATAAAGCTTCTAGCGATGGCAGGGAGGTGAAGCGTTGTCTTAATGGAAGGCGATATGGCGATAGGGGCCACCCTTTTCAAGGCCTGCTGTGTCAGACCTGATCCTGAGGGACTCAAGTGATCCAGATGACCTGATAGCCGGTGTTCCTGCCCAGCGCAGCCAGACATGTACCCCATACCGCTGGCACTTTTTTGAAATGTCAAGAGCCATGTAAAATTCATGCCCAATCATAAATGAGACCCGTGGCACAACGGGCAGCAGCACTAAATAATTCATCCTTGGTCCCGTTATGATTCTTTTGAAACGTGATGGCGAACGCACACTCCATGTGCATCCAAGGCCTTGTTTTGGTCTGGACTTAAACAGGCTGGTTCCTGGGAGAGATCTAATCTGAGAGTGGGTGTGACGTGGACTCTGTCTCGTCTGTAGTTGACTTGTCAACACGGGAATGTTGTCAGGACTGTTGTGTCACTCACATGGTGATGGTGGACTGCAGGATTGTACACAGCAATAGTGAGGGGAAATTGGTATAGCAAGCCTATGTTGCTAATCGGTAGAGGATGATGCTACATTGTGTCATTTAAATCATATATTTTAGGAAGGTTTAAAAGTCAGTTATTGACTTTTTTTCACTTCATTTCGGTTGGGAAAATCCTGGTTGCAAAACTGAAGAGTTTGTGTTATGTCTTACTGGCATTAAAAAAACAAAAGCGTATATTTAACATTAGCAAAACGTGCAGCAAACCCAAACGGGCATATGAACATCCCATGCTAGTTGGATGTGTTTTGGACAAGAGCAGCCAACACATGGCGTGTTTGGATGGACTAAGACATTCCCTCATCTGTCTCTGCTTTGTGTTTATCATCCCCAGGTGACCCAGGAGATATCTGACCCAAGTAGAGTCTTTCGTCTACTCGGATCTGACAGGTTGGTGCTGAGAAATGTTCTTTCACTTTTATCTGCATGTCTTAATTGTTTAACAATGTAAAAAAAAAGAAACAAAAAAGGAGATACATTTTTAAATTCATTCAATCAGAATCCGAAATACTTTATTAATCCCCGAGGGGAAATTCTTTTGTTACAGTTGTAATCGAAAGTAGGTAGATAAGAAATATAAGAGTATAAATATAAAATATAAAGAAAATTATAAGAAAAGTAGGAAAATATAAGAGTAGAATATGTGTGTATGTATATGTGTGTA
>JAOEHI010000015.1:439949-461633 GCA_025447815.1 Percopsis transmontana
GATAGGCACTAAGAATGCTAAGCACTTTGTTTATTTTACTTTGTTATTGACTGTTTGAAGAGTGATAATTTTAGATTCTATTATTGTAAATATTGTTTTGAGGAGCGAATGATACACTTTACAGTATTGTTGTGCAAATTATTGTAAATCGCTTTAGATAAAAGCGTCTGCTAAATGCTTAAATGTAAAAAAATGTATGTGCTATTTTGTTCTGGGTTTGACAGGGGCCTCCAGAAGCTGGTGCTTAGGAACATGGTATACGGACTTGGAGAGATGTACAGAGGTGTCTTCATTGGCGCACAAGTGAAAATCCTGCAGAAATACATCCCTGAAATCTCTTTGAGTGATGTCCTCAGGTAGAGCAGTCAAGCAAGATTTCATAACCCTGTCTCATACCCCTGAGTTGATTCATCCCCTTGGGCAACTTCTCTTTTTAGGTTAGGGTGTAGGGTCATTCCAGATTTAAAGGTGCAGTAGGCAACTTTGGAAAATTGACACAAGAAGGCATTGCCTGCCTGTGCCTACCAATCACAATCACACCTGCTGGACACATGGGGTGCATTCAGTACAACTAACTAAACTAAAAATCTACTCCTCCCTCTTATTTCTTCCCTTGACGTTTCAGTTTATTGAACGTGTATTATACAGAATACCAAACTGAACACAGCCAGGAGGTCTTCAGGAAGTGTGCAACACTGTGCATTCATGATTGTGATTGGTAGGCACATGTAAGGAACTTGCATGGAGCTCCAAAGTCACCTACTGCAGCTTTACCAATCCCCACCTACCTCATAGCACAAATGTATGCATATAGTTGCTGATATCAGGCCCCAAACAACTACGCATTAACTAACCAGGTCGTAATTATCTCTCGTGTTTTTCTATCCCCAGGGGCCCTGCTGGGGTCAGGGCCCAAGCTCTAGATCGTGACGGAAATCTGGTGGATGATTTTGTGTTTGATGGAGGTGTAGGAGATGTGGCCAGTCGGGTGCTACATGTACGAAATGCTCCCTCGCCTGCTGCCACGTCGTCCCTGGCCATCGGCGAAATGATCGCAGATGAGGTGGAGAGCCGATTCTCCCTGTAGACGACTGCGTCTTCCAGCGCAAGGTCACCATGTGCAGCTCTGCTGTGTCATCGTTACCTCGGCACTGCCCTCGTCGCAGAACACAATGAATGTTATTTCAGTTACATCAGGTTAAACCTATTTAGGGGTGTAAAAACAACTTCAGCATTTTACATTCCTCTTGTTTTTAAATCACTATACTCTAATCTCAAATGTTTTACTACAATTACATGAATTAGCTAAGGACATGTGTATTTGTTATTTTTACTGAGGAATTTAACTAGTGTGAACTAGTAGATCCCTGACCCTTTTTTTTATAGAATATGTTCAAAATATAACCTCCTTGCACTGGCAATTGAATGTGTATTTTTATATTTGAGTCTGTGGTGTGAATATTGGGTCTGAAAGGATAATCTAATAGTGTCTTAATGCATATGTATTCTAAAATGTTATAATTTTAAATATTGTCAAACAAGATAAGATAATAGTCTTGCATGATTATGCTCTCTTACTATACAGCATCTATTGTTTTGATTGAGTTTTGATAATGTTTTTGTTTTGGTGCATTAGAACCAAAAATATGTTTATGCCAGCCCTTGTTAAATCTACAGGCAATTTTGTCTTTAAACGAGGTGTGATTGTTAACATTTCAATTACCAAACTATTCTCATAACAAGGAAAACCCTTATACAATATGTCCACATGGGGGCGGGCCAATAGAAACTAAATATAGTGAGAACAATATGTATCAAAACGAAATTGTGTCTACCAACGGTTTCGTCAGCGTGTGTGTGTGTTTGTGGGTGTGTGTGTTATACTATATCATTTCATTTATTAGTATTACTGTTGGTCCATGTATTGTGTGATTTATTAAATATTTCCATGAAAGAAAAACATATATCTACGTATATTTTCCTTGGGGACAACATAGCTTAGAAGAGTTGGATTTGTGTCGTTTCTTTGATCAAAACTAAATCTAGACATATCAAACCTTTTTTTTTCACTGTGAAATTACGCAGACGCGCAGTGTACGTGACAGCAGCTGGCTGTCTGCGCAGGGCGCAAAGTGAGCAGCCACGGCAGGGGGAAGGCCGTCAGACAGAGACGCAGGCAGAGTTGGTACGAATATAATCGACTTGAGAAACTCAACCAAAAACATCTCGGCAGCGTCTCCATTGAAGTTATGCCCCGAACTATTCGCTCTTTGGGATTTACATTGGATTGCGCGATTGATTGCTCGGAAGAAGATGACCGAATCTAAAGCAAACAGCGGAGGAGAAAGTGTGACTTCTTTGGAATTGAATGGGTCGTGTGCCACAACATAACTCTGAGTGCACCAAGGCCAACAGCAGCCTGTAGCAGTAGTTAGCACGCGAGCTAACGCTGCCCAGATAGCGTTACAGCTGTTAGCCAGCAAATTACCTAACGTTGACTTGCTTAGTCCGCCAGCTATTTACTAGCAACAAACTATGTTCTTGTGTGGTGACATCGAGTTGAAGTGAATGTACCTCGTGTTATTTTAGTTACTGTTAACTCTGAACCACCCGGGGACGTTAAACATTTAGCAACATTGTTATTAGCTAATTAGCTAGCCCGTTTTAGTTAGCTGCTCTGCTGTGTTTACAGCGGCGGGATAGCCTCACTAGCCGCTCAGCTAGCGAGTTAACTCAATACATGTGCTTTCCCATGTAGCTTTTAGCTTGCCAGTAAACCTTATTTGATCCAAGGACTTGGAATATAGTTTAGTCATAGTGTCTCTATTTGCAAGTGAACTTATTCATCGTCCCTGTGACTGACCCACCCACAAGGACTATCCGGGGCCGATGCTGACAATTCAGCCCGAATCACGGCAACGTAAGGAGCCGCCACCGCCATGCAGCCACAACAGATATATGACTTTTCAAGTGACGAGAACAGTCACAAATGGAGAGGCCTCTTTGTGCAAGCTTTACGAAAGGTAACGTTTCCGTCATTACAAGGGCATAGTGCATTTACAATCGTATGAAGTTCTTCACCCGCACCCAATTATCTTTTATGAAGACGTCTCCCATGTTCGGGAATGGATGACACAGGGGTATTGAACACTGAAGAAATACGATCTTAATTTGCAGAAATCGTATTACGTAACACTCACTTCTGTAACTTGCAATGTATATAAACATTGCTACCAATTTGGATCAACGCATCTTAACCTCTCCCACGGCAGGCCTATGTGTGAGCATCCCATGATGACAAGTAACCAACCTTTTTAAATTTGTCCGTGTTTACTATTTATTTTTGACTGTAAAATATGTATGGCGTTTTTGAATAATCTCTTGCCCAGCTTCCTTATTAATGGTTATTTTTCTCACCGTATTTTGAGGAAGTATCTTAATTTTGGTCAGTTGGCAACGTTACATCGGCTTGGACTGCTGACTGTTTCACAATGGTTGACTAGACTGTAAGTTCATCTGACTTCTGTCCTTTTATACTTAAGAAACGAAGAACCATGATGATAAGCTCCACTAATGTAGCAGTAAGTGGAGTAAAGCTGCACCTGCAGATAAAAAAAAAAAACACTGTACAGCATCATTAGCTTTGTATGTATTGCCGCATATTTCCCCATATGTTCCTGATTTACCAGCAGATATGTCTAATCCTTCCTTGATGTGAATGCTACTGCAGATGTCTTCATTTCGGGATTTATTATCTACTAATAAAGGGGACTTGATTTCCATTAACAACCCCCCCCCTCTACATTTTCAGTAGCATCTTCTTAAGCCTACCCCATTTCTCTTTCCTGTTGACTGTCCCTCTGTTTCTTCCCTCTTGCATTACCTTGGATTCCACTCCTGTTAGTTTTATCCTCTCTGTTTTTTTTTTCGTTTTTTTTCACCTGACTTATAATTCCAAGACCTATGTTCTTAAATGGGTACTATATCTGGACTTGTATCACTCTCTTTTGTTTGTTCACCCCCTTTCCCTGCAGCTCCTTCCAGTAGATGGTCAGTAGATATGAACTCTCACTGCCCTGATGAGATCAACACAATTTTTCTTTTCCCATGTATAGCAGCCCCTGAAACGTTTTATGGGTCGCCTATTTAGGAAAGAGCTTTATGCCTTGTCCTGATGTGGCTGGAACTTTTAAGGCAGTTTAAGAGCCACTTGTGGGTTAAGAAAGGCACAGCTCTGTTACAGTGGACAATAAAGAAAGTAATATTCAGTGTTTTTGTTTTATTCTTGGAACTATTTTTTATAAATATTTTCATTTTGTTGAATAATTAAAACCGCTTTTCCATAATATATTAAACTAAAAGAGAATTTAGGATTTTCCTCAGTCTTTTGTAAGTTTGTCAAAGGCTGTTGCTGTCAAAGCTCAATGATCAGATGCAGATTCTTAACTGTACCTTCTCTGAGAAGGATTTTGCATTTTTGTAAATGCAAAGTAACCATGACACAATATTAGTAAATAGGCCTTTGGATGATCAGTGCCAGCCATGGTATTAGCTATGAGGCTAATGCACATTTATAAATAACAATGCCCTGTTTTGTGCCATGGATTAAAAAAAAAAAAGTTTATAAGTGAAACTCCAGGAGCAGGTGGCAGGCCGTGATGCCACAATTTCATGTCTCAACTCGCTACAAAACTGCCCGAGGGAAAACCTGTCAGAGTTTGATGCAGGAGAGGTTTGTTATGATTTGGGCTGACTGTGACTCGCTGTTTTTCGCAGCTGTCCACTGGGGGGTTTCCTTGTTAAAGGGAGCCATGTTGGATGACTCCATCCCTGAGAATTTAGATGGTTGTTTAGAAGCAGTGTTTGCACTGTTTTATGGCAGGTCCTTGAGAACTAAGTGTACTATTAGTCTGCCAGACTGAGGCAAATTGATTGGTAGATGAGATGGGTTTTCTTTCTACAACTAGCCAGCCTTTTGTAAATTGCTCTTCTATTTACAAAAACCTTCTTGCATATAGGCTAATAAAGTGTTGCAGAAAAAGCCTTAAAATCACTCCCGTTCACTAGTGTCTTTTATTAAACGCTTGTAAAAACCTGCCACAACCTGTCAATAATAATAATAATAATAATAATAAAAGAGGCATGTGTGGATCAGAGTTACTCTTTCAAGTCCTACATACTCTTTAGACACGTGTATGTATGTATCTATCTAGATCTCTTTCTATGGCGTAAATATCTAGCGTGACATTTTTCTGTGGCTGTTCCAGGGGTTGAGTCGCAGCTGTGTCTGCACGTCCAGGCTATTCCTGATGTCTGTTGCTCGTGCCTGGTGCTATACTAGCGGGTGACTTATCTATGCATTCTATGTGTGCTATTTTGTTGGCGTTTGGGGCTAACACCAGTGTGTTAGCCCCAAACACTAGGTTGTGGCTCTACAGGGGGTGTTTACCAGTTAGCTTATGGCGGCTTTGTTGTTGCCCTGCTGCTGTGTAAGTGAGTGCGTGTGCCTCTTTCATCCTCGCTGTGTGACGTAGCCACCAGTCACTGACGCATCATAATGCCACAGTGTGTCAGTCTGAGATGCATGACAAACTGAGAAGGGCCTAAATATAAGCCTGTTTTTTGTCTCTCTTTATTCTTGCTGCAAAGTGCGTAGCCCCACCTGTGATCGTAACATATTTTGCTTTTATAAATAAAGTAAGAGAAACGCTTTTATATTCAGATGTGTTAGACTTGGAGCTTCGCGACAGGGCAGAGTTCTGTACTTGTCAACAGAAAATGAAGATTGAGGTAGCCTAGTTAAGAAACCTCCTTGGGCACGGCTGCTTTTTGAATGTTCCTCAAAACGTTACCCTGTGTATCCCGGCGCTTCGAGTTACATCAGATTCAATTTCGAAGACATTTTTACCCTAAATCTTATTTATCTTTTGTTAAGCGCCGGTACAAAGAAACCCTCAGATAAGAGTCTGAAATGGTGACCTCACTGCGCTCCACTTTTAAGGTAGAAGCTGAGAGCTGGGGCAGATAAAGTCTTACCATGTATTCACACCGTTGGCGACAGCCAGCTACAAAGCAACAGGCCGTCATTCATTTATATCTGCACCAGGAGACACAGAGCGACAGGCAGTGAAAAAGCAGCTGGCAACTTAAAGCTCAGTGACTTGGCGACATGGAATTTTCAGTGTAGCAACCAGTTAGTAACGGCCAACCGGCCGGTAGATGTGCCCATCTGACGTTCCCTCTTCTAGGTTTCAATAACTTTACTGAAATGATTATTGCCTTGAAGAGAGACGGGCCTGACACCCCCATTAGTGACATGGCAGACACGCCTACAAGCTACAAAATCGCTGCAGGTGTGAAGTGAGTCTTTAGGACTAGAAGATCAGAATGCTATTGACCAGACAACTATAAATAGAAAGTAAAAGTAAAAACAAATTAAAGTGGACATCTGACATGCCGTGCCACCTGTCACCTCCCTTGTCAAGAAAAGTCTTAACGGTGCCATATTTTCACTATCATCCATCTAGCTACCCGTCCCGTTTTCGGGACCTTTTTATCTCTGTGCTGAGGCATGTGTGTTGATTGGAGAGGATGTTGTTGGCAAGGGGTCTCGTTTCCTGTACACCTGCCCTGGGCCGTCCCATAGCCGGGAGGGCAGGATGGTCCCGTTAATCCCCCCTATCCACAGCGTTGTGCTTGCTGTTTCTCATGCGGTGTAAGAGGCAGAGACCACTGGTCAGCGCAGGCCCGGGGTCAGGTCAGACTAGGGCCATGCGCCAGTCCCTGGGCTCCCACCAGCTATTGTCCTGCATGTGAGTGGCTGTAGAGAGCAGCCAATAGAAGAATAGAGGGAGTACTGTGTGTGTGTGTTTGTGACTCTTCTGTCTGTGTCGCATGTGCTTTTACATACATAAACACATACAATACGTGCTTGTGTTGTGTGCGAGTGCATGCGTATTTTGTGTGTGTGCGCCTGTTGACTCAGAGCTGATCTCTGCCCGATGGTTCCCCAGGCGGTCTGGTTGTAATGGCAGATGATGTCATGCCATTAATCACAAACGGTGACACATGCTTGGGTACAATAACAGCACTCCCCCACATTACCTGCAACCTGAGCCTGATGAAGTTCCATGTACACGGCCAGCAGAATAATCAATTGGATTACCAATGTTAACCCTGTATTAACACCCGTACACTCTCTATTTGCAACCCAGTTAGGATGGTACGTCCACCAGTAACAGGCTCACACACAGTGTTGCAGCAATGTTCTACTGGATATTTTCATATTGGATTAAGAATACGGCCCCCGATTGGTCTGTCATGTTTAGAAAGAATGTGTAATTTAACTTCATTCATTGTAGAATATGACAGGGCAGTAAAACATGTTCCCCAAGCATTACAGTTTAGAATTATTATTTATATTTTTAAAAAATATGCTAAAATGTAGTAATATAATAGAGTAATAGCATTGCGTCCTTCAAATGGCATGTGAGAGCATAAGTTTGTGCATGTGGCCGCTTTCTGCTCGCCTTCTTTTTCTCTATCTGCAAAACCTGGTTGGGATCGCAATATGACTGATCCCTCCTCCAGTCTGGATGTGTAGAGTGAACCTGCTGCTCGCATGGCCACATCAATACCTCCCCATCTGCTGATACCATCCTCTGTCTCAGGGGTGGTGGAGAGCAAGACAAGGAGAGCGAGTGACAGTGTGTCTGAGCCCTAGTGCTGGGACTTCCTGGCTAGCAGCCAGCCCTCCCTAATGGAGCTGAAACTGAACACCCCCAGTATGGCACCAGAGCAGGGGCACCAGGGCATGTGCGTGGCAGCGATGTGATCTGGATTCATTTTCGGGGATGAAGTTTTCAACAATTAAGTGGTGAATTACTGCCGGTCACCTGCCAAATGATGATCAGTATTTTCACTCAGCTGACTTAAGTTTGCCAATTCTGCCTTTTGATTGGTTGCCAGAGATCGGTAGTATGTATTTATTAGCCCGCGGTATTATGAATATTTAAATACCCTGCCCAAATGGGAGGTTCAGTTTGAATTCAAAGTTTATCCTCACAGATGTCATGACTCAGGTTTAAAATCTGAATTCAGACCAGGTTTTCTACAATGCTTTTTTTTCTGCATGGTTTTTTGTAGGTCCGCCCCAAACTTTATCACTCCCCTGTAGACGGCGTCCATCAGACTCCGGTTGCACGGGTCGGCCTCTGTAAATATATTGAGCCACTGTCAGACCTTCACACGACCCTGCTCTTGTTTCACGTCTCGGTTTAGCCAATGTCTTCATCTAGGCTGTTAGACACAGTAGTGGCTTGTTGAGCATCTTAATAAATTAACATTTCAATCCGGAATCTTTCAAATCAAATGGGAGGCAGTCATGAGATTTCTTAAAAAAAATCTTCTGATTGCTTTAAAAAAAGTCTAAAAAAAATTGTTTTGGGGCATTCAGACACAAATTGTGAATTAAGATACCCAGTCAAGGATGCTACAGCTTCTCAGCTTGTCTGGTTTAGGACAGCAGTAAGTAATGGGTATAGCATTTGTATTCAATGTTTATTTAAACTATATATTTTATTGTTCTACTCCGCTCTCCAGTTTCTCTTTCTATAGAAAATTCTTGGAGATAGAGAGCACTTGTTAGTTGTAGGATGAAGCAGGCCAACTATTGAATGGAATGGAATCAGAGGGAAACCCCCATAGTTTCTGTCTAGTGACTCATAACTCCTTGTGTCATGTGGAATTTGTTCAAGTGACTTTTCTGAGATCGAGACACTGTATCTCATACTTCTGCTTAGATTTTTTTTTCTTTTTCCCTATATAGTTTATGCTATTTATAGTTACACAAGTCATGAGTCAGCATCAAAACAGAAATTACATATGGAAACAACTGGAAAAACACATTTGTGAATCAGAATTTTAAATCTGACTAGAAAATGTTAATGATAATCTGATTAGCCTATTGATTTGATATGAGGGGTCTTCATATGCTGTTTTTGGGATTAGCCTAATTATTTTCATATGTGCCAAGAAAATGTAAGCTTTGAGAGTCACTCTACAGTCAGACTGAAAGAATGCTCAGACTCAGCCAGGGTTGACCTTTTAAACTGTCCTCTCACATTCCACATGCCGGGGGCAACATTTTGTCATCATAACGCCCGCTTTACTATATGCCAGGGTAATTCCACCACCAGCATGTGAACAGCCTGGCTTTTGTGTGTGTGTGTGTGTGTGTTTCTGTGTGCGTGTGAGAGATTGTGTGACAGATGAGCGAGCTGGAGACTGGGAGAATGCAAGACTGGCTTTCTCAGCCGTCTTCTTCAGGCATGAAAGAAATGCACCTTTTTCCTGTCTGTACCTAAACCACACCTCAAGCAGGGCTAGCAGTGAAGTTGAGCAATTTAACATGTGCCCCTGGTTGGCAGCACGGGGCAACATGATTTAATGATTAATATTTGCCACGATGCAAATATTAACTATTGTGTTTGTTTATTTAACGACTATGTACTTGTGTTGTAACTTGTGTACTTGTGTTGTAACCTTGAAGGTATGTGCGGGATGAGTTAACTCAAACTGTCAATGCGCACAGTAGGTGCTCCCCTTGCGTTAGCTAGGAGCCTAGTGGCCGGATGGTTTGTCGTATTTGTTGTCACTTGTTCCATTTGAAGTTGTATAAGATAGATGGAAATGTTAAAGACCCAAATACACCACAAGTATTAGATTCTATTAGTTAAACCTACAATCTTGTGCTCTTTCACGTTAATGTCAATTTCAGTGCTATTTAAAGCTGGTTGAGGTGACAAAATGATTCAGCCTGCTCCCTATTCATGAAAGCCTTTGTTTCCATTTGCAGTTCGGATGCAAATGGTGTCTGGTGCAATCATTCACTGGAAAATGATGTTAGGCTGCAAACATGTAGTGATGCATTTTACGTCAAACTGCAGTGGTTGGTCTAGTAGAGGATAGGCAGAACTAAATTGGGTTTAAGTGCCCTTTTTGGCCCGTGTGCTGTTCATATGCTGACATCAACCTGATAGGGTGGGGGATTTTATTTGTGGACTATTGAACAGTATCACGTTACCAATGCTTAATCACATATGATAGTTAGGTTTGTAAGTGATCAATTACAGAGAGAAATGTAACCATCTTTGGGTCCATTTTGAGACGTGCTATATTGCCAATTATATAATGTATAATAGTAACTAACCCCACTGTTTTAGTAGAGCAGGGGGTTTAGTTACCCTCTACCTAGGAACTTCAAAAAATACCCAAAAAGCAGCAGTGCAAAATGGGGGCCATGACAGACGCCCATCCTATGTTGTCAGACTTCATGGCCAGACTCCACAGGCTGGTGAGGACATATGGTTTCTCCAAATTAGCCAAAAGCCAATTGCAACAGCCTGTGTTTAATCTTTTAGAGGCACCACAGCTTTTTAGAGCATATTTGCATGGAACCTTACACTGTTTTGTTAAGAAACTCATTAATCTATCACAGAACCAAATACAATTGGTTTTTAACAAAATAAATAGTTTTTGTTACTCTTTGTACACTCTTACTTACTTTGAAACACCGTGGCTATATATCTATATCTATATACATTCAACTATACAGTTTAGGTTTGTAGTTTATTTAATTAATTATTTAATTCAATCGATTGTCTGTCTAATTATTATTATTATAATAGTGATTTATTTAAAGTATAAAATATTGTACAATATCATGTTAAATGCTTATGACAAGTTATGTGAACCCAAACAGGCATCATGTTTACCCCTCAGTCTAACTTAACTTTTAGAATATCTAATAGACAGGCATTCGCACTGTGACCTTGTCAATGGCACACACTTATTATGATATGATACATCACTTGCATCCATTATTCATTTGATGTTTAATTGTCTCAGACCTACTAAAAAGGGAGTCCCCATTGATGTGTCAAATTGGTAAAGTCTCCAAACCAGCCGCTCTCAGTAATGTGTCTGACCGCGTGTTCTTCCTGTCTTCCATGTGTGCGTGTTGGGCCTCCAGGTACAGATGCAGGTTCATCCAAACCTCTCGGCGAAGGAGGACGCCCTGCAGCACATCGAGGAGCTGATCCTGCAGCTGCTCAACATGCTGTGTGTGGCCCAGCCGCGCTCTGTGCAGGACGTGGAGGTGAGATGTCCTGCGTCATCCCTGCTAACTGCTGCGGCCTCATCTACCCAAGCCTCATTGACGTACACTGATCGTAAACACACGCTATTTGACTACATTCACTATAACGCCGTGCAAAGCGTCTCAATGGCCTAGCTAAGGTTTAACTAGATGATCTTCTCTTTTTTTTTTTTTTTAACTCGACCCTAAATTTTTTTAATTTGATTTATTTCTGTTTGACTCAAGACTCCCAGAATTGATAGCTCATTGTGTGCAAGGGAGGTCTCGCAAGCCATGAACCAATGAGCTTCAAAGCACATGCTATAATATCTGCAAAGAGCTTAATTCTCCATCCTCTCCTCCAAATAGGAACGTGTTCAGAAGACCTTCCCCCACCCCATCGATAAGTGGGCCATCGCTGACGCCCAGTCGGCCATCGAGAAACGAGGAAAGAGGAGAAACCCCTTACTTCTCCCGGTGGACAAGATACACCCCCTGCTGAAGGTAACTGGGCAGCCCGGCTGGCCCTGAAATTAATACTCAATGTTGTATAACCCTTTTTATCAACCCTTAAGGTCGCGGTCACCCTACAGAAAGCCACGACTAAACAGAACCTGAGCCATAATGTCGTACACCCTCACCTACCATCAGTCAACAAATGGCATGTGCGTCCCATATGGAGCGTCCTTTGATTCCGCGGCGACGCACACATAGTTTCAGACAGAGTTCAACAAGTAAAATAGAAAAATAACACTAAAGAATCTTTTTCCTGTATTATTTCCTTCCTTGTTTTGGATCCACTGATGGTTCTGTAAATCGAACGTCTCAGTGAGTCCACACGTTTGAGTGGACACGCGGTCGATAATACCAGGGGAGAACCCTGCAACCAGACAACACACTTGTTGACTTCACACATTATGTCCTGTCTCTCGGCGGTCTTGGCTCCTCGCGGGGTGGAACAGACGCTCGCTGATCGGCCCATGCCTTATGTGCGTTTTCCCTGCTTGTCTCCACAGGAAGTCCTGGGCTACAAGGTGGACTACCATGTCTCCCTGTACATCGTGGCTGTGCTTGAGTACATATCAGCAGATATACTGAAGCTGGCAGGCAACTATGTGGGCAACATCAGACACTATGAGATCAGCCAGCAGGACATCAAAGTGTCCATGTGCGCAGACAAGGTGGGGTGTGTTTGTTTATGTGCATACACGGAGGACATAGTTTTCATGGATAATCTGTTTTGTTGGTTGTTTCGCACTCCCCCCTTTTATATTAGCAAACACAAAAGTGAAAGAAGCTTTTATTTGGTCATCTCTGAAGGTAGTGTCAGTTTTGATTGTCCCTCCTCTGTTTCCAGGTGTTGATGGACATGTTTGACCAGGAGGAGGACATCGGCCTGGTGTCCCAGTGCACCGAGGAGCCGTCATCGTCCGGGGAGCTCACCTATGACGACCTGGTGAGGCTGGAGATCGCAGAGGAGCGCCAGTACCTGCGAGAGCTCGACCTCATCATCAAAGTGTTCCGCAGTCACTTCCTCTCCAACAAGATCTTCACACCTCAGGTAGACTTAATCTGAAATGCTACATGACTAAATGATTTTGTGAAGTCTAAATTTAAATGTGTCCGGAATAATCCGATTTTCATTTTGCCCATGTAACAAAACTGTTAAATGGACAAAACAGTGTTGATACACATTGCAATTTATAGTGCTGTCAAAATATTCAGCCGCAGACATAGAATGATATTGTTGTTGTGCAGCTTCAGGGAAGCTATGGCAGGCTTACAGCTGAGCCAGTTTATAAACAGTCAATCCTCTAACTACACTTGAGAGATATTATTTACAAAGCCATTTGTAGCCAAATCCAGTCTAAGAACATTTAAAGATTAGAACTGAAACTCTAATCAACTGCCTGCCAGTCAGTACAGTGCAAGAATTAAAACTGACATTATAATCTTCTTAAGTGTGCATGTAGTCCTCTTACAGCCAGTGTGTTTTGTCTCAAACACTTCTCAGTGGTGTAAATACTTTTGTGCTAGTACTCGCCACAAAAACCATTCTTATGAAGTCAGACACAGTGCCAAGGCAGTAAAGAACTGTTGAGACTAAATATTTAGTTTATGCTCTGAGCTTTTGGTTAGGAAGGTTTGTCTGACTCTAAATTGGAAGGTCCCTTGCTTAACACCTGAACTTTGGGTCAGTGTCGCTGCTAATGCTCCGCTTGGCATGGAGGATTTGGTTGGTAGCTTCAGGGCCTGGGAGGGAGAGAATGGAAAGTTAAGTTTCATGGGGTGCTGTGGTTTTGCATATTTTGGGTTGGGTAATTTGTGGTATCGTTTGGGTGAGCCCCTTATGGAACGCTGAACACGCAATTATGTAGAGACAGAAACGACATCTGCAGCCTCTGCCAAAAAAGCCTCAATTATGCCTGGTGAAATACAGTGTAATCTGACGTGAGTCGGGAGGATGTCAAATAATGACGTCTGTGTTCATACTTGAGCAGTCGATAATTACTGCTACCGTCTATTTTTGGTGTCCTTTCTCATCTCTTTGATTGATGATTTCCCTGGGCTCGTGGGCAAATTACCATTACCATTTTTTTAAGCCTTTAATCATCTGGGGTAGGTTTGCTGAGCTTGCATTCTGGTATCCAGCAACGCCCTGATTCACATTAATTTATCTAGATGCAATCACACCTATTGGCTGCACCGTGCAACCACAGTCTTCTGCTGTCAATCAGTAAGATAATTAACTACAGAACTAAGGGGCTTAAAGCCTTGTACTTTATGAAGGCTCTTAAGAGTTTGAAGAGTTTCAGATGAGTCAGACTTTCCTCGTTGGGTCTACTTTATTGCTACCATGTTGCTTCCTGTAGCCTGGCATTTGCCACAGCCCAGTGCAGCTTTTAGTATAGGTTGTGTTGACACAAGCGGCCATGTTTCATGTTTCCCTTTCTTGGTAGGACGTAGAGGTGATCTTCAGCAACATCCTGGACATCCATGAGTTGACCGTGAAGCTGCTGGGTCTAATCGAGGATGCTGTGGAGATGACCGCTGACGGAAGCCCTCATCCGCTGGTGGGCAGTTGCTTCGAAGACCTAGCCGAGGTACGACAACCTTTGTGAAGCCGGACCCAGTCAGAATCACTTCAGTCACCTGTTGCGCATATTCATTGTTGCGGTATGGAAGCTGGTGGACTTTGCTGATGATTTCTTGTGTTGTTTTCTGTCCACCTTCCGTAGGAGCAAGCGTTTGACCCCTATGAGACCCTCTCTCAGGATATATTACACAAAGACTTTCACGAGCACTTCACCAACCTGATGGCACGGTCTACCGTCGGCCTCTACTTCCAGGTAGGACATTTATCAACCTTGGGTTTCTTTAGACATCTTACGTGTCTAATCCAAAACCTTAAAAATACCCTATAATTTTAAAAGCCTCAAAAGGTCTCTTAATAATACATCTTAATCATCATGTATTTCATGCTAACTACTTACTAGCTACATGCTAACCCCCAAAGTCCTAGAGTTAACCTGATCAAACTTGTGAGGTGCTGTCACACCGCTCATTTCTTTTGACATTCTCCACAACTGTAAACTGTAAACACCGTAATACTGCACAAAAATGCCATTGTAACTGTAAAAAAGGGGAAACACCCTGTTTGTTTTAATATGAAAGTACAAATAGGTCATTTGTGAGCCGACACTGGGCAAAGAATGTTGCACTATTTGTTCCCCTGTGGCTTTGAAGTTAACCTGGGTGCCTTGTGGAATTCTTCCTGATAGCGTTTGAGGGCATGTCATGACTTATTCAGTGTCCTGTGTACAGTTTATTCACTGCTGTCGCTTTGTTTTATTTGGACATTCCTCTCAAGAATAGCATTGAATTACGCTCAGTGGGGTGCAGTTTGTCATCCTTTTGAAGTTAAAGAATTTGCTAATGTTTTCTCGGGCCACAGACCAGCAAATATAGCCATTCACATGAAAACTATCAGACCTCTAAAGCCACTGTAGTGCTTGTTGTTTGTTTTGTTGTTGTTTTTTTAACATCCAAGTACCGGTAGTTTTCTAATTAAAGAGTCCTGTTTTGCTTCCTGCAGGTGGTTGTAGTTAAATATAGGAGAGAACAAATATGCTGATGATTTAAGAACTGGTTTTACTAAAAATGTTTTGTAATGTGTAGATGTTGGGTGTGGACTAAAGGCCTGATTGGGGGAAAAAATGTAATGAGATGTAAATGATAAATGATTCCGTCAGCCTCTGTTCATGTACATTGTGGTTGGTCCTGTTAAGGGGAGTTTATTTCTTTTTCTAAGCCACTTTTGTCTTGATGCAAAACCTCCTTAACACTGTGTTGGATAGACAACCAGCGTGTGTTCCTGTTAGATGATCTACTCCAGGGCCCGGGGGTGGATTCTGTAATGGTTGCGTCTTTTGCTCCAGCCCTCCCTCCTCCCTCAGTGTCAGATGGATGTGTCTGTCAAGCGCTCAGCCGCTGCTCTCTGCAGCGTCTGCTATTGTGGGTAAATTACATCGCCTTTTAAAAATAGAACAGACAGCCACACTGCGGGCCATTTTTCTCCACGGAAGGGGGGGGGGGGCGCAGAGACAGAAAGGGGTGCATACAGAGAGAGAGAGTGGCAGAGAGACGGAGTGGCCCGAGGCTCATTTCATGTTGAAAATAAGCTGTAAACTGAGACGGTAAAAGAGCCCGACTTGGTCTCACTTGGTGCTGTACTTGTTTGTAATGGGTACATTTAGTGCTCATAGGTTTGCCATGCACTATCCCCAGTGTGTTCCCTCCCTGTTTATATTGAGTCTGATCTAGGGAATGATGGTGGAAGTGAAAGGGCTTTTATTTGTTTTTCTTGCTTCTGGTATTGAACCGTCGCTACGAGGGTGTAAGAGTCACTCCAGTCTCGACTCTTCTGTCCTAGCACTGCAATGGAATGAGCTTAACGCAGCAATCAGGACAACAGAATCCTACCGATCTTCCGCAAGAGACTTAAAACCCACCTCAGCTCTTAGAATATTAAGCACGTGCTGATATTTTGGCTGTTAGCAATTAATTACATTTGTAGGGATTGAATGATGATTTTTATAGGAATATATTGAGTAATTATACGGAAAAATGCACAAGTGAAGTAACCATGCTAACATAATGCTGTCCTTATTCTAGGAGAATGTTGTTTGCTTGCAAGAACCCGTGGTTAACCGGTTCAACTGTTGACAAATGTACTGATTGTAAGTCGCTTTGGATAAAAGCATCTGCTAAATGCTGTCAATGTAAATAAACCAAATTATCTGCGTGATGCATCTGCAAAGAACCGCTGTACAATTCATGTCTGTTTCTCTTAAGGTTATTCTCACAGACTACAGACTAGGCTATATGTAATCCAGACAACATTCACAATACATTTATAGACTGAAACTCATCTGTAACACAACTGTGTGTGAAACTCCAGATGGCAATTTTCATCACAGAAGCAGACTGTATTTAAATAACATGTTGCAGAAAGAGGATTTGTAAATCCCCTTTCTGCAACCAAAAATAAACATGCGTGGTTTTAATGCTATAGTATAGTGCCTAACATTTGTTTACATACTAACGCCACCCCTGGCTGTGAAGGAAACTGCAGCCTATAGTTCACAAATATGTTGGCATGACTGTATGGAACAGGAAAGACTGTCAATAATATGGATTCCAGTCTGTTTGTGTACTTACAGGTTTGTGACAGTGGTATGTAGCTAATGTTAGCTGTGTTCCTTTTAGCGGAGCTAAGCTTCGCATGCCCAGTTTGCTGTGGAAATTTGGCCCGTTAGTACATTTTCGCCTGGTGTTGTACTATTGTGGTTCTACTTAAGATTTTCTTCTTAGATTTTCTAGCTTGAGAAGGAGCGTAAATGTGAGGAGTGCTAATGTATCTAAACATACGCCTCCCATGAGTGTAGTAGGTATGTAACTATATACCATATTACCATGGGCTCTTTGTCCTCTCTCCTTGCTTCCCCACACAGACAGTGTGGGCACTGCTATGGAGTCTTGAGTACTAGCGTATTGATTCTGAGTCGTCTATCATGGGGACAGGGGATTTAAATGGCTACTATGACAACCCTGTCTCCAGTTACCCTGCAGCCTTGGTCAGTCGACCGCTTCATTAAATGAGCATTGCAGTATTTGACTAAATGCTGCAATGCAATGCAGTGTTGCATAGTTGTGTAATGCAATGCAGTGTTGCATAGTTGTGTAATGCAATGCAGTATTGCATAGTTGTGTAATGCAATGCAGTGTTGCATTGTTGTGTAATGCAAGATTCCACTTTGTGAACACCAAAGTAATACTCCTGTGAGCTGCAAGAAGTGCAGTCATATTTCAAAACCATCAAGGCCTTCAAAATTGTCCAGAAACACTGACAAACTCTGTTAACCTGATAAGTAGGCTACTCTTATCTTTTGCTAGATGCCCCCAAAATAACAAATAATCGCAGGGTTACAAACGGTTACCAAGCCCTCCTGCTGTCCCTGTATTCACCTAATGGATGACGAGTGATAGAACTCCTGGGGCAACGTGTGTGTGTGTGTGTGTGTGTGTGTGTGTGTGTGTGTGTGTCCACGTTACCCATGTGTTGGCAGGCCATCTACAGTAGCTCATGTACGCTTCCAGGTAGAGCCGCCACAAGGCTCCAACCCAGGACCTTAGAGCTGGGAGTCTAATATAATTTGATAGTGTTCAAATGGATGGCAAACACATTGCTAAAACCAATACTAAATGACATTTGAATATGATTTGGTCACAAGTGCATAAGTAGAGCAAAGCAACCATAAAGCCCTTCCACTGTTCTGTCCCGTGTCTCTCCAGTCTGTAGCAGAAGGCTTCAAAGAAGCTGTCCAGTACGTCCTTCCTCAGCTCATGATGGTGCCAGTATACCACTGCATGCACTACTTCGAACTACTACAGGTAGGTTCGACAAGGCCTCGCAACCTCGCAACAGTGCATCAGATTTCGCCCTCCCGTATTTGTTGTATTGACAAATCTGGTATGCCAATGATGGTGGTACAATTGGAATGTCCATTCGAGAGTCTGTCGCCATGGTGACAGTGCTCTAGGGCAGAACCATGTGGCCTATTTCCTGTTTGCCCCCCCCCCCCTTTAGGTTGGCGAGCCGTGAGCCTTCCCCAGCGCTTGGTCGCCAGCCCAAGCTCTGTACGGCCTGGATCTGTTTAATACCCTGGGCTCCACTATTTACACTAGAAGGCCAAATGGTTAAAACCAGGGCTTATCCGTTGTTTTCATTTCACTCTGGAGATTCACAAAATCTGAACCTTCTGGTGTCTCCTTGCCAAGAGGGCTGGAGTTTTGGATACAATGTTTTATCATTTTGATATAAATATCTGTTTTGCTGATATTTCCGTCTGCTCCAGGTATTGCATTGGTCGTTTGGCGTTCTTCTGTTATTGTTAACAGGGTTTCGTGTTGCATTGTAGGAACATATTGACCTGGATATGAGAAGCAACGTTACTACTGGCCTGTCTGTCAGCATACAGGTCAGGTCTCCTCACCGTGACACTTAATGGGTCTGTCTGGTGTTTAACAGCAACTTCAGGAGCGCAGCCAGGACCAGGATGACAGGGAGTGCCTGAAGCAGGCTATCACGGCTCTGCTCAACCTTCAGTGCAGCGTGGAACGTATCTACACCAAGCACCAGCCCCGCCGCAAGCCTGGGTAAGCCTCCAGTACACCGGTTACTCTTATTTTAGTGCCACTGTACACCCAAAGCGGGTACATGTGCCGTCACTGAAGCATCCCCAAGGAAATATTCTACAACAGAACAATCCTATAGAGTTCAACAATATGAAGGTTGGAGTGTGTTGGAGTGTTCATATAGTAGTTATTGTCTCTCCTCCCCATGCAGAGAGCCCATGTACCGCCTGTACAGCCGGCAGGTGCGCAGCAAGCAGCTGGCCATCAAGCGCATGAACGAGATCCAGAAGAGCATCGACGGCTGGGAGGGGAAGGACATTGGCCAGTGCTGCAGCGAGTTTATCCTGGAGGGGGCGCTGCTGCGCGCCGGCGCCAAGCACGAGCGCCACAACTTCCTGTTCGACGGCCTGATGATCAGCTGCAAGGCCAACCAGAGCTCCCGGCTGCCCGGGTCGGGCAGCGGCGCTGAGTACCGCCTCAAGGAGAAGTTCGTCCTGCGGAAGATCCGCATCGTGGACCGCGAGGACTCGCTGGAGCTGCGGCACGCCTTCGAGCTCGTGGGCAAGGACGAGAACTGTGCGGTGTTCTGCGCGCGCTCCGGCGAGGAGAAGTCAGCGTGGATGGCGGCGCTGGTGACCCTGCAGTACCGCTCCACCCTGGACCGCATGCTGGACACAGCACTGCAGCAGGAGGAGCAGGCCCAGCCTCTCCGGCTGCCCTCCCCGGAGGTGTACCGCTTCGCGGAGGACGACTCAGAGGAGAACATTGTGTTTGAGGACAAAGTGAAGAGCAAAACAGGCATCCCCATCATTAAAGCCGGCACGGTGGTGAAGCTTATAGAGAGGCTCACCTACCACATGTACGCTGGTAAGTGATGCTACAGCCGGGTGTGACTGCCAGCATATTAGTGGCTGGGGGTTCGTTCATCCAGCCCTTTTTATCTTCACATAATGCATACAAGCAGAGAATTAAGGCAGAATGAGTAGAAACAAGCTGAAGACTCCCTAAGTATACAGTCTGCTGGAGGTCTTCCGGATGCCACGCGATTGATGCGTCAGAATAGCAGCACACTGGGAAGTGAAGAGTAGGCTGAGCAGTGTGTGTCGCCATATAAATTGAGAGCTTTTGGCTCGTACCTTTTTTATAATGTCTAATTCACTGTTTTGTCATCAAATCTCTAGATCCAAACTTTGTCCGCACGTTTTTGACCACGTACCGGTCCTTCTGCAAACCACAGGAGCTTCTCAGCCTGCTGATAGCCAGGTATGGTTTCACTGTGTCTGTTGAATAAGGGGCTACCTGAACTAGGACTGCTGTCTGTTCAGTGTGACAGGACAAAAGCGGGATACACAAGACATGTAGCTCTTGGCGGTTGGAATTACAACTTTGGTGTACACAGGTTGGTGTTTATAGTGGGGCTTTTTCTCTGTATTTTGCCAGGATTGACATTCCTGAGCCAGAGCCGACCGAGGCGCTGTGGAACGGTGATCAGCCAATGGCAGCAGAGCTCCAGAGGTTCCGGAAGGAGTACGTGCAGCCGGTCCAACTCAGGTGAGACCAGAACCAGGTTCGGTGGTGAAAAAGGGAAGAGTTTACTGTATTATATTAATTCATTAATTTGACCTTTCCTTACAGGGTTCTTAATGTTTTCCGTCAGTGGGTTGAACATCATTTTTATGATTTTGAGAACGACCCAGAGCTGAGGAGTAGATTAGAAGAATACATCACCAGCAAAATTCAACTGCGAGGTAAACAATTCTGTCCTCTCTGGTGGACCATTTTCTTGTGACTGTCACACCTAAATGCCAGGTTATAAAAATTCTGAGCTGCAAATGTAGAGGCTTTCATTCGTGGCAGTAGGTTGAATTTTATTACCTGAATCAGCGATAAATAGCAGTCGAAGAGGCTTTTCTATGAGATGGTAGCTTTAAGCACTTTCCTCCCGCCTTGTTCAGGCAAGTCTATGAGGAAGTGGGTGGAGTCCATCAATAAGATCATTAAGAGGAAGCTACAGACGCAGGCCAACGGTGTCAGCCACAACATCACCTTCGAGAGCCCACCCCCTCCCATTGAGTGGCACATCCACCGGAACATGGAAAACTTTGACATCTTGACGCTCCACCCCATAGAGATCGCCCGTCAGCTGACGCTGCTGGAGTCGGAGCTCTACAGGTGAATAAACCACACCTGTGTATCGCCACTGTCTGAGGACAGTGTAACTCAAATGAGCCAGGCAGCCAGGCATTTAGAACAAAGCTTTATCTCTATTACACTACTGAATACAAAACAATCGCAAAAGTCTTTGAAGCAGTTGGTTTGTTGTCATACAGCACCCTGACCTCCTCTCCCACAGAGCCGTCAGGCCCTCTGAGCTGGTGGGCAGCGTCTGGACCAAAGAGGACAAGGAGAAAAACTCTCCCAACTTGCTGCGCATGATCCGCCACACCACCAACCTCACGCTGTGGTTCGAGAAGTGAGTTCCTCATCCTCGGATGAAGCTACTGCTGAGGCCTAAAAGGCCTGTTTCTTAATACTTGGCCCCTGGTAACCCAGGTGCATCAGTGTGAACTGTTTTGAGTAAATGTAATCTACTCCACGCTTTCATCCCTAAATTGTTTTGTCCTTTCCCTTGTAGCGATTTGGGGTCTACACCTTTTGGCTATGAGCGTCAAAATTATATATTTTTATGAATTATTACTTTTCATAATTCATAACCTTGAGGTGCCACCTTGACTTAAGCACAAGGAATCCGTCTTATGGCAACTATAGTTGATCATAAATGTAAGATAATATACAAATATAGTGTATATATATGTATGTGTATACAATTGATTTATTCATTTTATTTA
>JAOEHI010000015.1:461733-497272 GCA_025447815.1 Percopsis transmontana
CCCCCCCCCCCCCCCCCCCCCCCCCCCCCCCCCCCCCCCCCGCCCCCCCCCCCCCCCCCCCGCGACCAAGCACCTGGGCCAGGTGAAGCCTTTTCTGTAGTGAGAGCACACCTAAAATCATCCCAGCCCCTCCAAAACAGACAGGGCAGCACACTCTTTAAGTAAGGGACGTGCCATGTGTGGACCAACAATCTGGATAAGGCCAGCTGTCTCAGAGAGACGGAATCTCAGCTAGTGGGGTTGAGGGGGGCAGATGGCGTCACCACATGAAAGCCATGCATTCAAATACAGTGGAGGGTGAGGAGGGTGTGTCAGGATGACCAAGAGCCCACAGATGGAGAGGTGAGGGGGCATGTGAGAGCAGGAAGGGGTGGGGGAGGCCGTGTGTTCAAATCCTGCACCGTGTTGCCAAATGCAAAACAACTGATAACTGTGCAAAAAATAAAATAAAATTGTATCATTTAGTTCAATGCACAACACAGTTCACAGGTTGTTGCAATTTTTGCTGAGCTAGGGAGTGTTAGAATTCCACAGCCATCTGTTTTGAGCCCCAGGTGATACAGGATTAAAGCCAAATTCTATTTCTAGCTCCTATTTGCAAATTTCCCAATCAAAGTACAGTATACTCAAAATAAGATACATAAGTTATTAAACATCAGTGTGTTTAACCTGAAAGACATGAAATATGCTGCCACCATGTGACCATTAGGCTAAATTGACCATGACGTAAACATTTGTCAGATCATGTTAAAATAATATTAACCAAATTTCTTGATTTATTGCGAAGTTATCAATAACTATAGTAAAACTATACGCAAACAAAGGGTAGGTTGTAAAAATGATCATGCATGTTTTGAGCATTTGCAAGTCTTTTCAGTTAACTGTATGTTTTTATCATCAATAACATTGGATCATTTACCATAGAGATTATCCGCTCTTAATACTGCTGCGGTGCATTCCAATGCTTTTGATTAGCATCATAGCCCACAGCCAATTAAAATAAAAATAAATACATTTCAAAAAAATAAAAAATAAAGCTAGCATTCAAATAATATATCTGGGCATCACTTTGGCCTAATGTAATGTGCAGGCGAGGCATTTTGTAATCAAATGTAAATTAAAGAAAAAAATTGCAAATATTCAACCGTACATTTCAAAACAGCTTGAAATAGAAACAAAAATTAGCTGCTCAACATCATCCATAAGAGTCAGTGAAAGTTTCTATTAACATTACCAGAAATTCACAAACCTGACAACATCCAAAAACACATCCTTGTTTGTACCTAATCCTGCTCAGACCATCCCACTGAGATTAGTTAACTGAAAAGACATTTGCAAGCACTCCCCGTGCAAAATGACAGACCGCAAACTGAATTTAACTGAGGTGGCATTTTAAATCGAAGATTGGTACAAACCTTTAATGCAATTTTGATTCTTTTTATCTTTTTGACCTTTTCAACTGTCTTTTTGCCGTTAACAAATGTAAAAAGCAGATTAGAAAAAAAATGTTAGCTCACAAGATCACTCCAAGAACAGGCAGGTTATTTAGCATAACAGTGCAGAGAATCTATTGTAAGATAAGCGGGACACTTCGTACTAAAAACCACCTTTAATAAAGCATATCTGCATGCACTCAAAAAGGCAAGAAAGAATTGTCTTGTACACTAGTACTGGTATTACTTACCGGATTTAAAGTGTTACATTGGTCTATAGGATTCTTGTAATCCGTCTTCAACTCATCGAATGCAATGATCTGAAGGAAAAAACATTTTTACAGTAAACAAATGGCCCAGACATTATTGAAATATAACATTAAAACATCTTATTTAATGTGCCTTTATATAATGCAAACATTACGCAATACTATACATTCATTTTAATGAACCCCCTCAGATTATAATTATAAAGATTAGACTCAGATAATTTCTCACACTTTAGCGACTAGATTGTGTTATTATATAATACAAACATGAAAATGTCGAATGTCCGTTAAAATTGTTAAATTGAGAACAGTTCAAGCAAACCAATGGCCAACCAACGAACTCCAGGATTAACTATGATGCTAGTTAGCTAGCTTGCCTCTGCCAACAGTGCCAAGCAATTGCTAACTACATCGTGGAATCGGTTTTGTAAGCGTCACAAGCTGTCACCTTAAACAACAGTTATTGATACTTGCTTAAATATACATCGCTGTAAAGAGATGACTACATTCAATTTGGCTGGCTTACCCATTACACACCAGCTTTAGCTCCTAGCTAAGGATATAGGGTGTGTGCCATTCATTCTTGGACGAATGCGTTCCATCTTTGCCCGCTGTGAACGCGGCACAGCAACGTATGTGTGGCTCATCCATGGATGTATGTGTGGCTCATCCAGCCAGCCGAAATGAACCTCGGTGAGTTATGTGATTGTAACGCATCCCAGATAACGTTAGCGGGCTAAAACTAGCTAGCGTTAGAGAACTGGCCTGATGTTAGCGTGAGCAATGATGAAGAGTACCCCATTCAACAATACACCACCGTCATCATGTTAGCTACAAAGACATTTTTTACTACACTGCTTTGGTTGTGTACTTACGTGCCAAATAGCGAAGAAGATAAGAGCTGCCGTAAGTAACAGCGCAAGCATATAACAAAAGGCCGCGAATGTGAACGCCATTTTTCTACAGCTTGCTTAGTGGCTATGTAGCCAATGCTGAGAATCTGTCACCAGTCTGGCGTCACGTCAAAACGTGAGTACAGACACCGCGAGAAAACTCGTGAGAAGCGATGAATGGTGGCGTTCCAGACGATTTTATGACAAGACATAAGCGAGCCAAAGTACCAAAAATGATGTAGGTTATTGCAAAGTTGGTAAAGTTAAGTAGTTTCACCAATGTCAAAATATTCACAATTGTAAGGGCTGTGAAAGCGTCGTTGTATACAGAGTATTCTCTCTCTCTCTCTCTCTATATATATATATATATATACACACACACGATAGGAATAAAAATCAGTTATTAAATATTCGCCTATTTTCTGTAACGTAAGCTATAGTAAGAACTTCCCAAGTTTGTTATTATTTTGTTCGTTTGTGATTAATCAATGTAAGTGAAATTAACCAATAGAAACTAAAATATGTATACTATACCTATCAAAGTGAAAAAGAACCAGCAGAAAACACAACACTAAACATCACTATAATTTTATTGGGGCATTATAAGACATTGTACAAAGCATGGAAAAATACAAATATTTCACTGATGCCATGAGGCAGCTGGTAATGTTAAATGTGTTTTTAAAGCCAAAGAGGAACAGGCTATTGATCAGAGAGAACAATACATATGCATGATGAAGTAAAATAATTCTCAAGGCCAAATACTCAAGTTTAACACTTAGTGAAGGAGAAACAGCTTTTTTGTGGGAAACAGATAGGCTATGGGACATAACTTTAGACATGGATCTTGTCATCTATAAGTCATTTATTTTCATTGCCCAGATTAATTCAATTGTAGTCTGAGATAATAGATCTTTGTAAGAAGCCTTTTTGAAGGGTCGCTGGGTATTTAAAGATACACTCCTCAATTGTACTATAGCACACTATATGGAGTAGTGTGCCAGCAACTCCTGTGTGGCAGGGACATGGCTCTCAGTTACTAAAACAATGTTTATGGAACACTGGTTTCAACCACAAGGTAGATTCCAGACACAAATCAAGGAGTTTAGCTTTAATAGTCAGCACTTGATGCAATTATCAAGTCAGATCAAATAGACTATTTTAGATAAATTCACCTTCATGGAAAGAGAGCATGCGCAAACATAAGCAACGTTAGTAGGTTAAATCATTCTTGGGGAAAATCTGTAGGCTCATATGTAAACTGTTCGAAGACTCACTAAGGCATGCATCAAACTTTTACAGTAATTTCTCTTAAAATCAATAACAGCTTGACAAGTTGCTTTATAGTCACATTGAAACTAGTACATTGCACGTGTTTTTAAATAAATACAAATACTATTTCATTTAGGCCATTTAACTTCTGTTGTTTTATACCTTGTTCTTCTGTTGTTTTGTACTTCTGTTTTTTTATACCTTATATAAAAAAAAGTGTCAACTTTGTTGAAAAAACAGCCTTATTTTAAGTTGATACCATGTTTTAAGGTTTAGTCAGTGGGTTTAAAGAACCCTTGAATCATACAATTTGCTTACAGAGGGCCTTATAAACTCTGTTCAAGAAGGTACAGAAATATTATTTGAGTTATTATTAACCTTTATGTTCAATTCCACCAATAGACAGCAAAGCTAAACCCTGTCCTGGCATGTAAATCATACATCAATTGGGGATATTATGCCATGAGCACAATTGACATCAAACTGCAGTCCTATAAATTCATGTTTTTCAATTCAAATTTCAGGCAAATGGTCTCATTTTTTCCAAATAACCATTCTTCACTCTGAAACATTCAGGACAAGCTTTCAACATTACAGAATAAAATTAACCACTATGGTAAACAATTTCTCAGAGATATTTGTCATTTTGGCCACTCAAAAAAATCTAAATATAAAGCTATTTAAAACAAGGCATTAGTAAAGTTGATTTAGAAGAATGACATCATACTCTAGTGGCACAAAATCAGCCACAACCCTCATATGTTTCCTATGTAGGTAGGGTCACAAAGACAGACAGCACTGGCAGGGAAGCACTTATTCTGTGCAAGAGTGAAGCTTCTGACACTGTCAAGTCCAACTATTGAGGGTAAAAAGGTATTGAGATCATTGCAATCATTCTCAAAGCCAAGCCCATCAAGGCTGTGACAGCCACAATGCAATACAAATGAAATTACATTAGCCTTAGCACAACATTCATCAATGTTGAAAACAGCAATAGTTATAATGCACAATAATATATAACCCAACAGATACACTATATCATTAGAATAACCCAGCAGATTAAAAACAGGGCAGCTAATGCCACCCTATGTGCACTACTTTAAGACTCGAGGCTGTCAGGCAGAGGTTGTTTGTAAGTAATAAGTTGTGCATTTGAGAGAGAGAAAAAAAACATCAGGAATGTTTTAGTGGACATATTGTTTTCACGAGGCAAGCATAATGCGCCGTAACTAAATACAGGTCAAAGTGTTTTAACTCACAGCTGTTTTACTATGAATAGATCTGTATGAATAGATCTGTATGAAGATCTCCTCCAATCAAAGACAAAGATATGAATCGATGTCACAGACTGAGCACCATTCATCTGTAGAGGGAACGACTAGACTATTAAATATAGGGCTTATGCCAACTTGTTCATGCGAGATAGAGTATTGTCATAAAAGATCACAAAGAGCACCACTTGTCAGAATGTAATCTTGGTGTCTTTGTGTCGAGTTATTTAGTCACTGTGACCTGAACAACATGCCTTTTTATAAATACTGATAGAGAAGTTGACTAAAAACAAAAAAAAAAAAATGTAGTGATAATGGAATATTTGCTTTGGCCCTTTTGTTTTGCTATGAGACGTCCATCTTTAAGCACATAATCAAATTGATTTACATAGATTTTTCACAACCCTAGACACTGCCAGTGATAACTAAATAAAAATATTTCCAAATTTCTTGAAAATACTCCCTAAAAAAAGCCTAACAAACAGTCTAGGTTTGACTTTTTATGTGTAAACAAATGTTTAGAAAAGGACTAAATGAGAAGAGCTTTACAGTCACGCTAAATCTACTGTGTGTGAACTACGAAGCTACCGTTATGCAAATCCTAAAATATGATGTCCACTTCAATAGTTACATTATTGTTAACTTAATACAGACACTAAACTGGCACATGGAGAGATGGTATGGGAGGTACAAAGCAGACCTGCTTAAAATAGTATTTCCATATAATTCTTAGGCGTTGGTTTAACTTGTTATGCCAGATTGGTGTAATTTACCTCACAAGAAAATTCAGACATTTCTAAATCACAGAAAACTATACTAAATTTACTTTCAAATGGAGTCTGTGATTGTCCATATGCGATAGCCATTCTAAGCGTTGTCCTACCGTATGTGGCACACCTCAGCTACCAGGGAGCCCAGTAGGCTCAGTAGTAGAGACAGAAAATATAAAAAATTATTTGCAAACACTATTTGACCCAGATCTGGTACAGTGAGGAAGGAATCATGAACTGTGGTGTGTTCTCCAAAAGAGAAAACACAGAATGTGCAATCTTAATCCACCGCAAGACACCATACTCTACTAAATAAGGTGCCATTAGCGGAAGAACCCAAGCTTCTCCCTTAGCCACTCCTCTGTTAGGTCCTCCGTGTTTCTGATCTCAAACACCTGAAAAAAAACACAAGATAAATTAGCTGAAATTCCTTCTAAGCTACTGAAAATAGGTTTTGCACTAATGACCCTCTCTACAAACAGCTGTTCACTAATGGAAACCTACATACTTAA
Source organism: Percopsis transmontana (assembly GCA_025447815.1). Taxonomy (NCBI): domain Eukaryota; kingdom Metazoa; phylum Chordata; class Actinopteri; order Percopsiformes; family Percopsidae; genus Percopsis; species Percopsis transmontana. The sequence goes on from JAOEHI010000015.1 coordinate 468,154, forward strand.
AAAGGATGAACACCACCTAATTTTAACAACACTAATGTAAAACATCAACAGTTTAACACAAATTATAAAAATGGCACATGGATGGCTCACTAACCTTGGTCAGTTCCACAGTTTGCACCAGTTTGTTTTTGCTTCCCGCATACATCATTTGCTGCTCCGGTTTGCATCCTTGGGGGTAGACACAGGCAAAATGCAATAATGGTCTCAATTTATGATCTTAGAAATGCTTTTTTAGATTGAGTGGACAAAGGTGAAGAGATGTTCTTACCCACTGGACTAGAGAAGATGAAGCAAAGTGGGTAGGAAACGCGGCCATCATCATGTTGGTACTTGTAACTGTAGACAACAAATGTTCTTCGGGCTAAGGACAGTATTCTCATTTCAGATTTGCACAGCAAAAACACAGAAATGCACTTAATAGTGAAGCAGAGCAGTTTTAAATTTAAAACAAAAAGGATATCTTGGTTGTCGTTCAGGCAGTTCATCCTTTAGATCATCAGGAGAGATATTCTGAAGCAGGGCAGACATTCAGATTTACAGTCAAGTACTAGTCCTCTTTAGACATGTATAAAACTATACATTATATTAATATTAACAAAACTGAATAGCAACATTATATGTCAGTTCTTTTTAACCAATTACATGCATTAAGATATTGAAAGTATGCATTTTGGTATCTGAATATGTAAAACTGATTGTGAGCATATACCATGTACACATGTCACTATGGCAACAAACAACTTACCTCATGTTCTTCTTCGAGAATAACAAGCTGTTTGTCTTTATCAATCTTCACTTCAAAAAAGGAGTTCAGAAAAAAAAAAGTCAGTATAGATAATAGATTGAGCAAACTTATGAGTTTAGTGGAGCTTACAATAATAGTAATTTAAAGTGTGTAAAAGACAACAAGCAAGTAGCTAAAATGAACTCTTATTATGGGTGTGAATGGGATTTCAGATTTTTCCACAGCAAACCTATTTGAGTAAAAGGGGTAGCTACCCTTTTAAACTAGAATAAATTCCTTGCAAGCCCCCTTATAATCCAATTTATAACCAATTTGTATCCTTTAATAAGAGTCAGTTTAAATTAAAGAACAGGTTCTGCATCATTTTCAGCACTAATCCTAGGCTGAGCTCCCAGTTATACACAGTTTTGTCACAACACCTGCCACTATTTGGTAATAATACCATGGTACCCATGGTATTATTTTCTTCATGCAGGCGTGTAGGCTGACACTTGGCAGGCAAATGTAATTATCTTGGACACTATTTTTGGTTTTTATAAAAGCAGTCCGAACAAAGCACTCACACAAGGAATAAGCAAGGCAAACAACACAACTTCTCTTTGATAATCAATTAACCATATTTGAGGGATCCATGCTAAAATATGTGCTTTTCATGTATACATAAAAAAAAAAGAACACATCTATAAACCATATAGATTTTTGGTAATACCTATAAACACTGGACCTAAAAATACAGTATCGGTTGGGGCTATAGACAATAGTTTCTAGTGATGGGTATGACTATTGGACTGGTTGACACAGCTACCAAGGCATTGGCTGATATTTACCAGTAGTCAACTTTTTGTTTTTGTTCGAAGTGGGTATGCTAGAATCATTGCAGGGCAGCAGGAAACACAGAGGAACAAATAAAGTCTGATAGTCTACCATAAACTTGTTGCACAAAAACACACAAGAACTGATGATTGTTTTTCCCAAAAAGGAAATGCTGTCAGGCTGTCGCATGGTCTACAGTAGGTTACTTCTCTATATATTGTGTTGTGCGACTGTTAGGTTAATTATTACCCACACAGCAGTGCAGTCCGAAATGCTGAGGAATCTGCAACAAATACAGTTTGATAGGCTACTGTAAACTTCAAAACGGTTTCTTTGGTGAAAATGTGCATGCGGTCAGCCAAGCTGGTGCACAATCTAGCCAGCTACTTTTTCTTTTATTATTTGTTTTCAATAGTGGCAGCAGGCAACATTTATGTGGAGTCTTTTGGCATACGAGTTAATGGCACATCTTGCAGGAGTTTGTTTATAGGCGCTTTTCCACTGTAGGAACTCGGGCCACTTCCCAGGTGGCCGAACGTTTACAGGTTCGGCCCCCTAATCAGCCTGCTCAGACTTTCTGTTTCCATTGCAGCATTGGAACTATAGACCTAAAATGCCAATGCTCTTAGATCGCGATGTAAATTCCGAGCACAACAAAATAATGATATATTTCTCCAGCGTCAGCACCAACATTAGAATGTTAAACCAGAGATGTCCCAGATAACGTTAGGATTACCTCGAGTCGACAGTTGAATGTTGCTCTAAAGTTGCTAAAAATGAAATGGCTTCATGGCAGCTGTAATTACTTGATAAATGAATATAATGGCGCCTATTGTTGTCTTCCACTCACGTCGTGTTTAACCAATAAACACCGAGCCCTGTCCAGCAGTTTTTCAGGGCCGCTCAGAAGTACCAACTCTCAAGTAGGTACTCCTTTCGGCCCCGAAAGAGTTCGTAAAGGGTTGGTTCCTGCAGTGGAAAACCGCCGTTTGGTGCCACCCCCTCTAAAACGGCCCGCAAGTTCCTGCAGTGGAAAAGCACCTTATGTCACTGATGATGTTTGACTAATCGTGAAAAATCGTGAAAATGCCCATCCCTCAAACTTACTGATAATAGCTGCATTATTAGTTTGCCTCCGGAAACGGAACTCTCTTAACTTTTTAACCAGATCTTCATCCACATCACACACCACCAGTGATTCACTCTGTAAAGAAGACAGAAAAACATTAAAAGATTAATGTATTCAAATGTCAACAAGTTAGAACCAACTGACATCATTCATTGCGTTTTGCCTTGGCGGGTTTTTCCCCCACACATTTTATACACAGACATAGTGAGACATAAAATTTGACACAAAAAACAACAAATAAAAAAGGACAAAAAGATAAATAAAATAGCATATATAAATGTGTAAAAGTTTAATAATAGGCAGTGGAGTAGCCAGCAAGTCTCAGATCTTCTGGACTTCCAAAATGAGTAGCCTATTAACTAAATGCTGCTTCACCATGTTCTGTCTTTACACAAGTAACTGACCAGTCCCAGATGACCTCAGAGGTCGTTAATTCACATTGTAAGAGCCAGTAAGCTATGTACTTTGGCACTAAACCATGAGTCATTTATTGCAAGTAGCAGTAATCAAGTCTAGAAGAAAGTTTATCCTTGGCCACACTCGTCAACTTCCCTTGTTTCCTGCCTTTGCAGTCACTGGTACAAGTATAATATTTGTTGTGAAAAAATTAACATGTGCTGGATATCATTGTACTGCAGACACATTACATTTAATCTTGCAAGTATATATTTTTTAGGCACATGACAGAAACACAAAATCCATCTGACATAGACCCCATGGGGCTTCCTATGGGAGCTCTGGGACGCATCCACAAAATTCAACCATAAAGACAAAACTAAGGATTTCTGCATAATCTTTTTATGTAAGGAGGTCTGAATGCAGACTGAAATAGTCACCAAAACAATTCTTTAATTACTCCTTCCTGAACAGATGGCTGGTGGGAGTCAGGATTTCTCAAGCTCAGGGAAAGATTTTCATAGATTAAAAAGAGATTGCAATGTCTGCGGTAACAGCCAAACGGTATGTTAATCAGTCGAGGGAAAAGAAGGCAGGAGGTAAAGGTATTGCCAGCAATACTCACAGGTTAAGCTAGCTACCTGTCAAATCCCACCACCCGATGACAGAAAGATATGTTACTAGTCTCATGTCGCTAGCAGAGAGAGAAAATCTGAAAGTGAGTTAACTAGCCCACTATTATTAGCCTAGCATTCATCTCACGTACAAAATCTGACCTGTCAAAAAATGGAGACAATAATATATAATATTTCCCTGGCCCTGATTGGCGAAGCAGAATATCAAATTGTCATGTAAACTCACGGACAAAAGCCCATGGTCGAACTGATAAGTCAAGACAGCTAGCTTGTTAGCTCCCTGCTCATTCCAATACGTGTTGCTACACATCACAATTAACGGTGGGTGGGACTGAGGATAGCTTAGCCCAGCCGGCTAACGCTAGCCATTGTGCGATCTTACTTTTTCCCTCAAAACCATTGCAACTTCAACATTAATGTTAAGACCCCATAGTTGGAAATGACATGAAATGAAAGTCCAGTTCCAAACGTTTAGCTTTAACAACTTACCATTCTGAAGAGCTGGAAAAAGATCTGGTATCTGCTGTGCTCTGGGTGGCAGGGAAGGTTTTCAATGTTTTTTCTATCTTTTTTTTTTTTTTTTGTAACTTCCTTCATATAATAATCTTGTGACGGGACTGGTTCAGCCAATCCCACACAAGCTACCACGGTGTTCTACAACAATTTTTTCACTAATCTTAGATAAATCAATGATGAAACATTTATAATAAACTACATCATATATGTATTATAGCGTCTATTTTATTTTCCATACGTGCTGTTCTATCTTTTTTTTACCATGACATGTTTTTTTCAAAGAAAGTGATTATTCATTTTACATTGCTTGAGTGTCACTATTATACATGTATTTACGTATACTAAAAATTAGCATTAATAGTAAATCCACGATGTTTAACCTTTTTGGAAAATACGTGCATCTCTTTCATTTAAGCGTGCATCTCTTTCAGTACAGTGAACATAAAAGATTTGGGGATACCAATATGAATAAATTAAATAAAATATTTTGGAATTATGTTCAAAATATATCTGCATTATATAAGTAAAGTTAAAATGAGCGCTAATCTAGAATATGCATGATGAATATGCATATTTATACATAAACAGTTTAAATTACTATCATTATTGTTCCTTTGAAATCAAATTAAACGTTGCACTTTATCATGCGTAAGGACAAATTGTGAAAACTGTTCCTAAAAATATATTTTCTACTGGAAAACTAACCTTTGGAATAAACAGTCTCTGGAACGCACCCACCCTGCACTACGGTACGTCATCAGAAAGGCGTGTATGCGTTTCCTTTTCAAGAGTTCTGTCAGAAGCTAACTAGTTATTTGTATGTACATTGCCTGTAATTGAATGCAACGGGTATTTTAGCTGCTTAGAGTCTTCCACAACTGGATAGAGTCACTAGCTTTCGAAAGAATTCCGTCTTGTGGAGAGGTAAAAATACATTTTCTATTAACTGTACTTATAGCAACGATCTAGCTAAACTAAAAAACCGAACTATCCACCTTACGTTAATGAGCAGTTAGCTAGCTTGCTAGCTGGGTATGTGATACAATTTTAGTTAGACGAGTGTATAAATTACTAAAGCTAAATGGCATCAGTGAATCATATATCTTGTACCGGTATTTAGCATGTATATGCTGTGTCTTTTGCCAAGTCATTAGTCTGACCTCATGGTTTTTGTGGCTCATCAGTGAATCATACACTCTTGTTTGTTATGCCTTCAGCTTGTTGTTGGCAACTATTATCTGTAATAACTACCTAATAAAATCAATTATATTTTTCCAATTTTGTTTTAGATCATGTCTGATTTCTCGGTGAGTTCCAATAATTTTATGGACATAATATTACAATTTCATTAGATTTGTTGGTAGCTGATAGTTATCAGTTAACTGGAAATATTGTTTTCACTGTTTATATGAAATGTTTTTTTGAGGGTGGAGAGGTGAAATCATTTATTTTCCCCCTATAATTTATTGCAGCTGGCAGATGCCATTTTAGAGGATGTCCCGGGCCAGGCAGGCAAAATTGGGAACACAAACCCATTAGCCCCTCCCAACAACCCTCCTCCTCCCACAAATCCAGGGTGGCCTGGTTCCGCCCCTGGAGCCCCGACCCAGCCCTCTGCACCAGGCGAGTTTCCAGGGGGACCATCCGGCCCTGGAGCACCAGGCCATTTCCCAGGAGGTCAGGGACCGTTCCCCTCCGGTCCAGGAGCCCCAGGGCAATACCCCGGACCTCCTTCAGCCCCTGGTGGATTCCCACCAGGTCCTGGGGTGCCTGGACAATTTCCATCTGGACCAGGTGCTCCAGGGCAGTTCCCCTGTGGCCCTGGAGCTCCTGGGCAGTTCCCAGGGCAGTACCCACCTGAGGGAGCTCCAGGGCAGCTGCCTGGAGCCCCCCTTCCATACCCATCTGGACCGTTTCAGTCAGGTCCTGGAGCTCCCCCTGGGCCTTATCCTAATGTTCCCTTCCCAGGTGGTCAGCCAGGAGGAGGGAACGGGATGTATGGACCAGGTGGCCCAGGGGCCTTCCCGCCTGCAGCCGGCCCAGGGGCCTTCCCGCCTGCAGCCGGTCCAGGCGCATTCCCAGGATTCCCTGGTGGAGCCTTTCCTCCAATCCCCACTGGATCATGGGGCCCCCCTGCGGGTGGAGGTTTTCCACCGGCCCCAGGTCCATTCGGTCCAGGACCCATGGGGCCGTATGGCGGTCCTGCTGCTCCTGGTGGCATGCTGGTGAGTATCAACACCATTCAGGTGACATTTTGCTTGCTTGCTGTAGCCTTGGTAGCGGTGGTGTTTATTCATTCTGCAAGCATATTCTTTCTACTACAGTAGCTGTGGCTCCTTTTGGGATTGAAGGTCTGAAAATGTCACCAGCCACAAGCTAAAGCTTTTCACTGCCTCCTCTGCCTCCTTACAGGAAACAAGCAATCATAAAGAGTCTGAAAGATTTGGATAATAGATATCTACCTGCCACTAAGACTGGGGGACATTACATGAGATTTCCTGTTCTGTTGCGAATGCGATTAACTTCGGTGTTAGTATTCACACATAGCTGCATTTGGATTACTGTGGTAACGGGGCTGCTAGTTCTGATGGGGCGCAAGGCAAAACAAACAAAAAAAGCAACAAAAAAAATGAACAGTTAGTTATCAAAACTTTATTCTTGTCTTTCAGCCCAGATATTATCCACCATATAATTGAAAGCAATGAACTCAACTTTTCATTGGAATGTGGACCTCACCTGCAGAATCAACTTGTGGTTTGATAAAGGGCTATATTAACACTGAATTCATGCAACTAGGGTTATTTTACAGACCTGTTTATTGACCCTATTGCTGTTCAGTTTAATGTGATTTTCCTCTTTTGCTCAAAAAATTATTATTACTACATAAAAGCACTTTATAAAAAATGCTTCTCTCTAATGGAAAAAACCCTGCATTATTTAAGCCTATTATCAAACATAATTTTGTCATGTCTGTACATTAAAATAAGTATTTTTTTCATGTTTGTACAATTTTAATGGAAGTTTTGTAATTTGGAATCATTAAAGAGATTTAGATTGCTTGTACTGTATCTTAGCTTTGTCTGTCAATGTCTTTGGCTAATGAGTTCCGTGTGCAAGAGTGTTGAAATATACCAACAGGACGATGATTAATTTGTGTTTTGTGATACAGAATTTATTCGGGGTCAGACATTTCAATAATGTTCCATTTTTCCCTCCACATTTATACAACGGTTTAGTTTCAGAGTATTCTATTAATTCTTTGTGAATTTTTACTTCTGTCTACCTAGGTGTATTCTAAACAGAGTTAACACAATGTAGACCATTTGCTTTATTTTGACCAGGGTTTCAGAAATGGGTTGTAAAACTGAATACTTTCTTTCAGATGGTACCCTATGAACTTCCACTCCTTGCTGGAATCATGCCAAGACTTTTGATTACTATTGTTGCGGAGCCCATTTTAGGGGGAGACAGGTACTTGCACAACACTTGCTGTGAATTCATTGCAATGAAACGTGACACTTAAAGCATGTCTAAAGCCCCATTTACACAGACAGTGTATGCTGGGATATTTTGACAAAATCCCGGGGGCAGCGTGCTGTGTAAACGGTACAGCAGTTTGTTTACCGCAGTTTTTCTCATTGCAACCTACAAATATCTGGACCGTCCTGTCTTGAGCTGTGGTATTGCAAAGTACTGTGCTTTTGTTTGACACCAAACTGAGTAAAGAAAGTTCTCCAGTCATGTTTTCCAGACTCCAGGATTTAAGTGAAAATGTATTAGGTGAAAGTAGCTCCCTTTTTTAAATAAATCAAATAAGATTTAGAACTCTTTTCTAAATGCCATCTTATTTTGATTTATAAAAAAAGAGTTGGAAGAGCTTGAGGATCAGGGTATGGCGGCTTTAAAATCTTTTTATTTTCTACCAGGGCCACACGACTGGCCCTAACACCCTGCCAGAAGGGATAGGCTAGCAGAGAGAATCCTTTACATTACTGTTTTCATATAATTTAACTGGCTTGATCATTACATTATTCTTCTCTCCTCATCCTTTACCCATATTTTTTTCTTCCTATTTTTTATTTTTTATTTAACGGACTGAGTATTCTGATTTGCTTCTGTTTGGCTTTGTTTTTACTTTCAAATCAGATTGTGAAAGGGGCTCTATAAATATTATTATTATTATTATTATTATTATTATTATTGTTGTTATTATTATAAATTCCATAATCTTACCTAAATCCAACTGTTGCTACATTATAGAAATGTGCATGTTTTGCAACTAGGACTAAACCTAAATGGCATTTTATCTGCAGGTTCCAGATTGACTTTATTAAAGGTTCAGATATCATCTTTCACTTCAATCCACGGTTTAATGAGCAAACTATTGTCCGAAACTCCAATCTGGAAGGAGATTGGGGACCAGAGGAGCGTGATGGAATATTCCCGTTTGTTCAGGGACAGCGTTTTGAGGTAATGTGGACCCGTAGCTACTCTAACTGACTGAGTACCTAAGAAAGTACAAGTGTTAGCCATCTATGGTGTCTTCTAATTGTTATTTTGTCAAGTGACAATATTGCATGCTCGAATGTTTTTAAAGTTCAATTGTACCATAATGAGTAATGACTTGGTAGTATTTTGTTTTTTTATATTTACATTTTTGGCTTCCCTCCTTAATTTTACTATATTTTGTGAAACCAGAGCTTTCACAGTCAAGGGGCGCTTTTCCACTGCAGGAACTCGGGCCATTTCTCACCTGTTTACAGGAACGGCCCCCTAATCGACCCGTTTAGCCTTTCTGTTTCCAGAAACTGGAAACTATGGACCTACAACGTTGCCTTTTTCTCTTCGATCGCGATGTAATTCCGAGCATGACAAAACACCAGCACCAACGTTAGAATGTTAAACCAGAGATGTCCCAGATAACGTTAGGATTACCTCAAGTCCACAGTTGAATGCTCTAAAGTTGCTAAAAATGAAATGGCTTCATGGCAGCTGTAATTACTTGATAAATTAATATAATGGCGCTTGTTGTTGTTATTTTTCTTCTACTCGCGTCGCATTTAATCAATGAGCACCGAGCCCCGTCCAGCAGTTTTTCAGGGCTGCTCAGAAGTACCTTCCCCAGAAAACAGCCATGGAAAAGTTCCTACAGGGGTATGTTCCTGCAGTGGAAAGCTGCCGTTTAGTGCCGCCCCCTCTAAAATGGTCCGCTAGGTCCTGCAGTGGAAAAGTGTCTAAGGAATGTACATCCTTAAATATACTGTTACGTGCACTCTCATAAAAATGCCCTGTGCTCTCCTATAATGTATAATGTATAATGTATAATGTAGGTTTTGTACTCGCCTCTCTTTAGCTCAAGATCCTTGTGGAAGAGGACATGTTTAAAGTAGCAGTGGATGGCACCCACCTCCTAGAGTACGAGCACAGGGACGGCGGTTTTGAGGACGTCACCCTGCTTCGAGTGGTTGGAGACGTCACTCTCTACATTGCAGCCCCCAGCATGATCTAATGCTCACCCAAAACACGTGGTGCTGTACAGCATTGGGTTTCAGAGTTTGGGCCGGGACCCCCAAAGGGGTCACTGGATGTTTTTGGCCGGTCAGAATTACAAAATGAAAGTGAAATTGTAATGTAAAAAGTTTTTTTGCTCTGCTTAGTGTTATGCTGTTAAAAGAAGTGGTTAAAGTTTAAAAACCACTGCTGTACAGGAAAACTATGTCATGCTTAAAACATTGTATTTGAATTTTTGTTCAAATACTTCTTGGTGATTTATGGATTTTGGAAGGCATATAGTCTCATAGCCTGGGAAATCTGACCATCTGGGACTTTCATCATAGCACATATTACAGATTGACCCATAATGCATTGCATAAATAATGGATTTTTCCCTTTTCCCCCCAGATGTCTTGTTTTGTAGCCACTCACAATCCTATGTATTTAATAATTAAATATACGGTAGTCAGTAACATGATGTAAACTTACAGGAGTTAATATGAATGCTTTTGTGAGTATACTAACTTATAACTAATGAATAATGCAGATGAGGTGAAAGTGTGATGTGTCACAAGAATTTCACTTTTTATATTTGTTTTCAGTATTCTTTTTAATTTGTATCTTTGTTATGCTATAGCATACATTATTAGTCATGCCTTTACATTTGTGATGCATGAGACTGAATTGCTGAGAAGTCACTGTGATTTCCTTGGGACTTCATAATTGCTGGCCCATAATGATTTGAACCGGAGCATCAGTGGCCTCTCAGAGGTAGGCCAGATGTTGTTTTTAGCACTATTTATATACCAAGATTGAACTCAGTATTATCTATCATCTACAAACATTATCTGTAGTCTTTTGATGATTGGATCATATCATGTATGTTTTCATATATGATTTCATGTTGAAGTCATAACTAACTAGTCTTTACATGAGTAAGTAAAACACAGTACCACTGCAATGAGAGGGGGCTGGGATTGAATTTATTGCCAAAGACACCAGTGGTACATGTCATTTTGAGATGATACACTTATAAATAAATATGTAATAAACAAACGTTGTCATTTTCTTTTATTCAGAATATTGTGTGTTATTGTGACTACTACTATAAGAAACAAGTGATAAAGGCCAAGCAAATACACTAACCCTTTGCATAGCCTTTGTTTTTGTTTTTTGGTGTCATATAACCGCTTTGATTCAAGGACGTGTTCATTCAAAGGTCAATGATTTATTAGGGCAATACTGTTTCATTCCCTCAGAGGGCAGTATTACCACAATGCACAAATGTCCTGCAGGAAGTCTGCCCGCTCTGGAATCGAAAGTCCTGAATGAGTTCACCTTCAGGTTATTTGGCCCCAAAAAATACTGAAATCTAAAACAAGGCGGCTTCCTGAGAGAATGAATGGCACAATGCACTCTGCACCTAATGTGGTGGACGTTATGCTAAAGCGGGGACCCGTAGGTAAGATGGAAAACTCAAAAGAAATTGCACAGCTAGCAAGTTCAGTAGGCTACCTCTCTAGCTAATTACGTAGCATGTAACTAAGGGCAGCAAGCTCCCGTGGCGTGTAGTCACAATACAAATTTAAATCAGTCAAAGTAGCTAAGCGTTGTCAACCACTCCTCAATTTAGATAATCTGTAACGTTAGATGTATGGGTGTCTGCGATGCGACTCAACACTAACTAGATTAGCTAGATAATCACTTTCAATTTATTAATATTGCCAATAATCTCAATGTCGCTTTTTAACTAAGTCAGGAAGAATCAAAATTATTTGATTATCTTAGCTTGAAGAGGTTAATTTAAAACGCTGTTATGTAATATTTTATGATTAGTGGTTTAGTCACAAACTGGTGTGTGGTCTTCATATACAGAATGCTTATACTTGTACTTTGATCCACATAGATAAAAACTGTTAGATTCAGCAACTCTTGACTCAGCATAAGGGATATTGGATTTAACCAAATTCTCTCTAAACTGCTACTAACAGCCCTGTCTGTTTCACTTTCCCAGGCCTCGGGTTTAATATTGTTGGGGGTTCGGACCAGCAATATATTACGAATGACAGTGGCATTTATGTGTCCAAAATTAAAGAAAATGGAATGGCAGCAGTGGATGGAAGGCTTAAGGAGGGAGACAAGATTCTAGCGGTAAAACTCAACTTTTATCACTAATGTTTGTTGGAGCAGAGGGCAAAGATTGAGATGGATTTGTTTATCTGCTGATTTCACTTCATGATTCCCACACTTGAATTGTTTTGGTTTGCATATATCGCTATAAACAAAATTGTAAATCTAGTTTAAATTCTAAACAAAAAGTGCTATTACTGCACAAGTCCCTCTCATAAACAAAAAAGGTAAGATTAAGTATTGCCTCCTTATATCAATATTTAGGTATTTCTATTTAGGAGATACTGTTCAATAAACAATGGAAATTAATTGTGAAAGGTTTGGTTTTCTGATGCTTGACTAACTTTGCAGCTGGTCACATCAGGTTCTTTGGGATAAACCCTTTTTATTTGACCCCAAGGGTGTGTTTTCTACTTGCTCTCTGCTCAGGATTATCTTAAGTCTGGTGGCACAGTGCCTTGGTAGCAGGTAGGATTTACCTATCTTTACTCGAGGTTCCTTCAGCAGGTACAGCAACATGCAGTAGGTTAGGGGACATTCCAACTATTATTGTCTATCCATAGTTGTTTATTGGAAAGAACTATGCTTTTTCATTGTTTTCTGGCTTTTTTAGATAAACGGAATCAAGCTGGAAGGGCAAGCACACAGCGATGCCGTGGAGCTGTTCCGGACAGCAGGGGAAGAGGTGGTCCTTCGTGTTCAACAGAAGGTAACCATGATATCTGCTTCAAACAGCATTTTATTCCCATTTAGTTTAACTGGACTACTTATAAATATGATTAGTTGCTTTTGTTCTTTTTTGTTGATTAAGTGTGCACTTTTTACATGTTTTATAAATGACTCCAGGGGCCTAATTTATAAAACTACACGTACGTAGTCACAAATAACCTTATGTATGGCGAATATAGGAAAGTGTGTATGCGAAAAAATATTTAAATTTATAAAGCATTGTATACGTACTTCTCCATGTAAAGTTCACTTTATAAATCTCAATCAAACTTAAAGTTGCCCTATGAGTTTTGTCATTTCTGCCTCCATAATCAACGTACGGATAGGTTAGAGTTTCCGGGAAGATAAGGAAACTTTACGGCATGTTTTTTATTAATCCAGGACTTTGCGCAGAAAGTGGCGTACCAAGTCTTTTCTACGTACGCAGCGTTTATAAATGAGGCCCCAGGACTTTGAGGTGTTTGTTAAATACAGTATATTTTGATGTTATGTGTTATGGATGGTCTTATCAAGCTAGGTATTTCTTTCCCTTGCGTCTTGTAGTCATCCCTCCACACAAATGGACCCACCAGTCCCCCGTCTAAGGGTGAATCGTCTCTCAAATCAATTGTTGCTGTAGTGGGAGCTGCTGCACTCATTGCATTCCTTTACATGCGTTTCCAGCCACAACTAAGGAAGTACTTTTAACATTGTTGACATTGTTTCTGTATTTTTTTTTTTTTAAGACCAAAAACCAAAGAAGGACCAAACTTGTTAAAAAGTAGGCCGCATTTCTGGGATTAGTAGACATTGGTGTCACTGGAGAGATATAACATGTGCATTTGTATCCTGCCATAATTATAGCTGCTTGATCCCCTGTGCAGAGAGTGGCATTCTTAACGCGCACAGGGATTACAGTAATCGATAACTTTGATTGTAAAATAAGAAAACCGACATTTACATTCCAAGTGCTGAGATTTCTCAGGTAGAAATGAACGGTTAGCCCGACCCTTTGTTCATTTGGGTCAAATCAGACGTAACTTTTCAGGTTTCATTGAGCCCACCTGAAAGTGAATCTAGTGCCATGTTCATTCACTCATAGGTCTTTCATTAGTGAATGATAGTGGTAAGCTGAGAAAGACAGTGTATTTTTGGTAATTTCATCTTCTTAAATGGTCAACGTTCACATAATGGGATGTGATTTTCATTCTGCGTTTATTGTACAACATTGTGGAAGAAATGGCTTTCAGTTCTGCTTCTTACAGTATGCTGTTATATTGAAATGAGAGCAGATATTCTAAACAAGTTGTTTGTCATACTGAAGTTTTAAATAACTTTTTGTTTATTTCAAGCGGTAATCCTACCTGTGTGGCAAGCGTTGCTTAGTTTGCCAAACATTACTCTTACTATGCCATAGTAAGATATAACTTAATAGAAATTCAAGAATAACTCCAGCAAGAAAAGGATGGGCTCTAAAGAAGAATATTCTAATAATGGCCTCCATAAAAGATTATTGAAAGCATGTCCTGCACTTCTTGTAGGTTTGCTATTCTCTGTAAATACATTTCTTATGGCTGTGCGGACTGGGATTGTGAATATGTAAACTTGTGCCAGGAAGACAGATCAGCAACACTAAATTATGCAAATGTGTTTGATGTCCAAGCACCTATTAAAATTCATGTTGAATTCTCCGGGCTGTGTTATTAATATTGAAGTGTCAATGTCCTGAGAATAATTTTTGATAAGAATGAAGTGTGTCTGTGTGTGTAGTATTGGCTACCTGATAACGTCCCTGCCCACTAAACGTATCTCATCCCTCCAACAGTTGGAGGAGGATGTTGTCTCGGAGCAGCTATGATGTAATCGGACGCTTCTCTCCAGTTCAGAAAGAAATTGGTGTGTGTGTAACGATGTGGTTGGACCGTGGTGGGTTTAGCACTTTGTAAATAAACCTGGAAGGCTAATCGAGGGGATTTCGCATCGAGGTGCTGTAATTTCAGGGAGTGTAAATAACGTTTCCGAGGTATCCGCGACTGCGAGCAAGGCTTTCTGTGGATTGACTAGGAAATGGGTCAAAACATCAGCCGGAAAAGCTTATGAACTTGTCTTCATCAGCCGGAATAATCATGGTTGTGATTCCTCCCACACCTGCTCTGCTTGCGGTAACATCCTCTGTCTGATATGGCTCGTACTCCAGCCATTCACTGCTGCTTATTCGCCGTAGTGGCCGCCCGTGAGGGAAAAGTGATATCGCCGACTGCCATCTCCGCCTCGGATTCACACACTTGTGGGCCCAATGTCCACTTTACATCAATTTATCCTACCGGTCGTTTCTAATGTTTCCAGTCGCCTCGTCAATTTACACATTTTGGGTTTTATGTTTTTAATGCTTATTCGGGGCTTACCAACATCGCCAATAGATCTACCATTTTACTTCGAAACAAGATGGGCTGCGTTCGATACTGCAACTCGCTAGCCTCTGCTGGGATATGAGTTTTGGGCTTTCAGATTTTTACTTGGGCTAAATGCTAGCAATGAAGGTCCTTTGACATATTGCTAGTCTTCGTTTGTTTCTACCTCCACGTCTCTTTTTAGACAATATCCCAGCAATTTAAAACATCTTTCCAGAGGAATAAATCAACCAAGTGCCCCCTTCTATTCCAATACGGATTCGGATGTCCATATGTCGTGTGATCGTGTTGTTTAGTGGTGGTTAGAGGTGGTGATAACCTTTACGTCGAGGGTGGGACGTTTGCCTTTCCATCTCAGGTTTAAATCATGGCCAATGAACCTGTCATCCTTAATGTATATGATATGGTAAGGCATGCTCTATTTTACTAAACTGTAATGTTGTAGCTTTTTTCATAAATTATCATTGTTTCTATTTGTTTCCATATCAGCATTTTAATGCAAAGATACCACAATTACCTTACTATAAGTAAAATAAACACTCGTGTCTTTCACAGCAAGAGCCAACCCAAATGCTCCTGTGACATATAAGGCCATAGTATCCATCTCGAGAACTAAGTCAACCGTAAATAAAGATTTACAGCAGTTTATTGAAGATTTAATGGTTTCAACATCCTTCCAATATGCCATTGTGCTATACTGCCCACATATTTTGAGTTGAAAAGCTTCTGGTTGCTGCAAACACACAGACACGCCTCTAAATTCATTGCTATAGGAAATTATTACCAGCCATCAGTCAAATGTAAGATGTATCTATTCACCAACTAAGTGAATCAATCTTAGAATATATGGCTATATAAGAAGGGACAATAAAATAGTACTAAAGAGAGATTAGTACATTTAGGAAATTATTGACCAAAATGATATATTCTTGCCCTGACCAAAAGCCTTTTGGAGCTGGACCCCCTTTAGTTCTACTGACCTCTGGCACTGTGCCTACAGCGTATTTCACGTGATTCACATTCACACAAAAACCAGCAAAAGACAAGGGTTCTCATTCAGATGTGTGTCCACTGTGTGGAATATACAAGCACATTACTGCCCAACATACCTGAATATTATATACTATATAAAAAATATTGCTCTTGATACACATAAGCACCCCATTTACTACTGTACTCCATTTTGTGCTATTTTACTTTGTACATTCAGTAAAATATGAACCACCATCTATCCTTTGAAAAAGAAATATAACTTTGAAAAGGATGGGGAAAAACGGAAGTGAAACTGGTAACACTTATAACTTATAACAGCAATATAAACCTAATTTTTGACAAAGAATTTCATGGTGGACACAAAATAGCTACATCCCACTGACTTATAATTTGCCTAGTAATACTCAGACACACACACACATAAAGTCAAGTGTAATTGTGGTGACACGGCTGTCCTCTGATATCTCCAAAGTGTCTCACAGATGAGGACCCTCAGTGAAGCCAAAAGTGACAGCTGCTCAGAGAGCTCATTCAATTCCAGTTTGGCTCTGGCTGGGAATAAATAGGTCACACAGGGGTTACCGAAAGAGGGTGTGCCTGTAGAGAAAGTCAGTGTTTAGTCTTAAACTTTAGAGCAGTGGTTTTCAATGTGTGCCTCCCTGCCCCAATGGGCCACATTTTTGTTCCGGTTTTACCTAGTTTTACATTAAATATAAATATTTTCGAAATATCTATACCCTTCCAACTGTGTTTAGCGTATAAACTTCTTTTTGTTTATGACAGTATTACAGAGAACAATGTATTGCAATGTAATGTAACAGTATTATCTACTGCATGAGAGATGGTAAGCTGATCAGTGTGGCTGTTGCACATTTTCTGCGGTGCATGGCATCTCTGCATTGATGGGTGTATGCTGGGAACAGCAATTCTGGCATGCAACATGGCCTCAAGAAGCGGAGCAGAGACCAGGAGTCCAGTGTAGATAAGCCAGGGCTTTTAAAGGAATAAATAAAATTCATCCTGTGTAAGTTCTTCTTGAGGTATAGGGTGACGATTCTCCACTCTTTAATGTGAGTCACATTCCTGCTGTGAACTAGCACATCTAGAATCCCTCTCCCCACGTCCGCCCGCTGGTTAGAAGTTATTACAGATATAGTGGGAGATTTGATGATATAGAGGCTGGGTATGCTTTTGTTGTGCCGGGAACGGTACCATAGCTTGGTTCTCGTGAATAGGACTACTTTTCATGAATCAAAAATCTGCTGACTGTTATAAGACAAAATAGGCAATTATTCAAAATTAAACCATAATGAATGCTATATTTCACAAATATATATATCTTTATGATAACCATAAAAGCTTCCTTCCTCTTTTCTTCCAGTACTGGATAAACGAGTATACCTCCAATCTGGGCATTGGAGTTTTCCACTCAGGCATTGAGATTTATGGTAGAGGTAAGATGGGAGTTTAATGTCCATGGTCAGCTACTGTGAATGTAGCGATGACATAATATAGTAGAAATATAATTACAGTGATATTGTTACCTTTACCAAGGCAAAAATAAGCACCTCTACAGAAATGTAGGACATTGTGTATGTGACCTATTTGTCATATAATAAAGAGAGACCAAGCTCATCATATTGAATTTAATGTAACAATACTGCTGATGTTAGAACACTGATCCAAATCAATATATGATATAGATGTCATCATTACTTCATGGAGCCAATCTGTGATTGGATTGATGAACTAATGGAAATAGTGAAAACAATGTAACCAACTCTAGCACTTTCTGTTCCACTGTGTTTCTATTCCACTGCTGATGTTGTACATTATACTGTTGCAAATACAAGGGACAGAGTACTATAATTAGTCGGGTTAATAATACAGTACATTAGTTGCTCGCTGCTCTGTAATTATACTGGTAGAGTTCTTCCAGTCGATGTGTTAACCAACATTTTTCCTCTGTGTTTTTTTCCCACTAATGTAGAATTTGCATATGGGGGACATCCATACCCCTTTAGTGGAATCTTTGAAATTAACCCTGGGAATGCCGGTGAATTAGGAGAAACCTTTAAATTCAAGTAAGTGTGTATCGTTTCACATTAAATGTAATTGTGATAGTCGTTAATTGAAATAGAACTGCTAATTAATTTTTATTCTGTTTTTTTCCAACAGGGAGGCCATAGTCTTGGGTACTACAGATTTTACAGAGGACGATATCGATAAAATCATGGAAGAACTTGGCAAAGAGTTTAAGGGAAATGCCTACCATCTAATGCACAAAAACTGCAACCATTTCTCCTCTTCACTGTCTGAGGTCAGTCTGGGTAGGAAAATCAATATCTCATACCAAAGTGGAAGCAGGTTTATACTGAAAATGATCACATATGTAATGAAGACAATGAATGAAAAATTGCGAAAAGTAAAAGGAATAAAATAAGTAAATAAAAGAGTAGGTAGATAAAATAAAGTACTGTTTTTTAGTACTGTAGTAACTGAATGCTGTTAAGATAATACCTGCCCTTTGAAACTATTTTTAACACTTCATCATGTACAAGTGTGTCACACATTTGTAGAAATATAACAATATTGTTTATGTTTCTCTGATTATGTAACTTCCAGCTCCTCTGTGGACGTGAAATCCCTCGCTGGGTCAACAGACTGGCATACTTCAGCTCCTGCATTCCATTTCTGCAGAGCTGCCTACCCAAGGAGTGGCTGACCCCGGCAGCCCTCCAAAGCCACCTTAGCCTCGGGCTCCATAAAGAGGAGCAACATGACTCCAGCGACGAGGACCCCTCCTCGCCTGCGGGGGCAGCTGCTGCCAGCTCAGGCTCCTCCCACAAATGTCGCCACACGCGGGTCTGAGCCGCCCCAGACAAGCTTGAACAGCTTGAAAGCACTGACCTCTGGACCTGACGGCCATTGCTAGTCTACAGTTGCATTTTTAGGCTTGAACAACCACCTGACCTCATGCTGTTTTCCCTCTGAGGCTGGAAAATAATTATTCCTTCTTCTTCTTTAATAGGGTGGCTGCCAGAGACATTAGAACTACAGACCCACAACTCTTTTAGAGTTGACAGGTTGACAGAGGCAAGCTTCTTTAGTCCTGTGCTATGGAAGTGTGGCTCAGACCTGTCAATAGATACTTGTAGGTCGGATGTTTCTAGTACAGTATTATTAGTCTTTTTCCACAGACTTTGAAACCTTTGTCAGCCTTTTCTTCCTTGCCCTGCCTCCAGAGCTGCTTTTGTAGAATAGATTTTATCCCAAGTACCCAAGTCTAATAGTAATTACCAGGAATTGCTAACCTGCTAAATTTCAGAAAAATATTTGTTCAATAACCTCTATGTGGCCTTCAGTTGACATCTTTGTGATAAGCTGTAGTTATTTAGTTTGGAAAAGGTAGAGATTTCTTTTTCTCTTGTCCCCCAATGAAAATCTTGCACGTTGACAGACTCTTACAAAAAATGAAAATCCACAATAAATTTGTTGTACTCTGGATCATATGAGGAGGGATTCCCTCATGTTTTCATTGGGCGGCAAATTTATGTAAACTGTCACCTATTTCTAAACTGTAAACTGGAGATAAGTTACCCATGTGATATTCCTCTCACTCTCTGTCATAGATAGCTGTAATCAGATTGTGTCGACATCAAATGCCATTCCGTTTATGACAATGTCACTTGTACTGACCATTATACTGGCCTCGGGGCAGCTCTGTAAAGTTTTGTAAACATCAGTAACTTTACCACAGAGCTAGTAACAAACAGAGAATCAAGCTGTTACATTGATAACGAATAAGAAACTAACTGTGTTTATCTAAACATTTTATATCCAAATGGTCTTTATATTCTAGCAGTGTTAACTTCCAAACATGGAAGTGTACTTTTATCCTGAGAAACATTCCGGTTTGGACTGGTCTAATCAACTTTTGCATAATTTCCTCAAGTCAATTCCCTTTTTGAACGACACATTTGATGTGGTGGAACAGTATGGGTGGAATAATCCTGCCTCTGTTGTTTCCATGATTCCATGTGAATATGGTTGATGTCAATGCAGAAATACCCTACTCTGCTTCACATCACACCTTTAATTATTACTTAACTATAGGCTAAATGTAATTGCAACCCGCTTACAGACACAAAATCTTTAAAAAACTGATGAATAGACCATGATTTTCAACTTTTAGGGATTTATTGTAGTGAGACCTCAGTGATAAAAATGAATGGACCGACTGTTCAATCATGACAGCGTAAAGACAACAGACACCTTGCAGTTGTACCCATGTAGTGTATATTGCACTGTTACTTTTCTAAATGTGAATGTTTGACACTCACAATAGCCTACATTTAATTTTAATCTGTTGCCTTTGTTGTCCAGCCCTCTTGTTATTTTTCTGCTAGAGTGCATTTGTGGACAGCTAGCCCTTTCTCAGGAAGGACATTATGAACTCTGGTGTAACACACTTGTGTTTCATTCCTATTAACCACCCTGACAAATGGAGGTGAAACTACAAATTAACCTTATTTTACTTGTATTTTAATATATTTATATGTATTCCTTTTTTGTTTGTATAAAATGAGTTGATAAGCTGGGCTGTATAGTGTTTATATCTATATATCAGTATTTCATGCCCACAATTTCATGCACCTTCTACAGAATAGATCCGATACATTTTTCTATTGTATTGTGCCATCCTTGTTCTTTTTAAAAAAATACACATTCAAGAACCATACCGTATTGATTAATGAAAACATTCTTGGCAAATGCTTTCGCTTTCGTCCGAGACGGAAGAGAGAGACGGAACAATATACATTTGCTGTGTTTTTTTACACGTTTACTACAGATTAACATTGAGAAGAGTACATTCTTTTAGCAATATATCGAGACCTCGACCCACTAGACCAGTTTGGATTTTGATGCAAATTAAGAACTGGGTTGCCAATTTTGAGCTGCATCCGCCTTTTAAGTTACCAATCCATTTATTTTTGGGGCAAGCTCTGGGTATTTTTATTTTAAATGAATGACTTATTGGTTAATTAATAGCTGTTTTAACTAACGTAGCTTGGGGAATAAGTGTGAAGAATGCTGGTATATGCTGTTTTCCATGTAACTATGCGAAAGGTACACCGCTGCCACGATGCACAGACTAGCTAAATATTAGCCTGCAATCCAACCGGGCAACACGCCAAGGCAGCATTTCCTGTTCTCTTCTCTATCGCCTGACGTCTAGTGAGCACTCTGTCCAGTTTCGCCATTTTGTTACAGTGTGTGAACGTTAACACACAACCAGCAAACACATTTCGGTGAAATACACGGTCAGAAAACCAAGGTAAGAGAACTTTACCGTATCTCTAAACGGCAGGACGGTTATTTCCGTGTTTTGTGACATGGTGCCAGTCGAAAAAACAATATTTCATTAATTTCACAATCGCAAACGTGATCAGTTTAAACAATAAACGACGTAATTTTGCTAACAGTCTAAAACTGATAGATTTGACGTTATATAACGTAGTTTTCTCAGTCGACGGATTGTCTTTTACAGCTTATCATGAGTGGATGTCGAGTATTTATCGGCCGTCTTAGCCCCCACGCCAGAGAGAGGGACGTGGAGAAGTTCTTTAAGGGATATGGACGGATCAGAGAAATAAACCTGAAAAATGGATTCGGTTTCGTGGTAAGTGCGATTACTTTTTAACTGATCTTGATGCCAATGCCTTTTGATAACGCGATGTCTTACTACGCAGGCTAATCCATCGTGTTTAGGCCTTGTTTGTCTGAAGTAACCTCCTCCGTCTTTCCAGGAATTCGATGATCACAGAGACGCCGATGATGCAGTTTATGAACTTAACGGAAAAGAGCTGTGTAGTGAAAGGTATTAATAGGTTACAGTATGCACCAAATACTTTATTAGGCATATAGCCCCATAATAATATAAGAGGGCCCACCCAGCTCACCATTGGATCATGTGGACCTTACACGGCCTTTATAACAAATGCATTGTTTTAGATAATCTGCTCACAATGGAAATATAAAAGATGCAAAGAATCTAAATGATGGACATAATCTGCATCCACCAAATGTATTTTTAAAATAAAGATGATATTGCGTTGAAGCCCATTGTTCCTATTGGACAACATTGGAGTCAGCCATTGTCCCTTTTTTATTTCAGGGTCACAATTGAACATGCCCGCTCCAGAAGAGGAGGGAGAGGAGGCGGAGGTGGTGGTGGTGGAGGAGGTGGAATGGGCCGATTTTCACCCCGGTTTGGGGGCGGTCGCCAGTCCCGCAGCAGTACGTCCAGGTACAGTTGCCTGTTTGAGATTCCAAGACAAGTTCTTTATGTAAATGTTTTCATCTCAAGATGAGTCGTCAGTGGAAATAGATGTATATTAAAAGGTGTTTTCCTTTGGCTAGTTAGATTTACCTTGGTTTTTAATTACCTACCAGATTTCCAAAGCGGCAGTAAAAAAGAAGCTTGCATAGGACAACAGTAATTTGGAAAGTTATTATATAATTAGCTGTATGAATTAATGTGAATCCTTCAACGTAGTGAGAACCGCTGGACACTTGACATGGAAGTGTAAAGCACTAGTCAAGATTAAAATTGAACTAACATCGTCAGTCATTAGACTAAATGTGCATGGCCCTTTGAAGCCAAAATGTAGGTGGAAGGGCTGGACTACATTTATAATGTACGCCCATGGGTGTTGACCTTCTGATTAGAAAATGTCACTGTTTACATTTGTGTCTTCCCCAGCAGGTATGGCCCCCCTGTAAGGACAGAACACAGGATCATTGTTGAGAACCTATCTTCACGAATCAGCTGGCAGGTGAGCGCTTACTAGTTTGTCCTTCCTTAATATTGTCTAAGCTTGTTTTTATTACATGCAGTCTTTTTTTTCCTCTTTCTATTTCCTCAAACATTAATTTGAATCTGTTTTTTAACTTGTCAATAGTCAAAGTATTAAATGGATATTTAGTTATATTTAATAGTTTTTCATCAGAATAGAATAGCAACTCCCCTTTCTGTTTTACTTGATCTCCATTTGCTATTTCTTTCACAGAAAGCACTGTAATTGCTTCTGGGCATTCTAACAAGGAATGTTTAACTGTTTAACAGCTTTTCTGATATGGTTTCCTTTTTAATGGAGTTGCATGCACATCCTCCGTAGAGGGGTCTGAAGTGCATAGCGCCATCTCCTGGCTGTTTTTTCTGAATAGTGTCCATTTGGTGCCTCTCCTTACACGCAGTTGCCGCTGGTCTAAGTCTTGGCTGGGCCCCGTAGCGGGTGAAAGTGGTCTAGCGCAGGATACGGTAGCCTTAGGAGGTCCATAGCCACAGTCTGGAGGTTCTGTGGTCTGGCTTCCCCGACTGCTGTAACCCCCCTCAAATCCACGGTCCCCACGCTCTCCCGTTTGGGTCTATTTCTGTTGCGGATGGAGCTGGGGGGTGTTGAGTTGGGCGCACACCCCTCCCCCCACATGCTCTCTGGTGGTTCCTTACTTGTGGAGGCCGGATTCCGAGGTCGTTTCTCAAGGGCTTAACACTGCATTGGTTCCGATTTGCTATTTGGACAAGTGGCTCTATGCTAATATCTCCCTGGGTATGAAATGGTAAGTAGCATAAAACTCATGTGATTGGGTTTGTAAGGGGTTGGTGGTTAGACGGGTGTAGAGTTACGCTCTCAGTCAACATGCAGGGGGGAGGGGAGTTTATTTTAATTGATCATTTATAAAAAAAATTATAATGTTAATCTTATTGAATAGCTACCAATGAATTCTGGTAGGTCACTGAAACAAAACAATACCTCGGGTATACCAATAATGTAACCTAAAATTTTTTTTTTTTTTACACTTACAATATTTAAAATGATAGAATATAATGGATGATGATTACTCAGCCCATAGGTACAATATTGATATAAACTATAATTTTTAGCTTTAAGTTTTTGGAGCCTTAAATGCAGTGCTACTGAAGGAACCAATTAATGGCACTTAAAAGCAAGCCTTTCTGTTATGGCAGGGTTCGTCCACTCTAATGAAACATTTCCAGTGGATGTTTCTTGTGTACACTCTCCACTGAAAAGCTTATCACTTAAATTGCTTTGCTGGGAATGTCAGCAGTAGATAATCCAAGTTACAGGTGTGAATGCTGATTTCATGTTGCCTGCTCATTTCTTTCACTCCAGGTTTGAAAAAAAGGCTTTCACTGGGACTCGGCCCTCAATATTTTCATCACTAACTATATCCACTTGCACTTTCAAACAGGACCTTAAAGACCTGATGAGAAAAGCAGGGGAGGTTACCTTTGTGGATGCTCACCGAACTAACAAAAATGAAGGGTGAGCTTTTTTTTTTCTTTAATCTTTTGTGTACCCCATTAAAAAAAATTGTTTTTTTTTTAATGAAGGTCCCTTTTATCGTAAACAAGTATTTCCATTTGTGTTGTCTGAAGGGACCTGAGAAGGCTGGATTCATTTTTGATTTCAAAATTCTTCTCTGAAGAAATCATTGTGCAAAACAAACCAGTTAGTTTTGGTCCCGGTGTGACAACCTATCTGGATTTTAAACGAATCTGACACATCCTTCCGCTCCCAGTCAGATAGCCAATCAAGTCAGGGTATGGTTTAAAAAAGTGCAACACCAACTAAAATGGAATGTACAGCTAGAAGGGGGGGGGGGAAACCTGTCATAATTGACAGTTGGAAAATGGAATGATATGAGAAAAAAGTGCCCGACAATGTTGTTTTTAATGGAAGGGCATTGCTCTGTTACTATCCCCAGGATGGTGGAGTTTGCTTCTCGCAGTGACATGAAGAACGCAATCTCCAAGCTGGATGGAACAGAATTGAATGGGCGCAAGTTGAAGCTCTTTGAAGACCGCAAGAGGAGGTAAGAAACTAGCTAAAGCTGTAGTTTTCAAAATGTAGGTCATGACCCACCCTTGGTCTTTCAGGAGGGCTTAATAGTTTGTGTGTAAACCCCTTTTTCTTTTTTTTTCTGGTTATGACTCAATATATTATGTATGATCAGACTTTGGCTTATCACAAGTTTTACACTTTTGTCTTCCTACAGTCAAAGCAAGAGTCTATCTCGTTCTCGCAGCTACTCGCGCTCCAAGAGCCGTTCCCGGAGTCGCAACCGTTCCCGGAGCCGCTCCAGATCTGCCAGCCGCACCCCAGAGAAGAAGAGCACAGGAGGGGGCAAGCCGGCCGCACGCTCCCCCTCCCGCTCTCTGTCCCGCTCAAAGTCCCGCTCACGGTCCAGGTCTCCTGCTCCCGCCCAGAATAAGCGCTCCCGGTCAAGGTCCAGGTCCCGTTCACGATCCCGCTCGGCATCAGCAGAAAGCCAGCACTGAGATTTGAACAATGAGTTCTAATGGACTGATGCTAAAAGAGACCATGGCTGATCGCTGGTAATGTGTGTTGTGATTAGGGGAGGGCTCGCCTTCTTTTTAAATATAGCGTTGTTCATGACTAAGCCTGCTTTGGCTTTGTGATTCGCAGGAGACTTTTATTTTATTCTTTAATATTCTTCAATGTGCTTCCAAATTTAGATGTTTTGTTTTCCTTACCTGGAATACCTCTTATATTGAAAACCTACTGAAGGTAGTGTTGTTGACATTTTGTTTAAAATTTCCTGAGATTTTGAAAACCTCGGAAACAAGTCAACGCGTCCTGCTCATCTAACAAGTGCTGTTATGCTCCATCCAACATATTTGTTAAATGGGGGAGTTTATTGACCCCCCCCCCCCCCACTTATTTTTTGTGTGTTTTATGCTGCCAGCTTAGTGGCCATAATACTGTGATTTTGCTGCTCATGGTAACATGAGTGTGTGTATACGCATTTTATCTCCACTGCCCTTGTTATGTGACTACATAATCCCTTGCAATGTAAATTACATTTCTGTTCAGATATGGTGGTTTAATATGAACGTGGAGATTAGGTTTGCTCGCTTTAAGGTTTGAAATGGTTTTGTGTACCAGGTCTATTTTGATTATTTTTCTCAGCTTTTTAGCCCTGCAGTGCTACAAGCGGCCATAATGTTTCCTGTTGTCCTCTTGTAGCAGGGAAATGTAAGTTTATGGTCATGCTTATTTGCTACAAGATTCCAACATTCTAAATAAAATAAATTTTCTTTTGCAATAACTTGTATGTTTCTGGAGGTTTTTTTAAAAGATTCGATATTTCTAGAGAAGTATGAAGGAGATCCAGGCTCCCTAATTGTCATTCAAATTACGGATCAAGTCAACTGCAATGTTTACAAATGTAAACAAACTTAAGTACATACATAAACGTTTAACTTAAATCCGCTGTCGGTTTCACTTATGCAAGACATTGAGCATTGCTAATATTCCTAATTGTCTGTTTTGCTAACGGCCGTTTACTGGGATCAGTTAAAATTTATTTGCTTTGCAGAAAAATCCGTAAACGCATAATACATGTGACACACATGGTGGCGCTATATACTTGTTTCAGAGCAGTCGGGTGCGAAACCAGGATTACGGGGGATAAATGAACATCATCAGCGGTGTGCTTTTGCTTCCAGTAGTGGCTGGTCATCTAAAATATCTACAAATAGCGTGACAGTGTGCAAAATAAGATCGCACGGGATTATTTCAACCTAGACTGAAAAGTGGGCCCCACCTTTTGTGCAGTAGCTAGATCGTGATAGCACAAAGTTGAACTGACTAGTCCGTGTCCGGGACCTGTCACCGCACTGCACCTGCGAGTGCAGTCGACAAATTGCAGCGCCGAGAGACTGCATGACGTGATTTCCTGGGGGTGGCAGCGTGGCTGGCACAACAAGCACAGCGCGGTCCGCTCGCTCCTCCCGCACACACTGCAGTTCTCTGCTTTCACTGTAAAGTAGTGTGGATCCCGACCTGGTTAGAAGGGCGGAGAAATGAGCATGCTTTCTGTAGCTCATGTTGCACTGATGTTGAACGTGTGAGGAAACCGATCGACGCAAGTAGCCAGACGCAAGAATTGCTGTAGCCTACAACCTTGGCGTTCATAAATATCATCTTGGTGTGGACGTCTCGCCCGGCCGAACCATGGCGGAGAGAAGTGGCCGGCTGAGTTTTCCTGGGAGCGGGGCACTCAACAGACCCGTCCCTATGAACCTGTTTGCAACGTGGGAAATCGATGGATCTTCCCCGAACTGCATTCCGCGGTAAGGCACAACATGGCATTGCACTAGTACTCAGTGAGCACTTTAAACTTTAAACCTACTGATCCTGGCAGACATACAAGCTGTCGTTTGTCACATTCAGCTGCGCGGCGGCTCACCTCCATCCCTATATCATTATGACAGTGGCAGTCCGGAATGTGTAGCTGGCCAGCGTATTGATAGACCTTCCTTCTGTCTCAGTGTTTTGCGTTGTTTGCTGTATAATGAAATATCGCAGCATAGAAAATATGTTTGCGATGGTTACCTTTTGAGCATTATATCTTCACTTGCGATGGCAAACGTAGACTAGCTATAGGATATGTTTTTGTTTTCTGACTGAATGGTAAAATTATCTTGGGTGTTTTTTTCCTTTGATCATCACTAATGCCTATCTAAGTTGGTATGCTGTTTAGTCATCATTAGTCATAATTATTCATCTGCATCAATAGCACATCAATAAATCTCTTATTTAGCAGGAAAATAATCCATATATATATAAGAATAGTGTTCTATTACGAAAATGTCCCAGGTTGGATCCCAGTGACTACATCTCAGCCTTGGTTAAGTTTCCTTGAGTAATGTCTCGACGCTTCCTTGATGAAGGTTATCTTTCACCTTTATGTGCTCCTTTGCCTCTTCAGTGTCAAAATAAATCTGCTACTGTACATAGAAGTGAAAGAAACCTGCTGAAAATCTTCTTATCATATCAAAGCCTAGGCACTCATATAGCACGCATCATTATGATATAATGCTCCCTATATAGACCCATTTGATTTGATTTGGT
Organism: Percopsis transmontana; assembly: GCA_025447815.1. NCBI lineage: Eukaryota > Metazoa > Chordata > Actinopteri > Percopsiformes > Percopsidae > Percopsis > Percopsis transmontana. The sequence continues at coordinate 496,089 of JAOEHI010000015.1, forward strand.
GTTAACCTAGACAGTGAGCTGGACTGATGTATGCCCAGACAGGCTTGCGCTCTTACTCCCCACCGGTGAGCAGAAATGCAGTCAAGCTCTCTAGTGGTATATCTCCCATTGTACAGAATCACCTGTCCCATTCTATTTGGATCAGTGATACAAGGTATCAAAGTACAGTGACTTCAAGTTATCTTTACTAGGCAGTTCTACCCCCTTCCTCTAGTGTTGTCCCACTTTATATAAAGACAGACACGAAGCAGAGAGCGTAGGGGAGATTCTGGATTCCCTGACGCGCAGTAGGCACTGGTTCGATTTGATCTTAGGTCCTACCAACCATATTTAGTTGCTGGAGGGGCGGGCAAAGTGAGTTTGTTTTGTCCATTCACTAACGTCTATTATCATGTAGATTTTGTGCAATAATTCATGCCACTTGGAGGGATGCCATCCTCTAGTAGTACCACGAGAGAGACTTTTCCCAATTTCAGCTCAGACGGAGGCGCTAGCAGGAGTACGGAGTCAACTGTTGACTCGGTTGACTGTCCACTCCTCATTGTGAACGCTAGGTTTAGAGCAGGGGTTGGTCATGCTGCTAGCTGTTGCCAAAATGAGAGTTTAGACGATCCATGTTGTATACAGCATAAACAATGGCTAATTATCTCACCTAAGATACGGTTTCCTTGACATCTACAGTATTCTATGTAGAACTTTCGGCCAGGCCATTGAGGGCTGAGGGAAAAGATACTAAAGGTTGTTACACTGGTACACTTTTCTCCCTTTCTTTTCGTTACAGTCTTTTATTTGTTTAGGCTTATTTATTTATGCCTCCATAAACCCCTTTCTCCCAGCCTCAGAGGGTCCCCGAAGCGCCAGGCCATTGGGTGGGGAGGTTTATACTGTAGGTGTGCTGCCTCTGCACTGATCTCATCTTTCTCAGAGTCACCCGGGACATAAGGCACTCCACACTGGGGCGTTTAATAATCACCTATCACAGACCAGTGAAGAGCATTAATCACCAATCTAGGATTGTTGTAGAACGAATGCACTTTGGACTGAGGCTGCCAGACAGGCCAGCTGACAGTCCTGCCTGGGCCCGGGACGAGATAATCTTAGATGGGGCCCCCCCGCGCCCAGATCTCTCCTTTTCCCTTGCTCTTCCTCTCCTCTGCTATTTTTTCCACAAATAGGCCTATTTA
>JAOEHI010000015.1:497372-513518 GCA_025447815.1 Percopsis transmontana
TGGGTTGTTGTTCTCTGGCTTTAGTTCTTTTCCTACCGGGGGCGTTGGCTTGAGATAGAGAGTCATAGTGAGAGAGAGAGAGAGAGAGAGAGAGAGAGAGAGAGAGAGAGAGAGAGAGAGAGAGGTTTGAACTCTGGGGAGGAAGGGGGGAGCATAGATGGAGGTCTGATTCCATCTCAGCTCAGAGGGAGATGAAGAGATCTAGAGAGAGAGAGAGAGAAAAAGAGAGAGAGAGAGAGAGTGTGTGTTTGTCTTTCCTCTCTGGATGTTGTTTCTGTGAAGAATAAACTCTTGAGTTCTACTTCCTGTCTTGTAACATGCGTGTGGTTTGTTTAACATGGCCGCCTGTATCTCCCCCTCCCTTCGCCCTCCGGACCTCCTCTCTATCCCGCAGACATCGTGGGCACTGCCCGCCCGGACGAGAAGGCCATCATGACCTACGTCTCTAGCTTCTACCACGCCTTCTCAGGCGCCCAGAAGGTATCCCAGGATGCGACGCCTCTCCCACCTTCGGCTTCCTCTCTTCCTCTTCCTCTTCTTCTTCCTGGCTCCCGTGGTTTTCTCCTCTCTCTCTCTCTTCCTCTCTCTCCATTTCCTAACAGTGCTCTTCTCTTCCTCTACAGTGCACAGTTCGCCCCCTCAGAGATCACGCTCCTTCACTTTCCGCATGGTTCTCGCCACCAGTCGCATGACGGGACAGCCGACACTCTGTTCCTTCAGGGCACTGGGCACAAGCGCATCTCCTTTTCCCCCTGTCACAGTAACTCCATGGTCTCCTACCCACCGCCCCCTCCATCCAATCACTTACCATTAGTAAGTGCTTCTAGTACGCTGAGCCTAGGAGGTGCCGGGACGTTTGTCTGATAAATGATGCTCACTGGCTGTGATAAAAGCCAGGGTTTGTGACAGAGGAAATCAAATTATCCTGAAGTCTGGCGTGGTGGGGGAGATGTAGCATTTAAACAGCTGGTTACGTTGTCAGCCTTGGCAAACCGAGCATAAATGGAGCGGAGGAGGGATGTATGAAATTAAAGCTGGCACTACAACGTCCTGCTGGAGTTTTGTTTTAATGGTTTGGCCCAGTCTGGTCGGAGTGGGGTGTCAGTTAACCCGTGCTGCTCCAGGAAGTTTTATATCTGACACACATTTTTATAATGATTGTTTGTCATTATTCAGTGTGGCACGACAGCTATGTTGAACACCCTCCTTCAGCTGGAGTGACATGCAGGGACAGGAAAATAAGTGTCAAATTGTGTTCCCTCTCCTCTGTGACAGTTTGGGAAAAACAGACCATGACAAGGCCGCTGTTTCATAAGGTTGAAATTCACCGGAGAGGCCCTGAACAAAACAGTATATCTCAGAGCCCAGCTGTGTTTAAGCAAAAATCTCTTTGTTTGTAATTGGAGAGAGAGCAGGCGGCTTCATGGTAAGCAGCGAAACTCCAGCTGGAGTCTGGATTGCATCATACAGTAGATCTAAAAAGGCTGGGATGTTTTCCAGCAATGGCACATCTTCAAAGTGTATAGCTTGATATTTATAGAGAAAGTTAACACAGAGAAAGAAGTTGAATGTATTCCTTTAAAAGATACCACTTTATCTAATTATTGGAATAGATCCCTATCAAATACAAAAAAGGAAGGCTGACTTTATAATTAGCTGTCATAGCTTTATAATCAGTGTTATATTGAGACTATTAACCGCTACAAGCACATATGCTAAAAGAAAGTACTACTTAAATACTGTATATTTCATGTCACCCCAGAAACCTCACCTCACCCAATATATCTTAATCAAACAAGTGGGAAATTCTGTTCACCAGTGTGGATAAAAACAAGAAACCTGGAGTCAAACTGTGCTGGTAAATATACTGGAGATGCCTTGTGCCCAGCGCTGCCATCCCAGGGATGGCGCCCCCTGCTGGCTCTTGTTGGTCTTTTCACACTTTTACTCTCCGCATCTCTCTCTCTCTGTTCTCTGTCCTCTCCCTGTCTGTTCCCTGGGCAGATATCATTAGCACCTTGAGGCCAGATGAGAAGGCCGTCATGACCTATGTGTCATGTTACTACCACGCGTTCTCAGGCAAGCAGAAGGTGAGGCCCGCATCAGGCGGGAAGCATGAAATGAACTGTTATGTTTGTCGGGATGTTTGTCTCCAGGTTTGCCAGCTTCATGTATTGTTCAGCCAGGTCATTTAATTTTGTATTAATTTAAGTAAATGCATTAATTTAAGTATTCTCTAATGGCTGGATGGCACACACAGGGGCTGGCGCTCACAGAAAAACGTAACTTTTAGCCACCATGCCTACGAGAGATAACACAAAACCACAGTTTGTCCCGAGAATGCTATTCTAGACAAATATTACCGTAGCTATTAGTGTCACAAAGAAAACACTAAGAATTCCAGTGGCACCGTAGCAAACTAGGAAATGTGTCACATCATTGTACATTTTGTTGTCTTTCATTAAACCTGCCAACACAAGCTTACTGTGGATACTGAATATTTTTTAGATATACAAGATTATACACGAGTATTAATACCGCAGTACCCCCGAGAGACTGCGAGGTCACAAGTATTGATTGTAATCCTCTGGTAATACAAACATTGCTTGGGGCTTTTTGGGCAGTTGATAAAGACCCTTCTTCCCCTGTCTGTGCAGAGGACGGCATCTTGCAGGGGCAGCCATCCAATCAGTGAGCCCCTTATCTGACCCGACCCCCTATCTCCAGCCAACAGGCAGCCACTGTCCTATTGTGACGGATGGAGTTCAAAGCAAAGCAGCCTAAGATGGCTTAACTTGTGGTGGGACTCCTGGTTGTCCCATCATCACATAAACTCTGTCTGGGCACCTCCCTTCAGCACTATCTCATAAGTCATAATATATAACATCTGACAGAAGCATCTGACAACACGATAGCATTATGAGTGGCCCCAGTAGGATTAAAACCCTCTCGCCCCACCGTATCCACTGTCTAATGGCCACAGAACCACTTTATCAGCAGCTACGGAGACACAGGGAAGACAATATTTCTTTTCTGCCAGCAAAGGTTGTTGCCAGTATATTACAGTACATTATGACACAGCATGCCTGATCCTCTAGAGATCTCAGCGGAGAACAATAAAGACCTTCTACACGGGATATCCCTTAAATCCCCCGTACTTAAAATCTTTATTAGGATCCACTCCCTAATGGAGTTACTGGCCTCGTGGAGCGCAGAGGCCGGGAAATGCTGCTAGCTGGCCTACCGTTTTACGATGTTGGCCAGGTTGCTGCATAGACGCTGTGGGTAGAGGAATCTGTGTTACCTCTCTACACAATGGCTCGGATCGTAACCCGCTAGGCAGAAACCTCTATAAACACCGTCACTCTCACTTCGCCTGGTTGTTGCAAATTATACCAGCCTAGCTTGGTAAACCTCATCTTTAACTTAACCTTGAACGGTGTGTTCTGCTGAGGAGCTAAGACCGTGGTTTTCAGGCTTTTTGAGACAGAAGCCCCAAAATGAATGATCTGTGACGTCCATCATACATGCACGTTTATGTGGCAAATCTTCTTTTTTTTTAATAGCATAACAAATCTTATTACAGTGTAAACAAACACAAAAATCACCCTGCGCCCGGCCCGACCACCAAGCTAGGGGAGAGGGGCTGCTCAGCAGTCTGGACAGAGAGTAACTCACAGAGCAGGTCTCAAAGCCTTGGCTGCCAGGGTCTCCAGTAAAAACACCCAGCATGCAAGCATTTGCAGTTGCTAATGGAAGCACAACGTGCACATCCTGAGTGCCCTTTTAAGGCCGCCTGAAGCCCCTCCGGCCCTCTGAACATGGCTCGGCTCCAGCCATCTCCCCATACCCCCCCCACCCACACCCATGCCCCTGTGTGATCCTAACAAAGGAGAGGGCGTGTGGTATGGCATGCAAGTCTGGAACGTTCTGGAATAGGTGGATGGGAGGTTCAACATGTTCACAGCTGATCGACTCGTGGCGCCCTGTAAAGTAACCGCTGCAAGGTGGCTTCAGGCAACATCAATTCAACGTTTTAAAACTTTTTTAAAGTTTAAAGTTTATTTATATTTATATATATTTATTCTCACTGAACCTAAATGGTTGCCTGGAGACATGTTGTCATGCAAACCATTCATCCATTGTGTCAAGTTAGGACTACAGTGGGGCGATGTTAAGGAAGTCTTCCTCAGCCCCAGCGGGGTGTGTTATTGTCTCCCAGTCACACGTCACTGTATCTACTTTGAGATGCTCAATCTGTATGCTGCTCTTCTATAAATAGACAGTGGTGCAGGTAGAAAGGGCTCCCTGCTGATTCACATAGGCAGGGATGCAGCTACACACACACACACACTGACAGGTACAGTGTGTTGGACATGTCCTTGTTAAACACAAAGCCCTCTGGGCTGTCTCTCTCAGCCCAGGTTAAAACAGATAAAAAAGATGAATAATCTTAGGATGTTTAGGTGGCATCCACAGTGAATCACCAAGGTTCAAACAGCCGACAGACCCGGTGAAGCGCTCTAGATTCCCCATTTTTACTTGTCTTTTCTTTGCTGTTGCTCTGCCACTGAAAGGCTGATTGGAAAACCCTTCTTCTGTCAGGAGAGACCGAGTGTTGAGGGAAACCTACCCTGCAATGGCTGGCAGGGTTGTGAAAGGCTTCTCACTTGATTGTGTTGATCTTTAATGACTATAACGATTTTAGGCTTTAACGAGTCATAAAATACATCAAATAAGGTGACTTGAAAGATAATACATGTACAGTATTATAGAAGTACTTCTCTAAAATAGAATAACATAAAACAAAGGCTATAAGAATATATAAACATTATGAAGCATAAAAAAATATTGAAAACATGTAACAATTGGAAAGTGTTCTATTAAAGGTACAATCCTCAATTGTGTTATTGCACCCCAGAACGACCGGTTTCCCGACCCAGCTCACGGTTTTGAAACTGTGTACAAAAGTGCAGGTGACTGTAGAGGGAGGGGTAGAGGATGTTTGAGGCGTAGAGAGGAGTGCCAGTCACTCAGCATTAACACAAATGGAGGAATGTACCTTTTTGAAGCTGGATTGTCCCTGCACTCCAGTAAGAGGGTGAGAAGTGAACTTCAGAGGGATTTCTAAAATGAATGAAAGCAAACCCAGTGTTGTCTCGGCTGACCCCAGTCTCACACTGTGTCTCCCCTCGCCCCCTACAGGCGGAGACGGCGGCCAACAGAATCTGCAAGGTGCTCGCCGTCAACCAGGAGAATGAACAGCTGATGGAGGATTATGAGAAGCTGGCCAGTGATGTGAGTCAAGTAAACAAGCCTAGAGGAGAATTGTAAACAGCAAAAATAAGAAATGTCCGAATCAAAATCATAGAATTATCAGGCCAATATCATCATGCCACCACGGTCACCTCGTTTGCTAAGCTCCTCAAAAGCCTTCAAGGTTGCCTATGACGTTTGACCCTTTGTTCCACTTTCACCAGACTGTTTTTATTTTATTTTGTTTATTTTCTATTTATTTCTAAGATAAAATGTTTACTACTATAGTACGTTTATCAGTTGGCTTTATGTTAGCCAACTCTCTTAAATCTATGTATTTGCATTGTAAGATGTCCTTGAGTGTTTAGAAAGGCGTCCCAAAAAATAAAATGTAAAATGTATTTATATAGGATCATATGAATAATGTTTACTTAGTTAGTATTAGTAATCAATGGAATCAATACCTTACCAAATAGCTAAACAGTTATCTGTTTTCTCTGTTGTTCTTCTCTCACCATCTTTCACCATACTTCCCTCTAATTCCTGTCTCTCCTTTTCTACTCCCACCCCCCCGCACACACACACACACACACACACACGGTGGTCTCCAGCTGCTGGAGTGGATCCGTCGGACCATTCCCTGGCTGGAAAACCGGATGCCGGAGAACACCATGCAGGCCATGCAGCAGAAGCTGGAGGACTTCAGAGACTACCGCCGCCTCCACAAGCCGCCCAAGGTGCAGGAGAAGTGCCAGCTGGAGATCAACTTCAACACCCTGCAGACCAAGCTGAGGCTCAGCAACAGGCCTGCCTTCATGCCCTCCGAGGGCAAGATGGTGTCGGTAGGTCAGCGCACTAGAGAACCCTTCATAGACACACTCATTCACACATAAATATAAGCATACACATACATTCATAAAAACACACAAAAGACACGTAGAAAGCCTATCAAACTCCAAACAACCACCAATAATGAAATTCTTAAAAAAATATTTATTTAGTAAATGCATTCAATCAAATGAACAAATAATTGTAGATTCATTAAAAAAATTATGAATACTAACAGGCACACTTGATATTGTCATGTTTATTGTATAGGACATCTCCAATGCGTGGGGGGGCCTAGAGGGGGCAGAGAAGGGCTATGAAGAGTGGCTTCTCAATGAGATACGCAGGCTCGAGAGGCTCGACCACCTGGCAGAGAAGTTCCGACAGAAAGCAGCCATCCACGAGGCCTGGACTGAAGGTATGGAGGCTAATCTGGGTAGCGTTGCTCACACCTCAATCCTGCAGTGGATACAGAGCTGACGCTTCTTTGTGCTAGCCTACGCCCAATAAATATAATACTATCTGCTGGTAGCCCCTTCATGAATGTCTGGTTGTGTCCACACCACACTCGATTGATATCTCCCTGGCTTGAAGGAGATTTGATCTGAACTCTATGAAATACTTTTTCTATGTCTCCCCCTGCAGGAAAGGAGGACATGTTGCAGCACCGTGACTTTGAGACAGCCTCCCTGTCAGAGATCAAGGCACTGCTGAAGAAACACGAGGCCTTTGAAAGTGACCTGGCTGCACATCAGGACCGTGTGGAGCAGATCGCAGCAATCGCACAGGAATTAAAGTAAGTCAGTTGGTGAGAGAGCTAGGATGAACCGGGTGTAAACATGGTATCACAGTTATTATGTGTATGAGCTCCTGCACTACATCGACATACATAGATAGATACTGTAGATAGATAACCTTCTCTTTTATCAGGTTCAGTACAAATCATCAAAGATTTAAGAGAGATGGACAAAAAAGACAATTGAAAATGTAAACAAAAGATGCAAGATGTGAAGCCAAGAAACCCGAGTGACTTAGAGAAAGATTCTCTCCCAAGAGAAAACTCAAGATCACATAAAAACACGAATTCTTATAAAGAGATCATACTTATGAAGAGTGTTACTAAAACAACAACAAAAAAACCAACACCCCTCACCCAATGTGTCTGTCCAGTGAGCTGGACTACTACAACTCTCCCAGCGTGAATGCTCGCTGCCAGAGGATCTGTGACCAGTGGGACGCGCTGGGAGCTATGACCCACAAACGCAGCGAGGCTTTGCAGGTGAGAGGCGCTGCACATAAACACACTTCGCCCCGACCTTCTGTGTAATCCACTCTGCCCCCCGCCTGCCTAAATAAACAGAAAACGAGCGAGAAAAGGGCCATTTGATTCACTGGAGCATCAAATTTCTCATTTAATTTCCTTCTAAATGTTGTAGCCCTTTGTCGCATCATTGAACTAATTATAATGAACTGTTTCAAAAGGCTAGGTTTCTGACTCCCCATGCTACAGTACTATTCTCAGATGCTTGGACTATTTACACACACAAGATAAAAGGCCTCTACCACAGCAGTTCTCAATTGTTTTGTCTCTATTTCAAATATACAAAATGTATACCCATTTTATTAAATATGGTGAAACGACATAAAATAGATGACTTCAAAACCTTGAAACCATCTCACCCCCAAAAGCATCTCGGGGACCCTCGGTCATGATCCACTCACCAAGTTAAAGTTAAAGTTTATTTGCCCTATGCACATAACGATACAGCACATAGCAGTAGCAGCTGGTATTAAGGGCTACAGTATATGAATAAAACTGACCCGTCTGGGCTTATGTTTTCATGTCCAACAGAGAACCGAGAAGCTGCTGGAGACCATTGACCAACTGTACCTTGAGTTTGCCAAAAGAGCGGCTCCATTCAACAACTGGATGGAGGGGGCCATGGAGGACCTGCAGGACACCTTCATAGTTCACACCATAGAGGAAATCCAGGTGGGAAGAGAGGAACGCACAGCGAGCTGGAGACTGGAGAGCCTGCCGAGACTCCCGTTGTAACTTGTGCTTTACGATGCTGTTTCTAAATGTTTTAAAATCAGTCTGCATGCTTGGCTTGTTACTATAAAGGAACCAGGCTCGGGGAACCATAAGCCCTATATAGAGAGGAGAAACAGACACAAAATCCTTGTAAGGAGGAACAAGCAGATCTAAATAGAAACCTGATGACAGATAAATGTAATCAATTTTTGTATTCTTAAACCAACGCATTTTTTTCTCTCACCATGATTAATTTATAGTGATGCAGTGTCAGGTCATTTTATGTTAAACTAAGCTAAGATAGTACTTTGGTAAACACAGAAAAGGATCATGTTTGACATTATAAAATTTGACATTATAAATATTATAATATTATATTATCTCCTTGTTTTATATATGTCTACTTTTTCGATCAACAATCAAATTAATTATGTTAATATAAGGTTTTATGTTTCTGCAGATGGCAGCATCCTTTTTGTATATTTTTTATATACAGTACATATGTATTTTTCTATTTTTTCTTATTTATGAAAGCTCACTCTAGTCCCTCTGACTAGGTAATAAGGTAATACTAGTGCTTTCTGCTTTATATTCCATTAACGATTAAAAAAAAAAAAAAAAAGGCTTTGAGGAAAGTTCATTAGTGTCAAGTGTACAGTCTATACTGGAGAAAGTAACACTCTGTCAAATGTTATGTTTCATGGTTTCATTTGTGTCTGCTAGGGATTGAGTACAGCCCATGAGCAGTTTAAAGCCACACTCCCAGAGGCAGACAAGGAGCGCCAGGCCATTCTGGGGATCCACAATGAGATTGCCAAAATTGTCCAGACCTATCATGTCAACATGGCTGGAACCAACCCTTACACAACAATTAACCCCCAGGAGATTAATGCCAAATGGGACAAGGTAATGAATATGCCCCATAAACAAGAAAAGAAACAATATAACTTTAATATAATTGTATTTTTTCTTTTATTATAATCTTGGCCATACTACATTTGTGAAACAATTAGAAGTGTTTTATAGCTCGTTACCACTCCTATGCATGCAGCACAAGCTCTAGGGAGCTATAAGTCTCTGCAGTAATGTTCCCTACTGTATTTTGTTTTAATAATCATAAAAAATGATCATTTTAATATCATCTTGCGACCCCGCAAAATCATTGTGTGACCCCATGTGGGGTCCTGACCCCCCGCTTTTGGAAGCACTGCATTCGATCACCCTAATTGGCATTAAGTGCCTTCACCTCCCCGCGGTTCCCCCGGCCAGGTCAGACAGCTGGTGCCGCAGCGTGACCAGGCCTTGATTGAGGAGCACGCCCGGCAGCAGAACAACGAGCGTCTGCGCAGACAGTTTGCCAACCAGGCCAATGTCATCGGGCCTTGGATCCAGACCAAAATGGAGGTGAGTTTTAATACTGTGTTAGCTGAATTAATAAGGGCTTTGTTTATTCCGGTTATAGCAGACGCATAATAATCCTAAATGTATATATTTGATGTTGATGACATCAACGTTTTGAGAGCCAAGGAAGACTGTAGGGAGATGGACAGAGAGGACTAAGGACAGGAGTAGCACTCACTCTGAGATATATAAACCAAAGCAACAATGTATTTATACTGTAATGCTGATTTCAAGCACAAGGAGTTCCCGGCACAAATCAAGCCGTGTACCTTTACTGACTGTAGTCTTATAATGCGATCTGTTCAGCATTCCCATCATTGAATGTGTTCTGCTCTGTGTGTGTTTGCAGGAGATTGGCCGTATCTCCATAGAGATGCACGGCACGCTGGAAGACCAGCTGACACACCTGCGGCAGTACGAGAAGAGCATTGTTAACTACAAGCCAAAGATCGACCAGCTGGAGGGAGACCACCAGCTCATTCAGGAAGCACTCATCTTCGACAACAAACACACCAACTACACCATGGAGGTAAGTCTGGATCTACATCTACAGAACACACACACACACACACACACAGTTAGCAGAACTGTTAGCAAAGTGAAACATATCTGCTGGCATTTTAACCTGGTTCCGTTTTCTCTTTCACTTCTCATTAAAATGAGAGATGTGATGATTTTTTATATATAATATATATAATATTTTTAATGAATTACCTGCCATCCAAAATGATGTCCTATATCCCAACCATTTTGTTCTCCAGTGTTCTTTTCTTACAGTGGTTTTTAAAGACACCAAATGGGCCTGAAGCACCCTAATTTCTCCAGTAAACTTCCTTTAAAGTTTGACCTGGCTTGTCTTCTCTTCCTGTGCAGCACATCCGTGTGGGCTGGGAGCAGCTTCTCACCACCATTGCCCGCACCATCAACGAGATTGAGAACCAGATCTTGACGCGAGATGCCAAGGGCATCAGCCAGGACCAGATGAACGAGTTCCGGGCCTCCTTCAATCACTTTGACAGGGTCAGTAGTACTGCGTCACATTGCAGGCGGACAGCGGGGAACCAGGGCTGATGTTGCCCATAGATATACAGTATACTGTAGTCAGTTGGTACTGAACTACAGTATATTAGTCATATTAGTCATATGCACAGTATAAATACAGTCAGTAGCAGTCCAGCAAGTGTACAGATAAGAAAATAAATGAGGATAAGTTATAATATACTGTATATTAACAAAAATATTAAAAAAATTAACGTTACATAAGCAGGAGTACATTAACATCCGAAGTGAATTAGTGCCAGTTATATTAAATAGCTGTAAATAGCAGTTATATTAAATATATAACAAATAGAGTGGATTTGGCCATAGAACAGGAGTACACGCAACATTTTGGAGGAATTATTGTGGATGGATTACTTCTTGGCTTGTTGAAAAATTTAGTCATTTGTTTATGTTTTGTACATTTAGATGTGAACAAAGCAAAGAGAGTGAGGTGAGGACATTATTGTGGGTCTTTGACCATTTCTATATTATCGTCATGCTGCTAACAGCCCTAAAACACTCCTTTAACCAGAATACATAATCAGTGTGTCTAATGCATCATGCAGTACTGTATACTATAGATCATATACAGTATACTGTGTATATATATATAGATATATATATAGATACAGTATATCACTGTAGAGTGGTCAATCCTAAAAGTTGAAGAGCACAGGACCCTTTGTAGATTAATCACCAAGACAATTAGATGAATGAGGAAGCTGTATGGAATTAAACTCGTAACAAAATGCGCATAGGACCTTTTATTTGCAATACTACAGTACAAGAGTACAAGACCAGTATCTTGGTACTTAGACAAAAATTAAAGATGTAATTAATCCTCTACAGATATTGTATTAGTCCAAGACAGAATAGCTTTTCACTGATGGTTGCCATGGTGGCGGCTCGGTTACTTCCATAACTGTGTGCTCCCACCAGCCTTTGGACTTGGCCGGGAGTCTGGGGAGAGACGTGTTTACACTAGAGCTCAGTGTGTCAGGAACACCACCAATTATGGATGAGCTTCTGTTTAGCCCGCCCCCTCCAACCCCACATCCCCTGTGGAGCTCCCCCACACCCCAGCATTATCTCACACATGCTTCCAAAGTCGGCCTCATCGATCGGAGGGGTGGAAGATTGGAGCCGCGAGGCCGAACTTGTGCCTTTGTTTCATATTTCATGAAGATGAAGCCCCAACAAGGCCTATTAACCCCATCTCCTCCTCCCCCGCCTGTCCACACACACACGCGCGCATACGTACACACACACACACACATACACATAACTGGAGACAAGGTTTTCGCTCTGTCTTTTGTCTGTATGGGAAGAAAAGCGAGATATATCATTTTCCACCAGATGATGGGTGTATTTTCATGTATTATCAGTATAAGTACATGTGTTCTCAGGGATATGAATAACCCCTCACTACAAGGCCCTGTAATTTGCCTGCCACACTGCACATTAACGCCTCTGAATGCCTCGCACAGCATGGCAGCACTGCTGCCACCATGTGGTCACCTGCCAGATCCTAATGTATATGCACTGTGTTCTCTGTTGTTGTCTGTCTTGTCTTGTGCATGACCCCTCCCCTCACCCCCTCACCCCCTCACCCCCAAACCCTGTGCATGAAACACCCTCTCCCCACCCCCCCACCCCACACACACACACACTTCCCCCTCCCTCACTGACACCCTCCACCCCTCCCTGTGTCTGTGTGTGTGTGCGTGTATTTGTGTGCTGCATGGCCTGTGCCCCCTCCCCCGATGCCTGGTCTGGCACTGGCCCCTCCCACACCCAGGATCACTCGGGCACTCTGGGCGCGGAGGAGTTCAAGGCCTGCCTGATCAGTCTGGGCTACGATATCGGCAACGATGCACAGGTACTTAACCACAGCGCCCCTGTGGTGAGAGATGTTTAACTGTTTTGTTTTCTTTCTTTTCTTTTGTACTTTTCTCTGTGTATTCCATCCTGCCCCCTCTGTTTCCCTCTTTACTTGCGTCTGTCAAAACCTCCCGTGGGCACTTCTCCGCCACTATTTTTTTCTTCTTTTGTTCGATCTATGAAATTCTTCCACTATTCCCTCTCCCATTCTTCTATATTTCTCCTCTTCCTGGTTTTGTCCATCGCTGACCTTGTAGAAGAGAACAGGAATGATGGATGCTGAAGACTTCAAAACCTGCCTTATCTCCATTGGTTACAACCTGGTAAAGCCATGAACACCCCCGCAAACAATGCTCACGTCTATAAAGGGAGTACAAAGCTCAAACAGGTGTTTGAGGTAATGGAGCTGATTCACGTTTAAGGCAGGTGATCCTATACTGCAAAGCAGCTGATGTCAGTCATGCGTCAACCAATGAGTCCGTTGTCCGTTGTCCTGCATTAACATATGTAGACAGTAGGACAGTCAGAGATGTGAGCTGTCAATCAAGCACACCCAATTGAGCGGGTACGTACTAATCAGCAAAATTACCTCAAACACTTGTAGACCACTAAATAGAACATGTGAACACGTATACAAACTCTTGACGGGAGCATATATTGGAATCAGTAATGAATTTATTTTGCATTCATTGTATATCCGACATGTTCTTCAAATGAACATATATAATCCAGCCCACTTAAAATGCCTAAAGGTCACCGGCCTGAAGTATGTGGTTGGTTGTTAGTAGTACATTTACTAACCACATTAAATATCCCATAATCTATTGTAATGACAAAACGTTAAATGAATCATATCTTTTTTTTCTACAGTCCCACCAAAACACTGTCACTATACTGTATGCACAGTATACAAAACAAGCTTCTTTGTATGTAAAACTTCAGCTGTAATTTTAACGGCGCTGCTGAGGAGACAGTCTCCATGGCAACAGAATTTCACCTATCCTCTTGTGATGCCTTCAGGGTGAAGCCGAGTTTTCCCGAATCATGAGCATCGTCGATCCAAACCGCCTGGGCATCGTGACCTTCCAGGCCTTCATTGACTTCATGTCCCGAGAGACAGCTGACACGGACACTGCCGACCAGGTCATGGCCTCCTTCAAAGTCCTGGCAGGGGACAAGGTACTGGATTGTTAATATAACCTAGACACTGTACAATTGATCAGCAGCTCTCAAACGTTTTGACCCCCAAAAATAAATGATGAATGGCTCGCAACCCCCCCCCCCCCTCCCCCAGTGTAAATATCTGCATAATGACAGTTATCCCATTAGATTCTAAAGGCAGACTTTGGGACATTGGGAGCATGACTATGCCATGGATCTAACTGTTAACAAAACAGAGTTCCAGCCCGTCCCCCCCCCCGAGGCACTTCATTACAATCACAAACTAATGAACCTAGCCAGTTGGTCTGGAATGTGTGGTGGTGTGGGGGGTGGTTATGTGGCTACATGCTTGAGATCCCCGGCAGATGGGAGCTGATTTACAATAACAAAATAAATAGTAAATTACGTGGATAGAAGTTATCTACACAAACATGTCAATACACATATAGGGTCAAATTTAGTCTAGATTGAGTTAAAAATGTTACTAAAAATACTAAAATATCACCACAACTACTGTCAATTTTACAACATTATGTAACTGTCAACCAACAACAGTTTTACACTTGCATGAAATGGTTTTATATTTTCCTAAATCCCACCAGAACTACATCCTAGCTGACGAGCTGCGTCGGGAGTTGCCCCCGGACCAGGCGGAGTACTGCATGGCCCGCATGGCCCCCTACACCGGCCCCGACGCCGTGCCCGGGGCCCTCGACTACATGTCCTTCTCCACTGCGCTTTACGGCGAGAGTGACCTCTGAAGTGTCTCGTCCTGAAACCGAACCACCAGCCTACCTGTGCTCACCACACCATGACCCTCCACTGCCCCGCCCCCTCCATACCACAGCCCCACCTCCCCATCTGTTTTTGTACGTCACTGGCCTTATCTTGTCATAGCCCTTTCTGGGCCCCCAAGCCATTCCCTCTCACTCTGTTGTCTCTGTTGTACTTGTGCAGCAACTCTCCGGGTTTACGAAGTGGGAGAGAGAAAAATGTTTGTCTTCTGTTTTTATTTTCTTGTTGTCATTGTTTTTCTTCCCAAAAAATGAATAAAGTTGACATATTTTATTATACAGAACAAAAAAAAAGGTATTTTTCTTCACCTGATTGAAAATATGAGACAAAAATTGTAATAAAGAAAAAAATTGTAATGCTTTCTCTTCTTATTCTTTGTTTGCCATTAGGATAGATTTACATCCACTTTTAGGCATTTAGCTCACATTCTATTCTTTGCAATCGTCAACCACCAAACCATAGATAGAATAACTATTCATCAGAGTGTTCCCAGAGTGATCACAAACGATGCGTAAAATAACAAAGACAACACATTGCTGGTGATGTACAAGATAATTATCTTTTTTCACAAATGGAACAATAATTATTTCTCATTTAAATGGAGATGGAAGATATATCATTCTGTGACTGATAATAATACCCACCCATCTTTCTATCTATGATTGGAAAACAATACAGAACACTACTTAAATAAAAGTAATGTCAGATTGGTAATATGTGGCTAATAAGTCAGACATTGTTGTGTTGACTGTGAGGCCGAGAGCACAGCTGATTCATCAGAAGGACATCTGGACACAGCCCCTGCTGCAAAAGGATGCAGATCATGTATTAATATTTTTTCTGTAGTATGTTTGTTGGACATGACTAGTAAGGGGTCTGATACAGAGGTAAGATAAAAGTACTTATAAGTAGGATTACCAGGCATTATAACTTTTTTAATCTGAGGTATTACATTTATCATTCACTTGAACAAAGACTAAAATGAAGAGATCTGAATTGCCAACACAAGGTAGCTATAGTACATAAAACGGACATGTGCAATTATGTAACATTTAGAATAGTTATTTGTTTACTTATTGTTTGTTCAGTACATTGTAACTTATTTAAACACCTAAACAATATATTGGCGGAACAAAAATAGCGGAACTTGCAGAAATGGGGAAAGATTTGTGCGTCGGACTCATTGAGGAAACGCGTCCAGCCGTCCAGCCCCAGCTGTGACCTGCAACCTGCAACACAACCTTCCAAATGGGCTTCTATTTAGAAGAGTCATGTTTAGTTTAAAGGCATTTAAGAAAAACAAAACGGTCAGATATGGTGTTCCCATGCTTGTAAGTTATGTGATTTTTTTTGTGTGCGAATACTGTGAACAGCCAGATAATTTACCTTATTTTCTGTGAGCTAAAGTTAGCTAACCAATGAATGTCTAAAGTATTCAGAAATAAACGTCAGGGTTAAATATTTTACAGTAGATAACCACAGTAGGAAAACCATAATTTATTTTTCTACACAGTGCGACGTGTTAAATAATGGATATAATAATATATCCCATTTACAAATCGACAAGATATTATTTTTTTCATGCGTACACAAAGACCTCCATCTACAGAGATTATCATATATATGCCAAACCAAGACAGTAGAGAAAAATAATAAACATTATTTTATTTAATAATGATAGAAATATATATATATATATATATATATATATATATATACACCGATTTATTTGTGGAAGGAGCAGAGTG
>JAOEHI010000015.1:513618-534092 GCA_025447815.1 Percopsis transmontana
ATAACTATTGTACAAACGGTTGACGAGAATATAGACTAAATGATCTGATGAATCCTATTACAGGTCTATATCTCCTCCCCAGGTACGAGGTAGTAGCTAGGAGTCAAACGGCCTTATGATGATTCATATGCAACAGCTGAGGTTCTGCGTGTCGTCTGGCGAGTCCATGTTTACTGGGATCTCAAATAGCTGCCTCACCTTTTAAAAGGACTATCTTCCCGATATAGTGTAAGAGAAGGAGATATGAGCACGTCAGCTCAGATTCCTCTCATCAAGTATCTCTGGCAGTGTTCGTGCACGCTGTCCCTATCAGCTCCGGTGCGTGTTGAGGTCTGCCCTGATTGGAATAACATATGTGAAAATGACACGTCTTATCTTGGTGTTTGATATTGGTTTTTAATGATAGCTTATTTGGTAGAATAGTCACGATGATTAAATGTCAATCGACGTGCACATCCACATCTACAACGCGTAAACATGTGCTTAAAACATTGGGCCTAATTAGTGGCCTATGCAAATGAGCTCTCTGACTCTTAATTTTGGAGTGATAATTCTGCTGGCACACGCGCAATGATGAAGCCGGCTAGTTCACAATTGCAAACTCCTAAAGCAATTCGGTCTTGTGCAGAAAATCAATATTTCTTTTCCTAATCTATATGAGCTCCAATACCTAGGTACCTCTTGTGTGATGAAGTCGTTTCAAGTTTACATTATTGGCGACCATATGTTCTGTCTCGTTGATGATGTTCCATAATCTATCCGATCTATCGGGAGCAAACTATGTAAATCAATAAACAACTCACTCAGGCAACCAGTCAAGCTATTATATGAGTTTGCTTATTCGGTTGTGAGAAGTGGATATAGGTCCATACAATTCTTTATTTATTATCTGAAAGGCATTTTGAGAAGAAACCTAGAAATATACATAGGCCCACAGTATAGCCTTAAAATGAAAGTGCTTACATAGTGGCTTTGCAAAGTTATCTCCGGATTTGATTTACTGTAGGCCTTTTCTGTAGTTTAACATTGACACTCACAGTAGCCTATACTCTCTAGTCTAGTAATTTGGTTTGATTTCTACTGGGGCCAACTGTGTTATAACTTATGCTTTTAACTGTCATTATTTCTCTTAATGCCTCTAGTCTGGAATCATCCTGTGGTTTTGTAGAACGTGGTTTGTTTTCCACTTAGATTTTTCTCTATCCGTTGGCTGAGTAGCTATTTCATCACCAACCTGCCACTACAATCTCTTAGTTAGACATACAGTATGTAGCATACACCTGGGACCTGCCCAGGCTAACTGACGTTAACTGCATTGTCTTTAACTGCATTTCATCTCATTATTAGGCCTATTAGATTTATCTGAAGGGTTGACACTATTTTAAGTCTAAACACAGAACGATAGTCACAGGTGTAACAGCAATAGAATGTGAATCATGTTAAATAGCCACAGTCATTTAGTTTTGACATTTTTTCGATGTTAATGTTAATGATAATGATAATTAATTAACTATGAGAATTCACTTATTGCTACGATAATGTTATATGTTACTGTATGTACGTTTTGGTCAAATTATCAGACAATCGTTTGCTTTCCCCAGTTTGTAGCAGACTAAGAGGCTCCCCTGCCTGTAAATGTGTGGTTCTGTGTCCTTTTATGCCTTATTGCAGTTTGTGCCCAGCTACATCAGCGAGTGTCAACGTAATAAAGCAAAAACAGAGGAGCCAGCAGGTCAGCAGTCCTCCTCTGACACAGAAGGAACACTTCCCCTGGGCTGGGGAAACCGTACCAACTTATTTTTCTCACTATGGTGGAAAAACCATGTAACTGCAATTCTAAGTTGTTGTTTTTTTCCGTCGCTCAAAGTGTAAGTGTGCCAGTTTTAAGTTTCCCAATTTGTATTTTCTTCAAAACAAAAACATGTGGCTACGATGAAATCAGTATTGATACACATAAGAAGCTTTCTTTTTTCAGATGCATTTCTCTCATAACGTTCTGTCCTATAGCTTTATGATATTCCGTAACCTAAAATAATCTGTCTAAAAATGTGTCAATTATTTCCCTGGCTTGTTTTCGTTTAGCTATACCAGTTCTCATGGGAGTGGCATAGTTGACACCTATTCATATCAGGGGATCAACGGTCTATTCTGCCTTGAAGACCACTTTGGGCGGAGCCATTTTGTGTTAGTGTTGCTAAAACGCAACGTTCTTTATTCACTGCCATGATAATCTAAAGCCATTAAACTTCGCCAATAGGGGTGTTGCCAGTGTCTTTTTTTACTATATAAGATATAATATCTAAGATTATGTCAGAGAAAGTACACAGTCCATCGTTGCCTTGAAATTATATATTTCTTATAAAATATGCTAGCCTATACCCAGCCAATAACTGATGCCTTTAGCCGGCAGCGTCTTGGAGATCCATTTCAAAATAAAAGACACCCAATTCTGCAACTGTAAATCATTGAACTGCATACACCTTTTATTTTGACAATGCGCTGCTACTCTCGACGCTGAAATCATACTTTTATTCTTGTGGTGGAGATGTATTACGTAAAATGCCTCGGGAGCAATCTTAGATTTACCCCCATGGTTGTGTTCAACTTATGTCAATGGAACGAATGGGGTGGTAGCTTCTAGTTAAATATAGTTCTATGATCCATATGAATGCCTCTCTGATTCTTGTTATATTTGAGTTTCATCCTCCCTCACTTCCCTTTCTGACTTTTGAGGATATCCATTGTTTGTAAAATGTCACACCCACTTCTTGCAAGGCAGCAAATATCATTATCGAATCTCCTAAAATTAAATTATATTTTCGAGGACACAATAATCTGCGTTTATGTTTTAACCATGCACTGGGTAAGGAATATCGGGTATAATTTCTATGCAGAACCTAATTTTTCTGTGGTGTTCTGTAATAAATCAGCTCATCTGTTTCCTCAGACTCAAGGTCTTCTATGTACTTTCTGCCTGAGTGCACACATAAAACCTTGACAGAAACTTTGCCATTTTTTGTAGACATTAGGTGTATGTTTACATTGGCTAGATCCCAGTGAGAGAATTTTTGGACCTTGTATTGGTGTGGGTTCCTCAAATATGCCCACTTTTATCTGACAACACACTAGTCTTCTGATAAATTGGTCAGCAACACAAAATGGCTGGTGGTTTGTCATGATGATGGATATCTATTTCCAAGACTCTCATCTACGAACTTCAGTAGTTTGTGTTTTTAAATTATTCTGATATGGTGCACTATGTCAATATAGTTGAAAGATTGTTGAGAGACCAACATCACTATACAGTATAGCCTATAATAGCTATCTACATATACAGTAAATACATATGCTTGTATCCTAAGTGCTTTGCATTACTACAGTATTCATACATATTGGTGGCCCCAAAAGTAATTCAATTGTGGAATCAGAAAATATCAAGCCCATTTTTTAAGTAGGCCTAAATAATGTTGGATATGATTTGAACTACACTTTACTTATCAAAGGTAAATGGAAACAAGTATGAATGTAATAAAATGTCTAATTATTCTGTGGAATCAGGTCAAAATGATTAACAGCCACTTAAAGTATGTATCTCTCTGAGAGATAATTTTAATTGAAACTGCCCTAAACTGTGTGTACCTTGGAGGCCCCGAGGTAAGGAGACGGCACTGGGCCCCCCCCAAACATCCTGACCCACAAATTAATCACAGATAACCTTGTGAGGAGGTTCATTGCTAAATTAAGGATGCTCATCTCTTATGTTATGAGTAGCTGACTGTTGACCAGCGTTCCAGTACATTTGGCTTCATAAAAAACAGTTCCCATCAGATACAATTTGACGAGTCATCATACTAATGTTAGCCTAAGCTTTTATGAATTCAGACAATGTGCGTACAGGGCTCTAGACTCATTCTTCTCACACTGACACCAGTGTGACATTCTGGTCACACTGGTGCAAGTAACTTTCTCAGTTGGTCGCACCGACTTACGATTTGGTCGCACCGTTTTTTTCATATTAATCATAATGACCTTGCATGTTGATGAATCGTTCTCTTAATTTGAACCTGATTGGTTAACGGAGTACATGTGCCAGCCAGGTACCAAAACAACCTGAACATTAGGGATGCACCAATGCATCTCTAAACATTATGCACTGGCACTAATGCGAACGTGTAAAATTTTAACTCGCACATTCTCAAAAAATTATCGCATTTGCGACTATTTTGGTCGCAGTCTAGAGTCCTGGTGTATTGTTATGTTAATTTACTTTCTCTTGTAGAAGTGCTAAGTGTGTATTTAGGTAAAAGGATTTGGACTGGGCAAGAGTGCCCTTTGTTTGGGTTTGTCCCTCGACAGTCTCTTGTCTCCTGTCTTTTTCCCCAATGCAACATTTTGGCCACTGTTTAGTTTGGCAACATTGCATGTGTGCTGAGCAAGCTGTTTGGCTCAGACTTGTTTTTCCCCTGAGATTTCTGACATTACTGTGGCGTTTTAGAGCCACATCAAATGTGTGAACTCAAAATAAACTTCAGGGTTGGGAAGTGAGCCCCAAAAACATGCATGTTTCATTTTAAACAAAATAGTGTTATCTACATTGTTCACACAGTGGTTTACAGACTTAAAAAGCTCATGCATTTCTGAGCATGGGCAAGTATTTCCCCACCCGCCTTAGATAACACAGCAGTCTCATGATTATGCCGTTTGTAAAGTAGGAGTCAGAAATTCATTGAAGACTCTCATAATAGAAGGATAATTTGAATACCCACTCTCCTATAAATTCAGAAAATGCCTTGCTTGCTGCAGAGTGTTTCTCTGTGAAATGTATGCATGGTTTCACATGCATGCATGATAAGGAGACTGGGAATTTAATATGATTTGGTTTAGCCTTGGGGCAGAGCAGTCATTCTGTTTTGTTATTTCATTCAGTGAGTTATTGTGTGATTATGCACACTGCTTATTTCTAAGAGGTAATGCACATAATACGTATAATAAACAAGTTATCCATTTATGAATCATCTATTAATATGATGTTGTCGTCTCAAATATTAGATATACTTTGCATAAAAAACGTGAAACAACAACAACAACAAAAATCACTAAAACCATAAAAAAAAAAAAAAAATGGAGGAATACTATGTATAATTACAATTCTGTCAAAATGACCTTGTGTCTCTCTCTGTGTTCAGGTGGTGTGTGGAGAACAGGCACAGCTCAGTACTGGATCCCAGTGGGACTGTTAGCGCGGTAAGGACCCTTGAGAAGAAGGAGGGTGCATGGAGGGCTCAAGGTTGGCAAAGCCAGGGTCATCTGCCTACCTCTGGTTAGGGCTGGTCTCTGTGGCAGTATCCTTTCTCTGCGCGGAGGCCCGGCCCACTCCGAGCCCCTCGATAACACCCAGCAATGACACCTGCGGGGGTAACTCCAAGTGTATGCCAGGCATCATCTTGCCCATCTGGTATCCGGAGGATCCTTCGATGGGAGACAAGATTGCCCGGGTCATTGTCTACTTTGTGGCCCTGATATACATGTTCCTGGGCGTGTCGATCATCGCCGACCGCTTTATGGCAGCCATTGAAGTCATCACTTCCCAGGAAAAGGAGATCGTCATTAAAAGGCCCAACGGGGAGACGACCACCACCACCATTCGGGTGTGGAATGAAACAGTCTCTAACCTCACCCTCATGGCCTTGGGTTCATCTACCCCTGAGATCCTGCTGTCTGTCATTGAGGTCTGTGGACATGGGTTCAATGCCGGGGAGCTGGGGCCCTCCACGATTGTTGGCAGCGCTGCCTTCAATATGTTTGTTATCATTGGCCTCTGTGTGTCTGTCATTCCTCAAGGAGAGGTCCGGAAGGTGAAACATCTTAGAGTGTTCTTCGTCACCGCAGGCTGGAGCATCTTCGCCTACATCTGGCTCTACATGATCCTTGCAGTGTTTTCTCCCAATGTGGTCCAGATTTGGGAGGGTCTCCTCACCTTGGCCTTCTTCCCCATATGCGTCATCCTAGCTTGGGTAGCAGACCGACGACTTCTCTTCTACAAGTTCATGCACAAGAAGTATCGCACCGACAAACACAGGGGCGTCATCATCGAGACAGAGACCGACCGCTCCAAGGGAATCGAGATGGATGGGAAGATGGTCAACTCACACTTTCTGGATGGGGGCACTTCCAGCAATCTTATTGGCTTGATCGAGGGCAAGGAGGTAGACGAGTCCCGACGGGACATGATTCGCATCCTGAAAGACCTGAAGCAGAAGCACCCGGAGAAGGAGTTGGACCAGCTGGTCGAGATGGCCAACTACTACGCCCTATCGCACCAGCAAAAGAGCCGTGCCTTCTACCGCATCCAAGCCACGCGTATGATGACGGGTGCCGGCAACATCCTGAAGAAACATGTAGCAGAGCAGGCCAAGAGGAGCTCCAGCGTTCAGGAAGTGCATGCGGAAGAGCCAGAGGAGTATGTGTCTCGAGTTGCCTTTGAGCCTGCTGTCTACCAGTGCCTAGAGAACTGTGGCGCCGCTCTTCTGACAGTCGCCAGGAAGGGTGGCGACATCAACAAGACCATCTACGTGGATTACAAGACGGAGGACGGCTCAGCCAATGCTGGGGCCGACTATGAGTTCACTGAGGGCACGATAGTGTTCAAACCCGGGGAGATGTTTAAGGAAATTAGCATTGGCATCATAGACGATGACATATTCGAGGAGGATGAGCACTTTTTTGTGCGCCTCAGTAACCTACGCGTCCTGGAGACTGAGGAGGAGGTGCTGTCGGCTAACAGCCTTCCGTACCCCAAGGCTGTGCTGGGATTCCCCACCGTGGCCACTGTCACCATTCTTGACGACGACCATTCGGGCATCTTCACCTTTGAGAGCGACACGATGCACGTGAGCGAGAGCATATGCGTAATGGAGGTCAAGGTGCTGAGGACTTCTGGAGCAAGGGGCACAGTCATTGTGCCCTATCGCACGCTGGAGGGACTCGCCAAGGGAGGCGGGGAGGACTTTGAGGACGCCTACGGAGAGCTGGAGTTCAAAAATGATGAGACCTGGTAAGAAGAGTTTTTTTTCTTGTGGGTGTGGGGGGTTAGCTTTTCGCATTTAAACGTTTTTATTACATAGCATTTAATAATTCAAAGCTTTTAAGTGTTTCAAGTTGTTATAAATTATGGATTTTTCTTGTGTGGCTATTTATATCCCCAATCGATTTGTGTTATGCATATTTTTGTATTGTATTGTATTGTAATGGGACCTCTTTAAACCTGCACTCTAATGATCCAAGTCTCCTCCAGTTTATCAGAAACAAATTTAGCATTAGGTTTCTGATGCAAAATCCCTCTCAGCATTGAAACTTAGAACAAGCATTTTTCATCCATCCCCTCGGCATCTTTAAATAATGACCTATTTTTGCACGACAGCATGCTCAATGCATTTCAAAGCGTTTTTCTGCACATGGTTAGGTAGTGTTTCCACCGTACCCTTTGGATGACTCTGGCAGGAGCCTATACGCTGCACATCTATTTGTTGTCTCTGTGAAGAGATTTTACTCTCATCCACGCACTTAGATAGAAATCCTGTGTTGCGTGCAATGGGGATTTGACAATGGGATTTGTCACACAACTGTAGAAACAGGACATCTTCTCATGTTTTTTAAACATTTATTTCATGATATTCTGCTCCTATTTGTCTTTTTTCATACTTCCATACCACCGATTAAACTTTTAAAAATGACTTTACTATCATATATTTGCATTTGAGATAGGTATGATTATTCTCCAGTAAATTTTTTCAATCAAAGAATGTTCTCCTGTGTGATGGACCACCACGCTCAGGGGTTGCGGTAAAAGTACCTCTGGAGAAATACTGATTTGTTTTAAGGGTGTCCCTGACTAAGAATTTATATCGACGAATCTGATTGGTCAAGTCTTGCCCAAAGTAGACTGATGGTCGGATCATGTTTTTTTTTGGTTTTTTTTGCTCATTGATCCATATTAATTGTCTAGTGGACTACTCATGTCAGAATGCCACAGGCATATCAATGAGACAGTCAGATGAATGGCCATCTATACACAAAAGAGGAAATAACACAATAATAACAAATCCAACACTTCAGACAATTCAGAACTTACTCACAGAAACCGCAATCATAACATGCCATGGCAAGCCAGAATAAAAAACTGCAAAACCTGCAGCTACTATGCATACACAAGGCGGTGTCTTGTCGGGACGCAACATTTCGAATCTTCAAACATAATCCCACGGGAATGGCTGGATTGACTGATTGACGGACTAAATAAATAATAATCTAGAGATAATAATCTCCATGGGAGTGCCACTATCTCTTTCAGGAGCAGGCAGAGTGGCAGTATTTCAGGATGACAGTCTTGGAGATTGCTATGTCTGCTAGTAGCATGCCTTGTAATCTCATTAACATTTAACCATTTTATTAATGTAAACCTAATATATTCATAACCAAGGTTTGCTGCTATACTTTCCCATACATTTTCTTAATTCTGTAGACTTTGTGGCCTTTATATAAACTTTTCCTGGCACCTGCAGAATGTAAACAATGAGTTTTTCCGCTATTGTTACGTGTAACATCAATGGTTTGTCACGATTGGTTCAACCCATTTAATGTCTCTGCAATGGTGATTTATTCACACACACAAGGAGATTGATCAAAAGCACAAGTTATTTTCAAATTGTATTAACATTAATAGGCTAATATTTATACCAAAATAGACTATATATCATGATTTATTGGGAGAAATCTAGCAACTCTATGTAAAATCAGACATAACCACATTTTGCAACAATTAGACTGTGACATTGGTCAAATCAGGCTCCTTAAATCTAATCGTCGAATAGTCAAGTATTTGGGGTCACCCCTTATTTGTTTATTTCACAGCTTGCGTGAAATAAACAAACCGCGGGCATTGTTAAGTTACATGCATTGTGACAGTCTTTCCCACCCCCACCAGTGAAGAACCACTCAGGGGTTCATTGGCAGACTGGCAGGGTCTGGTCTCCAGGGTGCGGGGCTCCGGAGGGGCTTAGCCAACCCACCCTGAGGGATCAGAGATGGGGGATGAATGTCTGCGTGATCAGCACGCTTCGGGGGGCCTCCGGGGGCTTTGCTTGATTTGTGTGAGAGATGCTTTTTGGACCAGGGCTAAAAGCTCTGGGGGGTGGAGGAGTGCAGAAAAGTGAAAGGATGAGAAAAGACTATTATTAGGAGACCGCTGTGATGTTGTCGGCATTGTGAGGGAATGCTGGTTTATCGATCTGTTCATTGTGCTGCAAGTTAGATGTTTCTACAGTGTTGCACCACTCTACTGAGAGAGTGCACAACATGACACACCGCAAATTGATAAATACGACCAATTTAGGAGAAGAATTGGATGCCATGTTCGAATAATTTTTACATCAGAGCATTAAGTAAACAGGAAGTAGCTGTGATGGATACATATTGCCCCAGTCCCATTCTGGCATGTTCCCTGCATCAGTTATTTATGGGGATTTAAGGATATTTAAAGTATTAAAAGTATTGTCTTAAATGTACAAATAGACATATGAAATAACATATGAAATGGTGTGTTGTGGTCGAAGCAGGATGAGTGACTGGGGTTATGACCAGTGCCATAGGTCAAAGTTCAACTTGTGAATACATACTACCAGTATAAATGGAATGATGTTAGGCCTTTAACATGAATGGGGTGGATATATATAAAGTGAAAATGAACAAATCCAAGATAACATTTTTAATGTGTGTGGAAAAGGGATAACCCATGAGTTTGCAACCCTAATCTATTCCACTGTACACATTATTTAGTACTGATGAATGTATGCTCAGTAATATTGAATGTATAATAAATACTGTAGAAGTAAAAAAAAAAAAAAAACATACAGACAACTATTCGGGTAAGAAGGAAATGTGGCAAATTGTTCATGGGCATAAACGCACAAAAATGTTTAGGTGAAAATCTCTCCCCTTCTGCCTCAGATGCCCCTGCATCTTTTGTAAACTGGCAACAAGATCGCTGTTACGGAACTACAGAAATTTCCATAATTACAGTGGGATTGTGATGAATTAGATTCTGTGTGCATCTGCAGCAGAAGACAAAGAGAAGCGGTGGAAGTGACAACTTCATCCAGGAGCACACTAGAAGATTCATGAGAACATTTCCATGCACAAAACAGAGGGGATGAATGTGTAGAATATTCAATATCAAGGCATAATTACACTGATGTTTCCCTTAGCTACCTTGAAAGTGCTCCTCAGGGTTGCCTCATGCTTGTGATGTGAAAAATACAGGATTTACTTGCCTCCAACATCATTCATATTTCACCAGTGGCAATAATGGAAATAGAAAGACAATTCTCAGTTTCTTTCCATTTAAGGTAGTTCGGGAAGGAAACATCATGAGGTTTCCCTATTTGCCACAGTATTAAGACAGTTTTCTTTCTGCTAATTCAATGTTAATTGGAGCTCATGCCCAGACTAAAGGGCAGCAGGGCTTTTTGGTGTCCTTTAGGACAATTAGGCCACAATATGCCTCAGTTCCCTGGCTGTCCCTTTCTCTCCATCCCTGTTTAATGCAGCATTGACTCAATCTCGTTTGACACACTTTAGCCTATTGTTATCAACCCAGAGTGGAGATTTATTATGGTCCTAATTTGGGGCTCTGGAAGGCATCACTCCAGTTCTTGGACAGAAAATAATTCTCATCACCAAGGATGAAGTTTAATGGTTTTTGGTGGCAGTGTGGCCGCTTTGAAATGGATATGTACCTCATCAAGGCACTGTGAGTCTCTTGAATGTACATTTTATGGCTGTAGAGTGACTTTCAGTTTAAGGAACAGCTCCCATGGAGAAATAGCTAACATGGAGAGATATGGTGGGATGTTAAAATAATTGGCTGGATTGTCAGCAGGAGCAAATTTGATGGCTCAAACAATAAACAGGCAAAATTTGAAGGCTAGTCTCTCCTTTGATTCACGGAAGCCGATGAATTCATAAATAAATTCATGGTGGACCGGAATCCATCTAGTAATGTACTGAACATGGCTCTCAGTGTGTGTGCTTGTAAACCTGCCTGCTTTTTAAAAATGTTATAAAGAGCATCAGGTATTCAGTTATTTATAAAGCTTTTCTTGGGTTACAATGAGGGGCGTGTTCTCAACTTGTCTCCTCTAATCCACTGAGCTTCTGTGCTGATGTCTCCTGTGTAGATGTCACACCTCTTTGTATGTTTTATGGTTTTATGAGTGACAGAACACATGTTCTCGATTACCCCTATACTGCTGACCAGTCGCTTTTCCCTTTTCCCTGAAAGCGCTCTCCCAGAAAGTCCTAAAATAGACACACAAGGCTTAGCTTGCCGCCCTGTAGCCATGGCCGGCCAGCTAACACGGTGGTTCTTAAACCACTATGAACCACTGACTTCTACGACGACTACGCTTTTTTTTTGGTTGCACAAATGTCAGTACACATGCAACAACATACAGTACTGCATATGTATATCACTGTATAAACACCATTGACAAAAACACAGCGGTGGTTTTCAAACTTTTTGACCCACAACCCCCAAAAAGGGGTCAGGAACTATGAACTACTGTTATTAATAACATAACATAAATAAATAAATAATACAAATATATAAAATAGAAAAAACATTGCCCACCATAAGATACAATTTTTAATTATCGTCTTCCCTCCCTTGACCCATACTTTGAAAACCTCTACAATAGATTATAACTAGATTTAAATAAAAAGACAATTTTCTTTCATCCTGAAATTATCCCACCCGAAAGCATTTTGTGACTCCTTAGTGGCTTCCAAAACATACACAGCTGGTGGGTTGGTGCTGCTTTTTTAGGTTTGTGGTTCAAAAAGTTTGAAAACCACTGCACTAGGTGATCTTTGTGCATGCACACAAACACGCACACATACGCAGAAAAACATGAACTTTACTGCCGAGGTTTTAACGGTCACAAACAAGCTTTTGCACTTGGCTCCAGATACTGGAGACACATACACACAAGCACAGGTGCACAAATAAACACACGCACACAGACACACACATAGGTGTAGTGGCAATAAATATGCTGGCCTGCACTTGTTCCTCCCAGTTAGGGGAAAGCAATTAAGTTAAAGCTTATTTATAACACAATTCAGCGTAGGGCGTGTTGCCAGTTCCCTGACTCCCTCTGAGTGTTTACGAGTGTGTGTGTGTGTGTGTGTGTGTGTGTGTGGGGGGGGGGGGTCGTATATTCTTGTTCTCAAAAGAAACATTTAACAGTCTATGTAGCATAATAGGGTTAAAGAGTAAGCTAATACTCCAAAACTTAAAAGTGGGGTCTTTATAGGTTGTTTAGCCAATTTGGACTTTTTGAAAAACACACGACAGTCGTCCATGTGTGCTTGTGAAACATGTGATTTGTATCATCGCATGTTTCAAATTCACATCCAAATAAATATGGTCTCATGAGTTTGCTGACAGCAGCCCCCCTTAAATGAGGGATTTAAAAGGAAGGTGCCCTTCCTGCCTTGGCCTCTACATCCACTATCTGCATACGCTAATAAAGGTCAGTACCGCCAGACCACAAATCGATCCAGCTCACAGTGAGAGGAACTATGGTTGTAATGGGAGATGAAAGACGGTTGGTTTATAGTTTTCTTTCATTGTTCCTTTTTTTAAAAACTCTTGTACATTCATGCCTGAAACAATAGTTGAAAAGCATATGAAGCTGCGTGGTTATGTTTGCAGATTCACTAATGCACGGTCATTTCAATGTGTGTTTTGACTTACGGCCCTTAATGTCTGACCCATACACGATATGCCTCACTGAGCAACCCCGAGGACAGGAGGTGGGCAGTAGAGGTGAATGAGTAAATAACCAGGCAGAATTATTTATTTATTACTACAAGCGAACATGTTTTGAGTGTGCCCTGTTTGTTGCCATTATAATCTATTGAGTCTAGAGTGGAGATCACTAGAACTCTAGCAAGCCTAAGTTGGAAACGCATTGTGTTCTCACAGGGGGAGTTCTTCTCTTCCTACCCCCAGGTTTCACACTGGACCAGCATGCTCTGCAGGCAGCCCACAGGACCTGCTGGGGGTGGGGTACTCGTTTCTCTTTTTTATTCCCAGGGTGCTGCAGTAGAAAATGCGCCAGGATGCATCAGTGGGTCCCTCCACTATTTTCATCCTCCCTCCCACACTACTTGTTCACCTCCTCCTCCTTCTCTTTCATTCCTGACTGTTCCCATCTCAAGCCCTGCCGCTGTGACTCGAAGAGCAGGTGTGATGTAGGCACAACGTACAAGTGTTGTTACTTAGAAAGAGAAAGCTGTTTGTTTAAAACAGCTTTAATTACTGTTTAAAACAGTAATGTGTGATGAGCAAAAATGGCTCCTGGAAAGACGAAAAAACAGGCATTCTGGTAACATGTATGTGTTTCCCTTTGATTTACAATTAAACAGAAAGGTGGTGCGGCTTTTTCTGAAAGTAGTTCCTCTTTTGGAGGCAAAACATCAGTTCTGCTCAGATTATTTAATTACATTGCATTTAGAAAAACTATGCTCCAAAGGGGAGGTTTGTAAGATTTTACTCACTAATTTTACTCGCTCATATGTTTGACTTTGTAAACTAGACCCTGCTGCTATGTGCATGGAGACATTTACCAGTAAATTACTCGTGCGAATTCCTTTGGATTAAAGCTTTGGATAAAAAACGTCTGCAACTGCTGTAAATGTAATTCCAAGATTTAATATGATAAAAAAAGCTATAGGCGAATTTTAATGGGCGTCCATATCCAAAGCGGATGTCAGTTCAGATGCTGTCATTGAATATCAGCTGTATTCTCCAAGCGACATATCCCGTCCTATGTGCCAGTCGCTGGTTAGGGGTGCTAATGATACCCTGATGAGTTAGAGACAGACGCCGCTCAGCAGGGAGTGGAGACAGCGCCGTTCTGTTTGTCGCACGTGACTCCTTTGTTCTTGCTCTGTCTCAACATCACACCCTCCAAGAAACAGTTACTAATCAAACCCCCAAACTTACTAAGAGACTACATTTGAGGTGTTTTAGGTGTTTTTTTGGGCGTGTGTGTAGATTTGAGTGTGTGTGCGTGTCTGCGCGTGTATGTAAGAGCCTCCAGATCTGTGTAAAGGTGTATAATTGAGAATAGGTGTGTGTGTATCCAATCCCATCCTGATGAATCAGTGCCGGTGGGAGCAGAAGTTTCATTCAGAAGAGGAAATGGATCTTTGTTTTGCTCTAATCCTCCCTGTTGCTCCTGAAGTGGCAGCCCTATTAGCCGTGCAGCAGGAGGCTTCTGACTCCTCTCAGGGGCTCTCTGCGATCTCCCTGATGATGATATTTACATCCGATGCTGAAAAGGAGGGGGGCGGTCCCTCGCCGGGGCCCGTGCCACATCCCTTAAGAGGCTGAGGAGTGGATGTGGTAATAGCGTAGCAATCCCTCCCACTTATCGCTCACAACAGGGAGTGCTGCCTGGTATCTTCCAGCCTGGAGGATTTTGGCAGACAGCGCGATGCCAACCGTGGCAGGAGAGAGTCACCGCAGGGTTATGTCTTTGGCGTCTTGTCAGCCAGAGCCGGGCAGGGCACAGAGCCCGTGGGGTGGGGGTGGGAGGGGTGGGGGTGCACACAGTTACTCCAGGTCAGAGGAAGGTATAATCAGCTTCAGTAAGTGGAAGTGCTAATGTGTTTGCTATGCATTAAAGCAACTGAATGTAATCAACAGATGGAAACTTGGAAACTAGCTTGGTAGAGGAAACTAATAAGGGAGGTCATCTGGTTTGGTGGGTGGAATACGGTTGATTCCATAATCCACCATGGCGAGTATTTTAATTGTTTTTATGGAATGAGCTTGTGCCCCCTTCTGGTTTCTGTGCCTCGACTGATGCACAGAGGCAACACTACTTCTCATTTAAATAAACAACCTTAACCTAAAATCTCATTCCCAGTCCACACAACTGCACCAGATACTGGATAGCCTGCAGGTACGCAGTATGTGCAAGGGACTAAAGGCTCTGTTGAATGCAAAGCCTGGTGATTACATTCACACTGCTTACATTTTACTGTACATTCAGACAGAGACAACTAGACACATTTGGATAAATACCTGCTCTTTATTAATAACTTACCTTACCATACATTAACCTTTGTCTGTGTGACGTTGTGTTTATTCTCACACAATGCCTCAGTGTGTAAGTAAGTCAACGCAATACAATACACTTTATGCTATTATTATGCTTTCTGAAAGGCAGTGCTGATTGTGACACACACCCCATGGTACTGGGTAAGGCTCAAAGCAGCAGAGGGTTGACAACGAATAAGTAGGCTATATTACAAAGTAGGAAAATATGTATAATATAAATATAATTCAGCGAATTCACACCTCGACTAATACCATGTTAATTACTGTATCACTAGTAACTAAGCTAGTTAAGAGCATCATTCATCCTTATCATAACCTAGCCGGTTATGCTAGGCCATGGATAGTGGTGTCTTTCTTCTTCTTCGGTGGTCACTGAAATAACATGCTGTAGTCTACATTCACTGTGTTAGGGGCACAGACGGGTCAGTTTTGGCCGGAGTTTGCCTACGCTGCTCCTCTAGGGTCCAGAGATGGTAGGAGCTGTCATGTTAAGGGAGCTGGTGAGAGATGAAGAGGTTAGGGCTTCTGGGATTACAGCTCTGCCACGGGCCCCGGGACCGTTCTCTCTTCGCGGCGCTAACGCTAATCTCCTGCACTAGCAACCCCACCCCTTTCAGCTGCTTTTTTAAATATCCTCCCAGCTCTCGCTCTGCTCTTCTTGTGTTATTCCCCCCTTGCTTTCTTCCCACTCTCTATTATTCTTCCCACAACGTGATCTCAATCTCTTAGTTCTTTTTCCGTTTTCATTTCTTCAATTCATCACTTTTCTTTTATATCTCTTAATTTCTTTCAGTTTGAATCGTTGTCAATCCACTTCTCCTTCACATCGTTGGTATTTATTATTTAAGCCCTCAGCGCACTTCCCCTCTTCACGGATGTTAGCCTACTTCTGTCTCAACGTGTGATTGTGTGTAGGATGGAGTGCTGGATAGATGTGCCTCATGAAGGCACTATAGTGGGGAGGAGATGTTAAACTGGCATGAGGCGAACTGGTTCTGCATGACAGCGTGCTGAGTGATTAGTCGACTGTCGTATTGTATTCCTTGCACAGACACGAGGGCCTGTTGTTTCCATACTGTGTGTGCCTGTACTTATGTGTATGTGCTAATACTGTATGTACCAGAATTGCGATATTCATTGCCATTATAAAGAAGCAACTTAAACTTTCTAACTCTGTACAGTACCGTAGGATCCAGCGGTGTAAATGCCAGGTTCAGGAAGTAGAACTACTGTGTGTTATGCACTTGTTTGCAAATGCAGAAAAACCAAACAAAATTAGAATCATTCCTCTTTTGACTGCTAATATCTTTAATGACACTTGTGACTGTTTCATCTGTATATGTGTTGTCTGAATGGTGATTATTGATATTATACAGCATCTGTCAGGTACACTAAACAGCTCTAACATTTATCTGATGCAATTTATTTTTTCCAAATGATCCCCTATCAACTCCATTGTATCATAAAAATATTCCATCTGTATTCTGACAGTACAACTTGGTTTCCTCCAGCATTGCAGGCTGTAAGGGGTCAGTAATTATACACAAATTAACGTTTTTTGGGTAAAGTATACCGTTAAACGCATTACAGTTTCAAAATCAATAAAATTCAATATTTTTTTTATTTTTTATTAGAACTGTTTATAATCTTGTTTGATTAGCTTTAATAAAATGTGCATACATTTTAAATTATCTTTATGGGTGTTCATGCTGTATATTTTTATGTTGTTATGTTGCTATTAAGAGAAGTTGTTCATTGCTTGGGAACCATGCCATGAACAACTTTTTTAGCGACAGGTCAAAAAGTTTGGGAACCACTGCCCCAGATGGCGGAGCAGGCTGTTCCCAACCTTGGTACAAGCAAGCTATTTTTTAACTGTATTATTCATGTGGAATGCAGCCCTTTTTAGCTCCAGACCAATGTCAAAAGGAATGATTGGGTGTCCTTTCCCGATGTAAATTCAGAAACTACATTTGCCTCTCTGCCACCATGGTGGCACCTGTCATGTTACATCTAATCCAGCTGTGTGTCGCAGCTCCTCGACAGCAAACCTACAGCAGGAAGGCCGAGAGACACACAGACAGACAGACAGACAGAGAGAGAGAGAGAGAGAGTGGAGCTAAAAAGAAAGAAACGGACGAGAAAAAGAGAAACAAATAAAATAGATATACCAAAGTGTTTGTGTGTGAGGCATGCATGTGTTTGCATGCAAGTTATGTTTGAATCTGTGTCAAGGTTATTATAGTTTTGTTCTTTAAACATTTAGTTTTTCATCTCTAATTCAGTTTCAGTTCCGCCTTCCACTTGTTTTAGTTTAGTTGTCGATTTTCAGTTTATAATTTACTTAGTTTTATTATTATTCATATTATTGTTATTTTCTGTTTTAGCAATTTTATTGAACCTCGACATACAGACCTTGAAATAACCTTGATCAGTTTATTCAAGTTTTTTAATTTTTTGATGTCAGTTCGTGAAAACCGTGTTTGATAACTATTTTTCATTTTCGCTTTAGTATCTGTTTCAGTTTGCAGTGATAACCTTGGTATGTCCACACACATACAAGATACAGAAAGTGACAGACCGTTAGAGAGAGAGAGAGAGCGTAAAATAGAGAAAATGGTAAGTAAGAGAATAATAAATGAGAGTGAAAATGAGAGCTGAGCCTCTCCCTGGTTCTACTCCAGCATGTGGGCAGACCTGGCGAGCCCTGACCAGGTACGGGAAGAAGGCCCGTTACTGTAGATTGGACTGAATTTCCTCCTGACAAGCATTGATTATAGCAGCCAGCACCGTGAAAATCTGCAGCCCGTGAACACTTGGAGGGAATAAAGAAGAATGTCAGGCCAGATCTGTCAGCCAGATAGAAAGATAATGCTGCACAGTGGAAGTATGGGATTGTTTGCTGTATTAACTGCTCACATACAGAAATGGCTACACCAGAAAATACACCTGCACTGGAATGATGCTCTCTGTTGTTATTTTAGTGGTGCTTTAACCTCTAGCGGGCTAGTGTCAGACTTCAATGGAGGGTTTAAAATGAGTTTGGTCAAACAGAGGTTTCCTTAATGAAAGGTGGCACATGGTCAAACAAGTAATTGTAAATATTCAATAGTATGTACTGTATCATGGACAAAATCCCAACGCAATTTAACTTGACAATTGAGCTGGTCCATTGACCATTGAGAGGTTCCAACTTGCATTTTTTTCGAATAAAAGGCTTGAGTTGAAATCTGAAATCAAATTTTTTTTATCTGCTATTTAACTGCTGATATATTTTCACTTATTTCAAATATCAATACTATTTCTTTTCCTGTTGTTCATAACATAATGAATCATGATGTACACGACTAAACCACGACTAACGTATACTGTATGTGCACATATTTATAGCCTGTGTAATACTTAACAAGGGCAGGCTTAATGTCCCTTTGCAGGGAGGCACCAAAGAGAGCTAGGTCTTTGCAACCTGGAATAGACAGGGTGCATGTTTCTTCTCATTGTCAGAGAGCTCACACGGAATAGCCGAGACGGCCCTAATTATAACTCTCAATGCAATGAATTCTCTTTGATCTTTTGATCACAGTCCCAGTAGGCCAACAGAGAAGGACTGCAATGTCGCTTCTCCTTCTTTCTCTCTATTAGCCCTCAATTTTCTCATCTCTCTCCCCCTCCATTCACTCCCTGACACTTTCTTGGTGTTGTTGTCAGAATAATACCATGTACTGCAGCATGTTTTGGAGTCAGACATTCGTGTATTGCTGTTTTATGGGTTCTAGTCATGGGGCTGAGTCACCTGAGAGCAGCTTTCCGTGTAAAGGTGCTTATTAGTGTGCCTGGAGCCTCGGAAACCATGTTTTCTCCCAAAAATTGTTGAAAATGCAGCTGTGAAAAGCAGATTTAAACTGTATAAGAAAAGTAATGATGAAAATACACCATTTTAACAATGTATTGTAAAGAAAATGTTGAAGGTACAGTACTTTAAATGCTAATACAGTATCTACAGTATGTGCCAGCTTATCCATACCCCTTTAAATCAAACAATTAGTTTTCTCTTAGCAGCCTGAAAACCATACCGTAGATCTGTAGTGAGCACATTGAATACATTGCATTGAAAACATTGGCAAAATAATAATGATTTATTTGCTTCGAAATGGGAAATCTTTTGAAAAAGAAATCTGAGCTGAAAGTGTGATGATAGTAGTTTTATGCTACAGTAGGCTTTGAAAGAATGTGTGGTGTATGTCCAGGGACACTAGACAAAGCTAAAAGTACAGTATATAAGAGACAACAACTTGGGCATACAAATATGTTATTAATCTAACTGTCTAAGTCTGCTTGATACAGTAGATAAGGATGGGGTGAGTCCCCCTCATTCTATATTCTGGTTCGTCAATCTTCTGAGTCATTTAAAAAGAGCTTGTTTTGAAGCCTGCGCTATTTATCATCTCTAGTCTTGGTTTCAACATCCTTAAGATTGCCCCAATTCTGTTCGACAGTTTAATTGAGCAATTACAGCAATGTCGATCTGTCAAAAATAACAAGAATAATGCTGCGCTATTTTTATTTGCCATTTGATTTGACGTGGCTCCTCATTTGCGTTCCGGACCCGGTGGTCGTCGACAAGGTAAAAAGGTGTCAAGATGAAGGCAGTTGGAGCCTATTTTAATCTTGTCATGTTTGAAGTTCAGCCTCCCATTAAAGATGCAGTGTGTGGACGCATGTGCACACTCGTACGGGTGAGCGATAGGACTACGAGGGTACATGGGTTTAAGGCAGTGAGAGCGGTCTGAGGCGGGGGCTCCTGGTCTAACATGGTATATCTTGTCTTGTGGAAGCACCTCGCTGCATGGCAGCCCGGCTAATGGGAATCTGCTGCCTGTCATCTTCGGCCAGGCCATTTGAGCAGAATGTCAATAGGGAAAAATGTGTTATAGAATTCCTGTTGCCTACTGATGAATGTAGCTATGCTGGCAGTAAAAGGAGAACAGGAACAATCTCGTGGCTAACAGGAGGGTGTGTGTGCTCTGTGTGTGTGTGTTGGGGTGGGTAGGGGGGGGCTGTCCGCTAGTGGGAGATATAGATTGATGAGGGAATGGGTACCAGGAATGAGATTTCATAAGAAAGTGGAAGAGGAAGTTTTTCCTTTTCAGCTGCAGGTATGAGACTGAGCCAAGAACTTCACAATCTAAGGCCGATATTCGATATGCCGATATTTTCAAAGTAATTTTGGCCGATGCCGATACCGATATGTGTGTATATACAAATTTTTCTCCTGATTGATATA
>JAOEHI010000015.1:534192-562740 GCA_025447815.1 Percopsis transmontana
CTTTATGAAGGTTACAAAAGCCTACAGTATTCTAGTATTAAGTATTAATGCAACATAAATAAAAAGCACAAATAAAGAGTACAAAGTAAGCGCTGGTGGTTTTACGCTGGTCTGTACGATCTTCTTCCCCTCCTCTGCTTATGAAAAATGTCTGGATTTCCAGTTTGACAGAAAGAGGATAATACACTGGGCTTAAGGCTTATTACATTCCCCTGCCCGGGTCTGGTTTGCATAAACCTCAATAAGTCAGTGGGTTTCCCGAACCCACCCTTTTGTGTTGCCTTAAAAGTTAGCAGCCAATCCAGATTTTACCTCAAACGAGTGTCTTCTTCTCCGTGTTTCCTCCGTGTCAAGGGAAAAATTTATTTTTCTCTGCAGAACAGTGAAACAGAGAGCTGGAGGTGATAGTGGATTAGTGCCACTGGGAAATGAAATGTCACTCTCGCTGCTGTAAATACTGCTGTTCTCATGGCTGCACGCACAATCACTTCAACTCATCTTAAAAATGGAGAGTATGTGCAGTGTGAATTAGTAAATATGTCATTCAAGACGGCCCAGATTTGGCCGTTTAGATAAGTGAAATATGGCCCTGACAGGCGCGCTGGGACTGTACAGGGTACTCATCACTGTAGGTAGCGTCACAGCCAGATTATAATCTACGGCCTTTGTGGGGTTCGAACACGATCTTTAGCCGGTTGCTTCCCTTTGGGGCCTCACGTCTGTTCAAAGGACCCGGGTGCTCAATCCTGGGCCCGCAAGAATTTTAAGTGAATGGTATTGAATCAATTAGCTGCCTAATTGGGCTTAGATAAAGACTCCATTTCCTTATCACCAGCCATTACAAATGACACCCCGGATCTCCCGATGGATGTGGGTCAGAGTGAAGCCACTGCTAGCTTACTCAACCTAGCAGTGGCAATCAGGGAAGGGCTCTGAACATCTAAAATCATAAATCATAGTGGGATGTTCCATGCTTGCAATGTAGCAGGAATGGTCAGAATGGTTCATTCCGCGGTGTCACAAGGGTTACATCACATTTACTATGATACAGTGAAACCTATCACAGCAATACCATCTGTTACCCAGCATCCCCTGGGACAGATATGTGAATTAAGCATTTCAACCTTCTGAACAGACATAAGACATCCTTGTGTATGGCTTTAAAGTCCCTTCCTAAATTGGACACGTGCTACTCAACCCAATTAAATTGAATTCAGTATAATGCATAGTTTAACCAGGGTTCAAAATGACATTATATGATGGAACCTCCCACAACAGTCTATTATTACCGTAGCTAATGACACGCATGAGGGGCTCAGCTACTGATACTTGCTGTTTTAGCTATTTCCCGTGGCTTTTGCCATTCGTTTTCCGGAGGCTTGCAGAGCTTTGCCCTTGGCTCAGCAACACGAGGCAGAAGCCCTGGGGACCTTGGAGTGTGAGGGATGAAGAACAGCTGTCAGTCCCTGCTGGAGCAGCAACCTCAACACCTGTTGGCAGAAGATTCAGCTCTGTGACCCTGAGACCCCATAAACAGTGGTGGGACAGTGGATGGAAGTGGATTGAAATCAAAGGATTCAAGAATTTTAGGAATTGATGGTAATTTAGGAGAAGTAGAATATTACACACCAAACCAAAAAAAGTGTTTAACCCAGAATTTGTACTTTTGGCGGCAAGGTGGTAGGGTGACTTATAATTTTCATGGGTTTTGTGTACTGTACGTTCGTGCATGTGTGTGTAGTTTGTAGTGATAGGAGGTAAAACACTAATTCTGCTCAGACATTATGCATGTATAGTACTTACATGTATAGTAAGCAGTGTTTGGGTCGTCACTCAAAAAAGTAATGTATTACATATTACTCTTTACTTAATTACTTTAATAAAGTAATTCAGTACTTTACTCCCTGTAGAAATGTAATATAATAATAATTTGTTACACTACTCGTTACATTACATTGCATTACGTGGCAACATCGCCTGAGATGCATTGTCACGTAATTGCCAGTTAACAATTTAACGTAAAACATCACATATTCCCACACATCAGCACAAATCCCTATCCTAATAAGGAGGATATGCACAAGATCTTTCTTTTATGCTCTTTAATTAAGAGCCCTTCACAGAAAAAAGTAACTACATAATTGTTTGATTAGTAACTATAATGCAATTACTGTATTTAGGAACAGTAATGTGTTGCAGACAAATGTAATGTGATTACAGTAATGCGTTACTTTGTAATGTGTTACCCCCAACACTGATAGTAAGTGTCCATACTACTACATTACATACACTACATATGTAGTGTGATATATCTTATGAAATACCCTGTTCAAAATGGGAGGGAGGTTTTTAAATACATGACACTGTGATGATACTAGACCACACTATGCTTTTAATGCAATGTCCTGTGCAATATGGAACTAAAATTCTCATACGTACAAGCGTGTCATCGTAATTTTCCTTCACGGCCCGAATCTCCCCATAACTAGTGCATTGATACTTGAAAGAAGTCAAATGAAGCACCAAGACGCATTGTTTTCTCTTGTCTTAATTGCCTGGATCTGTGTTCTGCATTGCGCACCTGCTTCATGAACTTGCGTCAGGACTAGCGGGGGCGTTAGAGGTTTGCTCTGAGTCTAAAATCTGTTAAATCCCCTCTACGTTGTCAGCAGACACTCTGGGTTCATACTCGGCTTATTTTTAAAGTGTGCAAGTCCCTCTCTGAATACAGATGACACAATTAATATTGAAATCCGGGAGGGATTACCTTAATATGTCTAGAGACTTCCTAAATTAGACTGGTGCGACACTGATGCCATTTCTTGAGCTTGAAATGGGATTTATTCAAGATTATTTTATACATATAGAATATGCCCTCAAGGACTGTGTGTCACAGGTGAATTGGGAAATGTCATTCATGTCGTCAGTATGTTGGTATTGCGTTTGTGTGTTTACGCACACCCCTTTGTCTATATTGTCCAAGCATTTTGTGTTGATCTCAAAAAGCAGCAGGAGACTGCCATAAACATCTTCAGGTGGCCTACTGGTGCATGTTGGTTCAACCTCATCTGACTTAGTCACATTTCTTTACTTTTATTGATAACATAACTACCTTAATTTGCAGATAGCTAGCCAGAGATAGCTATCCCCCCCCCCACATAACCCCTTCCATCTAGCTCTGCACCACCAGCCATGGTAGAAATGTCACGACTCAGAGGGCCCTGGGTTGCCTCAGCACCACAGAGAAATCACTGTGGCACGGATGGATGGTCCTAATTCTGACGGGAGCGCAGCACTATTCATGCATTCACAGCTGTCGACTTCATTAAATCCCTGCCTTATTCTAGGGTCACAATGAGGAATGTCAGGAGCTGGGTGTGCCATCATAATTGGTATTATAAAGTGTTAATGCACTGTCTGCATCATGAGAAGTGCTCCGGTTGAAGAGGACATTTCAGAAGGTTTCACTTTGAATATAATGTACTGTAGCATTTTAAAAAGTAATCCATTAAAAATGTATTGTGTCTATAAATATGTTCTCAGGAAAAAGGCTAAAGATAGAAGTATTTTTAACAATATGCATGAAGTTGCATCCTGTGAGAGTTAGGTGCTAATTTATAGTGACAGATACCTCCTTTTGCAATGAAACTCTCAATTTTCCATTTTCTCTCGCTACGGTGGCAGTAAGCTATCTGTCAAAACAACACTGATTGTATAAACACGCAATTAAATGGTAATTTAGCGATGCATAGAAGGCTGCATGAATTGTCCCTTTAATTATCCCTGATTGTGATTATAACCTTGCATATTTTGCATCTTTTGCTTTCTGTGGTTTCTCACATTGTTTGCTTGTCTATTCATGAAAGAAAGAACAACAGAAAAACTGGCGTATACTTACACTTTCTTGTCTAGGGGTAACTCTAACTTTGCCAACAGTGTTTACAGAAGGATTGTAGTCAGTGTAAGTTGTGACAGGATAATAGGAGGATAGACTGATAACTGAGAAGCGTGGCTTTGCTGCTTTCTCTTTCTGAAGAAGGGCTACAGCGGTGGTTGTCAGCATGTAGATCGGAATCCCTGGTCACAAGCTCTATGGAGCCACTTAGGAGCTATGGCGAAGTAAGGTAAAGAACCACTGGGCTACAGCACAGTTAATGTATTTTGTTAGGATGAGCCTATTGAGACACATCGTCTTGTGGTCAACAGGGTTCAACAAGACCTTCAGCGTATACAACACACAAGACAAACAACAATAGCTTTGAACCCCCCTCTCGGTTGAGCCGGAGGGGAGGTTATAGACTGCACATGGCAGGAAAAGGTCACCGTACTCTTATCAAATCAGGTGCGTCTCTGTTCCTGCTCTTGAACAAAGACCTTTTATTCCGTCGGCTGATGTGATTTATGTTGCGGGGGTCGCGGTTGAAGGACAGGACCTGTCACTTAGCAAATGACACAAGCGCCTGCGTCAAAACACACCACATGCCTACAGTGCCACCGGTGGACTCAGATGCAGATGGAATGTCAAGGAGATTGTTGTCTAGTAACGGTTGCCATGGATACGGCGCTCTGTCAGGGGCTTAGGTGTAATGGATTTAAATTGAACTGTTGAATTTGGAGGCAAGAGAGGCAAGAGAGAGAGAGGCGGGGGAGGAGGAGGAGGAGGAGGAGGAGGAGGAGGGCTGTTGAGACAGAGGGAGGAGACCTCGACAGAAATAGTCTGCGTAATAAAAATAATAAAAAAACACTCCAGCGAGCAGGAGAGAGGTGAGGAGAGACACAGCCAACCCAGAGACAATGAGCCTCCAATAGAGGAGGAGGAGAAGAGCGAGGGAGGAGGGCGGATAGAGGGGAGTCACTCTGAAAGCCCTCGCCATCTGTGATGAGGAGCTAGAGGAGCAGTAATTGCTCTGAGAGGT
Source organism: Percopsis transmontana (assembly GCA_025447815.1). Lineage (NCBI taxonomy): Eukaryota > Metazoa > Chordata > Actinopteri > Percopsiformes > Percopsidae > Percopsis > Percopsis transmontana. The sequence continues at coordinate 539,109 of JAOEHI010000015.1, forward strand.
GTGTGTGGGATCTCAGCCCTGAGATGTGGATAAGCCCTGCTACCTGCCACCAGGGTACCTCTCCGCCTTGTCAGGCCTGTCTCAACGCCCCGGCGTCTGGGCACTCATTAACGCTGGTGTCACTGATGACCCTGTCACCCCCCCCCCCCCCTAGCACCCAGCACTACTGACGGAAGGGATAGTCTAGTGGTCTGGGACGTCATCTTCCATATCGAAAAGGTCCTGGGTTCAATGCCATGTCTTAACCCACTGCCCCAAATACTGTTTGGCGCATCTGCCAAATGACTCAATTGTAATTGTGTTCATATTCTCAGTTGTAAATAAAGTAAATAGGACCAATTAAGCGTTATAATGATATATTTTGCAAAGATAGAAATTTCAGTAAGGATTTTGTTGTACACTTTATATCACATGGCACATTCAATTGTTTGTTGTTTTACATAATTTAGGCCATCTCTGCCCCTGTGATGCGACATGGAACCACATGATTAGACTTAGGGTTAGGGATTAGTCAGAAAATAGGCAGCATTTACGGTTATAGAAAATGATATGTGTACAGCGATAGATGGTTTGGGCCATATCGCCCACCGCTACAATCTTCATTCAGCTCCAAAAGAGCTTTATCATAAACAATATCCATGGTGTACCTAAAACAAATGTAATACCAAATCTTAATGCGTTAAAAAAAAAGAAAAGCTTTTTCCCCCTTCGACACATCTGTTCCCATGAGGATGATACATGGAAATTCACATCTGAAAAAAAAAGATGTATATATATATCAGCAGAAAACAAAGTATTAATGCTGCAGATATTAATGCTGGGTGTGATAAGTGGATATGAAGGACTTCCAACGTCTCCTTGGGGCTTTGCCTCTGCAGAATGTCTGGGCTGACGAGACAGCTTTCTGTGTGTGCGTGTGTGTGTGTGTGTGTGTGTGTGTGTGTGTGTGCGTGCGTGCGTGCGTGCGTGTGTGCGTGCGTGCCTGCCGTGCCGGGCCAGGCCGTTAATCAGTGCTCAGGGTTACATCAGTGATGTAAGCACTGTGGCCACCATACATCACACTGCCTGATGAGCTCAGCACTGCCACAGAGAAAACCCCTCTGGTCAAGTGTGTGCGTGTGTTTAAATGCAGTAGGAATGCCTACATGCCTTCATGTTGTGTGTGTGCTTGTACATATTTGTGTGTACATGTATTCCTGTTTTGTTGTGTGGGATGACATTATCAGGGTAGGTAACTGCTCTGTACTTGCTGGGTGCTGACACAGCAGTGTGGCTGATGAATAAAACCGCTGTTAACAAGGCAGGGAGCCTGTCGTCACTTGGTTCACACACACACACACACACACACACACACACACTGGACACACACACACATACACACACACACAAATGGTACACACCACAGCAGCCAAAAGAGAGAGATACAGTGAGAGACAGAGGGACGAGACAGAAAGTTTGGCTTTTATCCAAAGCAACTTACAATTACATGCTGCTATTACATGAAGCAGATAGGTGTTAGGCATCACCTAGACCACCATATCCCTTTGTCTTTGTTTTATTAAGCTTCCACCAAACTTTAAAGGAAATAAAAACTATCTGGGTCTACAATGCAGAGGTGCGGCTGGATTACTGACTGTGTCAGGGGCCCCGGACCACAAAGGGCCTCAGAAAATACTGACGTCACAGTTCTTGTGTATAAACATACAGGTAATCTGGCCAAGAGAGAAACGTTTGACAGAAAGAGACAAAGACAACACAGTGAGACAGAGGGAGTGACAAAAACACACAGAGAGACGGGAGGGAGATGACATGCATTGAGCGATAAGCAGGAAGATAGTGACAGACAGCCAGGGAGGAGAAGAGAAGGGCAGGCAGAATGATAGAGAGAACGATAGAGGCAGGGAATGAGTGAAAAGATGGTGAGAGGCAAAGTGATGAAGAGATAAATGAAGGAGATATAGTAAAGATGGAGAAAAGTGTGTAGAGAAAGAGAGAGGGAAGGTTACGATTGATTCATTCAATCACCTGCTGGATTTTGTGGAATACATTTATACTAGATTAAGCCTGAAAAAAATATGTATATCAAGCATTGAGCGTATACAGATATGCACATAATGTCTGTGACACCTTAAAGACCCCCTCCAGACATATTTTAAACACAAAATCAATTTTATTTTGAATAATATTTTGTGTTTTTCCCACTAGAAATATTCAATATACCACAGAGAATTGTTAAGAAGCATGTCTCATAGTTGCTCAGAAAGAATGGTGGGTCCTTGATGCTAAGGTTTCCACCTCCAGCTAGCTTCTAGCATAGCTAGAATATGGGAGTCTGTGGAGTTAACTTCTAGCCTAATCACTCCCCGTTTGCTTTTAATTGTAGCCTCTGTAGGGCTGTCGGTGTTGGACTGTAATATTAGAGGGGTGGAGTCTGGGCCGATTTCCATGTCAATCTCACGTAATATGCCTTTAAGACTGTGTCAAATGCCCCCATCAGGCATAGGCACATTCGAGATCAGGCACCCTCGCAACAAGGACGTCCTCTCTGAAGATGATGGACGCGTTACACAGCCCGCGTCCTGAAAGATAACGCAGGCAGCAGAGACATCCATCTCTGTCATCCCGGGCCTTTTTAGCGGCCCGCTGCATGTGTTTAATACACAGTGAAGAGCTCAGCTGCAATGCCTTCCCATCATTATTCTCTGCGCTTCAGGAGGAAGACTGATTGTCCCAGACCGAATATCTGTTGAGTTCTCAGTGCAGTAGGAGTGCGTATGTGTGTGTGTGTGTGTGTTGCTATGGCTCTGTATGGAAAAAGTGTCTTCTTATGTTAGCTAGCATGCTGTGCGAGTGTGTCCCCTACATCCTTGTAGGATGACTCATTCCCCAGCGAAAGGAATGTCGCTGCAAGATTTCTGATTGGCTAGTTTCATTTCACGTGAGGCGGGTCGTCAGGCGGGTGGAGACATCCATAACACCCCAAAAGCACCTTGCAGCCCCCTCCCCGAGTGGCCCAAACCCCACATTGACAACCCCACTGCCATCCCACAGTCCTCCAAACCCTGGCGCATCCCCCCACCAGGGGCCTGCCCTGGGTCCTCCCAGCCCTCGGTGACCAGAACAGCCCCGCTACATCAGGCCATGACTCCGTGCTAAGGAGCTGTGGAGACAGCGTTCAGCAGGGTGGCATGGGTGCGTGGTGACTCAGGGAAAGACTCATTCTTTTGTAACGAGACAGATCTGATTAGGCCGAGTTCACGGGAACGTGCTGATGATAATAATGCTTAAACAGTGGAACCCACTCCCCCGCCCCCCCCCAACTCCAATTACATCCCTCTGGTTAATTTTCCCTGTCGCCGTCGTATTGCCTGGAAAATGACAGCCCTCTGCCTCGCTAGAGCTACACACACCACAAACCACGCTGTGTGTGTGTGTGTGTGCGGTCAGTCTGTCTGTTTGTGCAGTCCGCGTGCACACGTGAATCTGTGTGCTTTGTCATTAGTATGTGTGCAGGGGTGAGAGAGGAGAGAGAGTGTACAGTATATATGTATGCGTGTGGGTGCATGTGTGTGTATTAATAGCTGTGAGTGCGTGCAGCTTACTGCACGTGTGTGCTGCGTTCCCTGCCTGGTTCGCAGTGAAAGACATACTGTTATTACCGAGTGCCTCATTACGGACAATCACCCTCACCACAGCTGGGGTTTCTATCTCTGCTGGCTGCAGATCAGCACGACCCGGCTACCGCTAATGATCACACCGCCGCTCGCCCACAGCAATTAATGCACTTAGCTTCTAATGATGATTAACAGAGGACTGGATTGGATTGGGGAAGTTGATAAGCTGCCTCCGAACACAAACAGGTTAATTAGCACGCTGCCCCGGCAGGAGGCGGGTTCAAACGCCGCTGTCGGTTTGCACTTTGCAAGAAGGGACAGACGGCGGTTTGACGCCTGTCGGCGACCCGGTCCAGAGATGAGAGTGGAAATGTTGTCCTTGTTTGGGAATTAAGGTCGGAGTTTTGATGAAGACGTGAACGGAGAGGAGCTGTCACCCTGTCTCTCAAGGCTTAAAGACACTTCTCTCTCGTTCTCTATCTCACGCTGTTCCTCTTGCGCTTCATCCACTTATAGCGTGTCCTGTCATCTAATTATCCGCCTGAGCGGTTGACTTTTTACACTTCTTTATGCTCTGCTTCAAGTCGGTTAGTTCTGCTCTGCTCTCCACACAGAGCGCCAGCTCACGTGACACGTGTGGTCACATGATCAAGTGGATAGTATCAATCAGCCATGTAGAAACAAATCAGAGGCATGAGACAATATGCTATATCTTCACGAGGCTCCTTCAGTAAGAAGGTAAAGTAATTGACAGCAAACATATTTGTATTATAGTAAGTGTGTAATAATTTCCCCCAGAATTTCAGGTGGGTGTCTGGTGAGGTGTAACTGGTAACCTAGCTGGTTTGTTGTCAGTCAGTTAAGCTACTGGTCTGGTACCAGTTTAATTCTTCTACCCACTCCTACAAGCCTCGCCTACCTTCCTAGATATACGTTAAAGGGACAGTCTCTGATTTGGGTCTAGAATCACCTTTGTGGATGAAACCAGAAATTAGCTTTTCGTTCCTAAAAGCATCCTTGAGCAAGATGCCTAACCCCTATCTGCTCCATGTAATTGTAATTGGTGGGAACAGGTAGGAAACAAACACCTTGTTGCATCTGATTGGTTCAATCTGTCGTGGAACACCAGTTGTACACCAAAGTTTCCTACTGCGCCTTTAACCTTTTCTTCCATTTCAGCTGCTCATTGTTTCTTTCTGTTTTCTCCATGCCCCTCTCTCTCCCTCCTCTCGCCTTCTGTCTCCTCCTCTGTCCTCCTTTCTCTACCTCCACTCATTTCTTCTGTCCACCTCTACTTTGCTCTCTATCTGCTCTGCTCTCATCTCTCCTCTCTCTACCTCCTCTCCCTTTCTTCTTTCCTCCTCTCCCGCTCCCTCCTGCTCCCTCCTCCTCTGTCCTCCTGTCTTCCACAGCTCTGTTGTTAGCTGGAGGTAAGTCTTCCTCTGAGAATCCCCTCTGAAGTTTGCTGCTACTATGTGTGCTGTGGATTAACCATCTGTACATATCAGAGGTCTCTATGCAAGTGTACTGATTTTAATTGATCTGAGCTGGTGAATTGGAGCCCTGGTAGGAAGCCATACAGCGGTTGTAGGTGAAGGGGCAGCATGGGATAGTGATTAGGGTGGTCGACACCCAGCCGAAAGGCTGGATCCCCAATACACCCGTCCTACCTGTAAGCATCCCTTAGCAGGATGTCTACCCCCTACCTGCTCCCTAATACTTGCAATTGTACTCACTGTACGTTGCTTTGGATAAAAACATCTGCGTTTCAGTTACTATAACTCAAACATGTATCTAGTGGTCAGTGATATTTATGTAAACAGTATACTAGTAGCTTAGGAACGTGGTCTGTTTCTGTCTGTCCTCCACCCTTTTATGGTGTATTTGCAACCTAATCGGTGGATTAATGAATCACAAAGCCATAAAGGATGTTTTCCTGTCAAGAGGAGGGGACAAACACTTGATAACAGTCAAGATAAAGCCTGCAGTTCAGAAATTAGAAATGTAATTATCTCTGTGTGATCAATTAGATTTTTTTTTTTCCCCCTCCCCTGTCAGGGAAATAATGTCATGTTGGGCCTCAGCATAGTGCATTGGGATTGGGTGGATAATCAAATTTGAAACATGAGCAAAAGAAAACCTGTCAGGATGTGTGCGTGTGTGTGTGTGTGTGTGTAATTGATTTAGCTTAAAATGTTTGCATGTGTGTGCAACGTGAACACGTTTTCGTGTTCCAGGTGTGTGAGCATGGTGAGTGGGCGCTCATTTGTGTTTGTCTGTATAATGTGTTTGTGTGTGTGTGTGTGTGGGTGGGCGCTGACGACTTGCTGACACGCCCTGCTATCAGGGACGTCTTTGCCTGTGATCTTTAATGGCAGTGTTAATATTTAATGGGGGAGCGTGTTGTTAGCTGGAGCAGCAGCCAGGGACTGTAGGCTCGTATAAAAGGCGACAAGGTCTCTATACCTGGTGGCTCAGTGGGGGATGTCGCACAGAGACCCACCAGAAGCCTTTGGAAGCACAGCCGCTTGATCTTGATAAAGTCACAGGGCATACCATTGATGTTATGGGCCGATGTGTGATATCAAGCATTGATATGTGCTGACATGGGATACAGACAGACACACAGGCTGACAGATTGACTCATTTATATATACTGATAAAAAGATCAGACACATTTTGGATTTGTATTGGATTTTTTTTACTATGCCACAGATATTTAGGTATACTGAAGTGCCCGCACCCTGGGGGGTAAAGCGTGTGTCACAATCTCCTTTGCTGGTGGTTTGAGTACCGCCATAATGTAACTAGTGCCTGTCTCCCTCCACCCTCTCTCCACCCCTTCCCCCTCAGATGTATCAGACAGGAAGTTGTCATCAGGCGAAGAGGAAGCCAAGCGGATTGCAGAGATGGGCAAGCCGGTGCTGGGGGAGCACCCCAAGCTGGAAGTCATTATCGAGGAGTCGTATGAATTCAAGGTGTGAAATATAGACACACACACACACCTACTCTAGCACAGTTCTCAGTGTTTCCCCCATCTACAAAAATACAGAGACACAATGTGATTCGTATTGATTACAATGGAGGCGTTATTGTCCAAATGCATTTTAAGATCATACCGGCTCATAAGATTCATTTCCCTGTGGAAACATCATTTGTATGCCTCCTCCATCCTCCCTACTAAAATACCCTGCCCACCCTGTTGGTTTCCGGTGTGTGCTCTTATCACACACGCTGCATGCCACTGCCATCATGTGGTGAACCATATGTATGTCCCAGATGCTCAATTCTGTAACCACCTTGTTGTTGGACTGTACAGAGCACCGTAGACAAGCTGATCAAGAAGACCAACCTGGCGTTGGTGGTGGGCACCAACTCCTGGAGGGACCAGTTCATGGAGGCCATTACAGTCAGTGCAGGTAATGTACAACACTGGCTTCTCCAACTCCCGACTTCTTGTTACTGTTAACAACTGTTAGTCTTGTCTTTCGTTTGGCTGTGGACCATTTAGAGTTACTTACTGTTAACAAAAATAAAACGGTTATAAAACCGTTTAGTGTTCTCCGCCATAAAGATTCCCACATATGAATACTGTATGTTGAGTTGTACAACTTTCTTCTTCATCATATTTGTGCTAACGTTATACGATAGAGAACCATCTCCCTGTCAGCGGTATGTTAAAGGGAACACTCCCTAGTTTTGGTCTGTATTTACCCTTGTGGTGACAAAAGTGTTTTGCGTAAACGTATGTCCCTCCTACACCTCCCCCCACAGGAGTGCTGAGTAGCTGGCACTCCTCTCTACTCCTCTCTCTTTCACATACATTAGGTATACATTCTCTACCCCTCACCCTACAATTCAAGTGCATATCTGTTTCCCACGTAAACCGTGAGCCAGTGAGGGTGTGAATCTCGGCTGTCACATAAGAAAAGCTGGTGGCACTCGTAAACATAAAGCCACAAAGAACGTTGTAGTATCTGGTAAATAACCTCCGCCTTTAGAGCAGCATATACATCTGGTTCCACATCGCTTGGCAGGGACACCGGATCTCCACCCAGCAGCGGCCCAGCCTCCCAAGTCCTCCAAGGCCCCGCTTCATCACTTTGACGTTAAAATATTTAATACAGTGGCGCTCGTTATTTTTTCCTGATACCCCCCACCCCCCAGGTGTGAAAAATGTATGTATGCAGCTCGCCTAACCCGACGCTCTGCATCAGCCCAGCGCCCCTCCTGGCCACAGATGTGCCTCTGGGCTGGCTCAGCCTCGAGACCCTGTGGCAACTCCTTCTGAGTAGGACGACCAAAGTCACATTGTAGACGTTTAGTTGAAGCCCCTGTTTTTGTGCAGCCTACAATAGGCAGGTTTTAGTGCCTGGCTTAAGGACACATTGTCATGGTATGGTGGTGATGGTGTCTCTCTAACCTTTTAACACTCTGTACAATTCTTTCCGTGGGCCCCCTATATGTGCTGGGTAATGGGCTAAATGTAGGGGGAAATAGTTTTAACCTTCCTTTTATATTGCATTGTGGGGAAATTATAAAAAACATTAGCTCAAAACACTGAGCAAAGTAGAAAGGCAGTGCTTTCGCCAAACGACAAACTGTATAAAATCAAATAAACTATTATATAAAATATTTCAACCTTTCAAAGTAAAAACATTGCCTTGGAGAAATGCTGCTCTAACCAATCGGCCTGCCTGCCGCTCATTTGCTCTAAATCAACACAACAGAACATTGTGCCGTGCCGGTCTCATTGTGTGACCTCACCTTGAAGACTTGAAACACCCAGGGTTGTTTACTCCCAGACAGGTGCCGTGTTCCAGTTACCTTGGAAGTGAGAACTCGGAACTGGGAATGACGTTCCACCCGAGTTGACCGCGTTCCAGTTGGAAAACCAAGCTGGGCTTAGCAATACCAGTTAATAACAACACATTATGTGATTTATTTGCGCATACAAACACCGTAGCAACATGTTCAGATACAAGTTAGACAGTACTGTGTATACTACTGATTTAATGAGACAGAAGTGCAATAAAAATTATATTACTACAGCTTTCACACTGTTGACGCGCGGAGAAGCCATCTTGAATTTTGAACTCCGGTTTGGTGAGGTTCCTCTGACTTTCCGAGTTGGAATTCCGACTTGAGGGGGCGTTCCACTTGAAACTTCCGACCTGGAACTTGGAAATTCCGACTTCCGAGTAGAACAGGAATGCGGCAAGAGTCAGAGTCAAATGCCCAGTGCCTAAACTAAACTAATGGGGGCAGTTGTTTATCCACAATATAATCTAATAGAGGGAAGTTGGGAAAAGTAGAAATCGGGCGTGATTTATTGTGTAAGATGAAAGTAATTCAGGGCAAAGATTAAACAGAATATTTAACCAGAGTTAGCTTGAGAAGGAATTACATAAATGTTGTCACCTTTATTTATTTATATTTTTTTGGCTGTTCTTTAGTTGTAGTACAGCTTATGCTACTGTTGTGTACATTAATTACACATACTGTACAAAACACCAACCTTGAATTACCCTGAATAATAAAGTCAGCATGCTATTTTAAGTAAATGTGGTTTCTACCCTACCCTTCTGTTATCCTTCCTGTCATCCATTCTCCTTCTCACTCCCTGACTATTCTGTTCTTCCACTCTCTCCTCTGTTTAACCCTTCATCTGTTTTTTCTGCTCTCGGTTTATGCTGTTACTCCACCTTCCTTCTGAAACCTCCTCCTCTACCTGCCAACTCCTCCATCCTGCTCCTCTTCCACCACCTGCTCTAACACCTCCTCCGCCCGATACCCATACTCTTCCTACTCCACCCTTGCATTTGTCTCCCCCCCCCCGCTCGCTCCCACTTCATCCCAGGAGATGAGGACGAGGAGGACAGCGGGGAGGAGCGGCTGCCGTCCTGCTTCGATTACGTCATGCACTTCCTAACCGTCTTCTGGAAGGTTCTGTTCGCCTGCGTCCCACCCACCGACTACATGAACGGCTGGGCGTGCTTCGTCATCTCCATCGTCATCATCGGCCTGCTAACGGCTGTCATCGGAGACCTGGCATCCCACTTTGGCTGCACCATCGGCCTGAAGGACTCAGTCACCGCCGTTGTGTTTGTGGCACTCGGCACATCCGTTCCTGGTGAGAACTAACAATATTTATAATAACATAATAATTCTTACACTACTTTATCCTTGTAAGAATCACTCAGCCTACACTGGGAGGGGCCTACATTCTGATAGAAGGTTACTAAAGTTATTATACTGTACGCACGGTATTCCTGTTGAATTTTGGGGCCCTGGGTCAAAGAGTTTGAGAACTGCTGCTTTAAAATATTTCTTCTCTCTCTCCACAGACACCTTTGCTAGTAAGGTAGCAGCTGTCCAGGACACATATGCGGATGCCTCTATCGGGAATGTGACGGGCAGCAACGCCGTAAATGTCTTCCTGGGCATCGGCGTGGCGTGGTCGGTGGCAGCCATCTACTGGCACACCAAGGGAAAGCCCTTTGTGGTGCCAGCCGGATCTCTGGCCTTCTCCGTCACTCTGTTCACCATCTTCGCCTTCTTCGCCATGTCGGTGCTTCTTTACCGGCGCCGGGCACACATTGGAGGGGAACTAGGGGGCCCCTGGGGGCACAGACTGGCCACATCCGCCTTTTTCTTCAGCCTCTGGTTCCTATATGTCCTGTTCTCCAGCCTGGAGGCCTACTGTCATATAGAGGGCTTCTAGAGCCTCTCTGAAAGAACAGATTAACAGCTCCGACAAAAACGACAAGGGTTCAAAGTACAACTTCTGAGATAAAAGAGTGAATTCTCACTGTGGAGTTTCGGTATGGAATGATAAAACAGGAGAGGTAAAGCTGGGGTGTTCCTCATAAAACCCCACCCCTCCCACCTCCCCACCCTCTCTCTCTTTTGCTCAACCCCCCCCCCCTGTAAGGATGTCCGTAGGTGTGTAGTCCATCACCGCTACCAAGGGAGCCGGAACGGCCTGGCTCCCCGGAGCCAGTCCGAGCCCACAGCAGCGTGCTTACGGCTGGGGTTGGGTTTCTACCGAGACCAGGTGACACAGAGGGTGGTCCTGCATTATACCGGAGGAGACCGCAGTCTTAATGTCCAGAGAGTCGTGTTATCAGAGCTCTATATTTTTCTCAATGTCTGATGAGAATTACTTCTTTTTTCTTTTCTTTTTTTTAACGAAGTATTTTGAGGATAAAAACGCAAAAACACAAAAATAAAACATACAAAAACAGGAATTAAAGGAACTATTTTCTGACCTACGCTAAGGAATAACAGAAGATTATGTCTTGAATCGAGATACGTTGTTGAGTGACAGTCAAAAAGGACTCAAAAGTCTTTATTTTTATTTGCATAATTTCCTAAGAAGCACTGCAGAGTTTTCAGTACCATACGAGCAAAGAGGATGGACAATTACAACAAATTAATAGTGCCAGACGAATCAGTGATCAAGCGGTTGAGAAAACAGTGAACACGATCAAACTGCCCTGGACATTACTTCCGTACTATATACCTAATCTATATATAATATATTTCCATATTTTCTGTATATTTTGAATATTTGTTTAAATGTGGTCACCTGCTGCGCTAACTGTGGGTTACTGTGGCTCGTGGGAAAGGGGTGGGGTGGGGTTGGGTGGGGGGCATATACTGGAACGATGTCTTCACATTTTTAATAGTTATGTATCTTGCCTATAGGTAAAAGTAAGACATTGTATTTTATTTACTGATATCTTGGTCTCACTCGACTTTTCACCTTTTAAATCCGAACTCCCAGAAAATCGCGTTGCTGCAGAGAACAAAGTCAGAGGTATTTTTGTACTGTTCCTTCCATGCACTTTGCTGTATAGTTCTATTTATGGAGACTTCTACTTGTACATGTGCAAAAGGCCAATATTAAAAGTATCACTATAGACTTAACAGAGTGCCTGCAGACGACGAGTGTTTGCTGCAGCTGCACCTAACAACAGTCTGGTTTCTCAGCTCTGATAGAAGTAGTTTGTAAGATGTTTTAGGAGAAAGGGTTTTAAATTAAAAGAAAAATATTTGTACTTTTAGGGGAGAAAATTTTGTTTAATATTTAATAGCCAGTTTCATCCCTAAATATGTCTTCTTTTTTTTTTTAGGCTTGAAAACTATTGTTTAATTCCCTTTGAAAATGAATATGTACCTGTTGTATACATTTATTTATTTTTAATTATTACTTCTTTAAAAGCAGGGAAGACTACACTTAAAAATCTAAATGTTAAAATAGAGGCTTTATTTTAGAACAGATATTTGGACAGGAAAAATCCAGTGTTGAGTGCCGCTGTTGTGGATGTCAGAGCAGCAAATAGCAACGGTTTAAAGTAGAAATGAAAGTGATATTTGAATGCTGTTTAATAAATTATGGTGCTTTGTTTTTAAGGAGAAAATATATCTATATGTTAAAACTTCCCAGAAGCAGCAAAATGTTTATTACTTTATTTGCGTAAAGTGTATGTTACTATTTAATCAGTACATTTTTGGCAGATTTAAAATGATTCAAGAGATTACCAAAGAGGTAAGATGCAAAATGTTTTTCAAGAAAATGCAGTGACTCTATAATTCCACAAGGGGGATGTCATTCTCCAGACCCTGTGGTTCCCTGTGTTCTTCTATTTCTCTTCTCACCCAGTGAGAGCACTTCTTCCTTTGTGGTGAGCGGTGTGTAAATGTGTCTTGTGGCTAAACCGGGGGATATCTTCTTGGTTCAAGACTACACTTGCTCTCTCATCTCTCTTCTTTTTTTTTTCTCTTTCTCTCGCTCTCACACACGCATACACACGCACAGCCTACACAAATACACACACATTCAGTATAGCGTACATAGAAAATCGCTGCACAAAAAAGGACAGCTAGGCTAATCAGCCCGTTCGGAGGCAAAGCAAACACACGTAATGTACATAATTTCAGTGTTTACAGTGTTTATATAGACACAGTACAGCGGCGGAGTAAAAGCATGTCAACGCTACAGTGTGTAATGCACCGCAGGTTATCTACAGTAGCTTTGTCTGAGCCAACACTAACGGACATGTGAGAGTTGCCGACTTAACAACCACTTCTCAAAGTATTGCATATGGATTTATTTCAATATGATTATTAGTTTTTCAAACCAAGCGTATATTAGGATTGAAGGCTGCACTTATTCAGTTGTAGGAAACGGCAGTCTCCTTAATATTCTCTTTGTCTTTGGTGAATCATTGTATTGTTTGTTTTGCCAGTATTCATGGTTTTATCTCACATAAAGTGTTGATTTAATAACACATATCTATGTAGCTGTTGGTGTGCTACAGTCATGTTGTGTGTTCTTTTTGAACTTTTGTGCACAATCTGACCCACCATAATATTGTCAGTTGAGTTGGTTCTTGTCAGGACATGTCTTAAAAGTTTTTAAAAGGAAAAAAAACACATGAATACACAATTCACCACAATTAACCAGCGTCTAAGTGTGCAAGGTGGTTGTGAAACGTGTGTACAAATCTGAATCCCAAAAACTGGGCTTTTCCTTGTTGGTACTGAACACTAAGGATAGTGTCGTACACAAGCGCTGGATCCCTTTTAGTTACTTTTGGTTGTGAAACAGGGACACCATCTCCATTTGTTTTTGTTTTGGTTTTGTGTTACAGTGCCACAACTCCACTCTCTAGGTAAATATGAAGGTCTGGTTTTGGGACAGCAGTAACTAATCCCTACTGTATGTTCTAGCAGAAATGCATTCCAAAAAATTTGAATGCTATAGTACCTAAGACACTCGACCACTGTGCCAAAACCAAATACACAATAAAGACTGCTTCCTAATTGCCAGTTAACCTGAGTAACACCTCCTCAGACCCAGATACAATGGTTTTCAACTGAAGAAAGGGTTTTTGGGGTCTAGTTATCTTTAAGTGTGTGGGTACACCTGCGTCCTCGACCTGCTTCATTCTCTGGTTCTCCAGACTTTTTGGGTACACAGAAATCCTTTTTTTTGCGTATGGTTACAAAAGGAAGCAGTTGATAAAATGAAACAATAAGACTCTTAAAATCTTAGAATCTGTTTATGTTTATACATCACATTACACTGCTTATCAGGAACAAAATTGCAATAGTCATGTTTATCACTCCACAAGATGCCTATTGTGAGTGGATGTGTGTTTTATTAAAAGGCTTTTTAATTATCCCAGAGATTAATTTGTCTCCGTAATAGTCTAACATGTTCAAATATTACTTCAGCATCGTTTTAGTTACATTGTTAGCAGGTGTTTATATCTCTCATCTATTCTATCAGTAAAACTGGTGCCTAATAAAGAATAAGCTAGCATTTTTAAATCTGCATTGTGCCAATGCTTCATAACATAGCTTATAGAGTCCCACACAAAAATAAACATTTTGGACTATGTAGGATCAAATCAAAAGACCCATCGATACTTTTAATTTAATCATCTTTTTTGTAATGTCTCCGTCTTCCGAACAAATGCCACCTCATTATGTACTCCATAACATACATATAAACACCTTAGAGAGATAACTACAAACAGTTCTCATATAGTGTGAAAACCTATTGGACTGAGAGTGGAGTGTGGGGTGCCTTGGACCCTGCTAATCCATCATCTTGACTAGCACCGTATAAACCTGTAAAACACTGTATTGCTTTTCCAATGTATGTACTCCTGTCTACCTTAACTGGTCAAACCTGCCCTCAAAGCTAAACTGTATTTTGGATGTTTTATCACTATATATATGGATTTTCTTTTTCATAAGACTGGATTTCAATCAATTTTATTTTGTACTATGGCTGTTAAATTAGAAGGTATTTTATGGTGGGTTATTGATTGAACTCCATTCACCAAATATAACACAGACACAAACAGATACACAAACACACACCCTTCCTTGCATCACGTCACTTAAATATTGAGATTGATTATTTTTATTGATCATTGATTGTTTTTTTACTCCTTGCAATGATTTTTGTTACTTTGTTTCTGCGAATTATGCATGGAATTAACCTTGAGTTGATTAATTTATTATGTTTATTTCGTTTTTGGGGTTAGTAACAAAATAAAGGAGACAATTTGAAGAAACGTCTTATTCGCGTGTTTAATCTGTTTTACTGGTATTTACTGATACTAAATTCTGAAAATGGTGATGGAAATTTGACTTGTAAATCCATGGAATTTGACGTTGGATCTAGGGCGGGAGCTTGGCTGTGACTGGTGTATCAATGCGCCAATTGAAAACGAGGGGAGGAATCACACATTGGCTTAGAATAAAGACTGTAGGGGGTTACGACGATGAATGAATGGGACGAATATTGTTAAGTGATACAATGCTATAATCGTATTTTTATAAAATGCAGCAAAGACTCGGGCGACCGATGCAACAGCAGGGCGTTTTCAGCAGGAACTGTGCGGGATTAGCCGCTAAATAGTGCCGCAGCTTTGTATGCAGGCCAGGGCGCTTCCAGCCTCGCTACCGCGTCAGGTGCGCGCCTGCAGTGAACCAGGTCGCTCCTATGGATCGCTTCGATGGATGTCTTCAAACCTGATGTGGACAGCAGTCTGAGTCCAAATGCCTGTGTTTCTTCGTCAAACGAAACAGAGCCAGATGTTTTTCGCTGGCCAACACCAGAGAGGTGCATCAACGCCACCCCGGCTGCAGGAGGACCAGCAGCGCCAGGCTTTTGGACAGCGGTCTTCGACTATGAAGCAAGCGCAGACGATGAGCTCAGTTTGCGGAAGGGAGACCTGGTGGAGGTCCTGTCGAAGGATTCCCTGGTTTCCGGGGACGAGGGATGGTGGACGGGTATGATAGAAGACCGGGTTGGCATTTTTCCAAGTAACTATGTCAGTGAAGGAAATGGTATTTCGGAGAGAATACGGGACACTTCAGAGCAGCAATATACAGACTATTCAGTGCCTCCTTTGCACCGTGAGTATGCCATTATGTTAAAAAACAATGTACTGTTACTAAAGTGGTTTAAAGCTACAGTATCATTCCTTCCTAGTTGTTATTAGGGCAGAGAAAGCTAAGTTGAGACTGCTATGTCATGGTAGGTTTGCATTAGACAAACTAGAGCTGGAGCTAAGGCATGCCGTAGAAGGGGCGCAGCCTCAGGACTATTATTCATCATATTGAGGCTGTCAAACCAGGCATCTCGCCACGTTCCATCAAAGCATCCCGCTTGCTACTTGAATTACATTGCACATATTGTGCGCCTCACCAGCAGAACGCTTTGCTGAGCAGAATAGTCTACATCACTTTATGTTTTAGGCGTTTAATATTATCATTAGGCCTACAGATGGTGGTAGTGTTAGTGCCTTTGTCCATTATGCATATACACAAACATATAGGCCTACTGAAACTAAAACAATGCTCTCTCAAGAAAACATAATTTTATTGTAGCTTTATTTGGAAACTGTGTCCAACTGTGAAATATTGCTACTAAACAAAGCTTGTATCCTTCTATTGTATACTCGAGTATACATAGAGTAAGACCAGTACATTTCTGGAAACATCACTACCTCCTTTTAGCCTTTTAAATTCAATAAAAGGCTACTGTATGCTGTCAATAGGATACTGTATGCTGCGGTTACATGCTGTAGCTCTTGGACAGGCAGATAAAAGCTATATCAAATTCTCTTACCAAATGACAAAGCATCCCCATTAAATACTAGGCCTACTAGGACTAATGTCTGGCCAGTGAATTTAAGGCAATATTCTGAATATCAGCTACCCACTGTCTTTATGGGCAATTTTGTATTCCACTGTCATGCTAAGAGGCTACTGGCCTACATTCACATACCATCACCTGAAATATTCATGAAGCTCAGTCTGCCCGGTAGACTGTTGGAAAGCCACATTGTGAGTGTTTACAGCCAAAGTCCCAGACACAGAGGCTCCTGTACACGACAGAACCTATCACACACAGCAATACATGCCTCGGACACTTGGTGGAAAGATAAATGTTTTTTATATACGTTGTTCACTAGTCTTGTTACTCTTCCTGCTCTAAAGGCATATCAAGACAGTTTTCTAGATCTGAGGAGGGCTCACTCATTTCATATCACAAGGGAAAGTTACATCACTTCACGTCATGTATTTGGGGCAGCATGGTGGCCCACTCGACAGAAAACATCCTTCATCAGGATGACCTAGTTTAAAGAGACAGTGTCTAACATCTAGTAGGATGCTACCTTTTCAGAAGTATTTTAAAGCCTGCTGTGTTGAGCCGGTTATTTCTATGTGTAGCGTCGACATGTGTAATACCTGAGCACAATAACATTGCACCTCCAACCCCTTGGTGGACACACTTGCACACGGCCAATAAGCGTGTGTTACAGGAACCCATCATTTCTTCCCTGTGCCTCCAGTGGCCACCATATACATGCTATCTCTTGTTCTTATCTGACTCTGAAAGCTAACTGCGGCACTCTTCTCCTCAGTGCTGGAGATCGACTTCTCGGAGGTGTCCCTGGAGGAGATCATTGGGGTGGGGGGTTTTGGGAAGGTGTACCGTGCGTTGTGGCGGGGCACAGAGGTGGCAGTAAAGGCGGCGCGCCGGGACCTGGACGAGGACGCGGGACAGACGCTGGAGAGTGTGCGGCAGGAGGCCAAGCTCTTCGCCATGCTCCACCACCCAAACATCATGGCCCTGCTGGGCGTGTGCCTGCAGGAGCCCAACCTCTGCCTGGTCATGGAGTTCGCCCGCGGCGGCCCACTCAACCGGGCCCTCTCTGGGAAGAGGATCCCCCCGTGCACGCTGGTGGACTGGGCTGTGCAGATCGCCCGGGCCATGCTTTATCTCCACAACCAGGCCATCGTCCCCATTATACACCGGGACCTCAAGTCCAGCAACAGTAAGAATGTCTCCATTACATTTTAACAATTTTTAGACAACTATATGACACTATCAATATATAATTTTACAAATGGGCAGTGCAATAATCGTTATTTCAGAATATTAGAGTATTATTTGACAAAGAATGAAGAAGGATTGTATGAGAAGCAGGGTAGAAAAAAAAAAACTTGCATTTTACCCAACTGGATTCCCTGAGGTCCAAGCCTATTAGCAAGGATTTGCTTACTGCTCTGCCCCAGCCCTCCTCAGATGATAGATACAACATGCCTCTTGTCTCCCATTGGCCTGCTCTCCAGTGATTAGCTCAGGCCTTTAAATGCTATTGGCTGATTTTAGGTGTTAAGCTCTTCGAACTTGTTGCCGTCCACGGTTCCGTGGGGAAAGCTACACCCTGTTCTACAGTACAGTAATAGTACATAGAGCAATCATCTTTACACATTTACTTCTAAAAAGGGGTGTTTTTTTAATTGGAGGCAATTCTTATAATAAAGAGACCACTGAATTAAAACAAAGTTGTGATGAGTTGTTTCAAACACGTGTAACTGTAACATTTTTAAATTAACAACTTATTATTATATTATAGCAGTTTTTCCTTTAACACTATCTATTTGGCCTTGTCTGCAGTACTGCATTTACTCAAGGTTTCAAATTATTTAGGCGACACAATTGCTGAACAGCTGCAATGTGTAGCACTGTAGGCTCCAATTAAAGTCTCTGTTTTAGCAACATTCAGACTCTTTGGATTTAGACACACACTTTTGCTGACAGTGTACGCACAGCGCAAGCTGAGTTAGTTTGTACATTACATGTGGGATAGAACAAGCTTACAAAGCAAACCATAAATCTTAAAACCGACCAGAGGAAGTTATGCCTCTGGAGCAGAAGTCTTGTGTTTCCGGACTCACCCACACCCACAGTTCTCCGTTTAATTTTGTGATCCATGCAGTAATTAATGAATGTTACCACTCAGTTAGCAGTTAGACGCTACAGAGAACGTAGCATATGCCAGTTGGTGGAGACTGTTATCTAAAGCGCCTTACATTATCATACTTATACTGTGTGAGTTGTCCCAGAGGGAAAACAAATCCCAGCCCAGCAGGGTTTATTCCCAGCTGTACCCATCCAACCACACGGGACTGGGATTTACTGGTGCCACATGTTGGGGTTTAGTGTATTTGAAAACAGCCAGTGTAACATTAGGGGAACATGAACAGCAGATACAGGGTCCCTTGATGTGCACCACAGCCAGTGGACACACCCTCTCTGCTGGGCATCGCCACAGCAGATGGCCTGGCATTGTACAGCTGAATGGGGGAGTGTACTTAGGATTTGGTTGTGAGATTTTCTTTTAGTGAATGCTGTCGCACACGTAAGACTCTGCCAGTTTGAAGCTTGTTTGTGGAATTAAAAGACACTCATGCATTGATCACATTATGTGTTTTTCTTCTTTGCTGTCCTCTGTTTCGATGGCTCAGCAGTTCATGGGGTTTCCTCTGTTTTTGTTCCCTCTCTCCTTTTCTATGTCCTGCTTTTACCCCTAAAAACCTTTTAATCTTTGCCTCCCACCAACTGTAACCTGTTTTGTTCATACTGTATGTCATTCAACTTGATTTTGTGTTTCTTTGTGCAACGCGTTTTCATTCATTCATTCATTTCTTTGTCCTGCATCTGTGCCTTCCCCTACATTTCAATCCCGGTATTGATTACCCGTAACCTTAAATTTTTTACTGTCAATAAACCCTACCAACTCCCGCCCCCACACACACCCCGCACAACCTGCCCATCCGACCCAAACCTCACCATCAATGGCTCCTCCTCCACCCTCACCCGGATGTCCCATAAATGTGCTCCAGTCCTGATCCTTGAAAGGGTTGAGATGGAAGACCTCAGCAACAAGACCCTGAAGATCACTGACTTTGGTCTGGCCAGAGAGTGGCACCGCACCACCAAGATGAGTGCTGCTGGCACCTACGCCTGGATGGCCCCTGAAGTCATCCGCTCCTCCACCTTCTCCAAGGGTAGCGACGTCTGGAGGTGGGCAGAACTGGGACAGACGCATCCACAAGCTGGCATCGCTGTCTCCTTGTTGTAGAGCCCAACTGAAAACAGAATCAGAACAAACCAAACTCTAATAACTAAGTAGAGAAGACCTAAAGTTGGTGGCAGTAGTATAGAGATTTTGAAAGCAATGTTAAAACTGCAATTTGTCATCAATCCATGATTCTTTTGGTTAAAAAATGCTATTTCATTCATACCATGAGGTAAGACAATGCAGACGGACACTTTTCTTGTTCACTTTCTACAGCCCACTAAAGACAAAAAAGCATTGATTGCTCGCCCTAGACACTCAACAGAAGTAATGTACTTAAAGGCTATTTACCATTGAGATTAGAATCTGCTGTTAGTGTAGCCATTTTTAAAAATGTCAAATTTAATGTTGACTGCCAGTGAGCCAAAGGTTGGAAATGATCAACTAGTTACAATCAGGTAATTTCGCAGTCACTTTTATCCAAAGTAACTTACAATGAGTACTATTACAAGGAGCAGATAGGGGTAATGCATCTTGCAACTCTGCCAAATCCGGGGCTCGAACCCATGACCTTTGGCTGGGAGTCGAACACCCAGACCACTATACTATCCTGACCTCTAATTAGTTATAGTATTATAGTTATAGTAATATTGATTATCACGTTATTAAGTTAGTTCATTATTGAAAAAATAGAACAGCACATTCTGATATTTGGTAGAATACTGATTTCGATTGAACGATTGAAAGTTAGTATAAGCTTAAGACAAACATGTCAACGTTATTTAGCCCTAGAGATTGCTTTCAGTTTGGTCCTGCAACACTAAAGTTCAAATAATTGCATAGTTAAAAATAATAAACATAATAAACAAATCCTTATTTTTTAAATCCACCGACAGCATTGTGACGTAATGACATGTTTTGTTTATTGTGTAATTCCATTTCTCCTGCTTCTCATTAGCTTATGTGTCTTATCAGATACACTGCCCCAGGACAAGCTAGGCTGAGCTATAGTGTCCATACCTGGCCAGCTCTGCTATTCCTGACTGAATGTGGGGTTTCCCCATCTAAAACAGGATTAATGGCTAGTGATGGCTAGTACAGTCAAGAGAAGAGGCAGTGACATAGAGACTAATTTACTTAGTGGTCCTAAGTTATTTTTTCTTGTTTTTTGAGCAAATTTGCCAGAACCTGGATTGGGGTTAACTGAGATGACCCAGATATCCAGACTCTCTTGCCTGTTTGTGGTAACTGAGTGTCTCTGTCTCGGGTGGTGGTGATAATGACTCACAGATGTAATGTGTGGGAATCGCCCCTACTTGTTGTGGGTGTAAACAAATCACTTATATGGTTCTGTCCTGTGTATCTATTCTGGTGTGCTGTCTGCTTCCACTCCTGCGGTTTTTCTCTATTGTAGCTCTCTTTTATATTTCTATTTTATAGTTATTTACATCATACAAATATGTAATATTGATTTAGTATAGTACACTTTTTAGATAATTTTCAATGACTCCTTCATAATCACTTGCTTTTCTTTCTCTATACTTTTTCCCAAATCAAAGTTATGGCGTGCTGTTGTGGGAGCTTCTAACGGGAGAGGTGCCGTTTCGAGGTATTGATTGCCTGGCGGTGGCTTATGGCGTGGCAATGAATAAACTGGCTTTGCCCATTCCCTCCACCTGCCCTGAACCCTTTGCACGTCTTATGGAAGGTAGGATGGGATTGTTGAATCACTCAAAGAATAGTGTGTGTGTGACAGTTTTGTATTCTTCCTTAAATTGCATGTGGTAGTAAACCAGTCATTAAATCTGAAGCTCTGGTCTTCTTAATTACTGTATATACTGTATAATTATTACCACTGTTGTAACACTGTTTACAAATATTTGGATGTTAAAAGACAGAAGCCTGTCAAATCTGTCATAATGTGGCCCTCTATCCAGTTAAGCAGTACTCATCCAGTGAGTTCATATTCTCGTGTTTTCACTTCAGAATGCTGGAGTCCAGACCCTCACTCCAGACCCCAGTTCACCAGTATCCTGGACCAGCTGACGGCCATCGAGGAGTCGGGCTTCTTTGAGATGCCGGCAAAATCTTTCCACTGTCTTCAGGATGACTGGAAGCTAGAAATACAGGAAATGTTTGATGAGCTGAGGACCAAGGAGAAGGTACTAATGGGTGGTTTGAGGTGATGGGATGACTGATGGTTAATAGATTGATGGTTAATAGATTGATGGTTAATAGATTGAGAGGCATTGGCCTGGTACACGGCTCCAAAGGGGTATTTATTCACAAGAAATACCCCTTTATACCGCTGTGTCAGGGATTATACCGTGACACAGCGGTATAATCCCTCCGTGGCGTGTTCGTGAGGTGAAACAGTATGGTGGTGGGGTCCAGAAGGGTCCTGGTCCTATTTGGTGGCACAGCAAGTCTGGGTTCGTTGTTCAACATACCTCTCTCTCCTGTGCTGCCGCGCACAGCTTTTATGGCAGCGGGGATGAGGCGTGACGCGACCCAGGTGTGCCATGGGTGCCATGGGTGGTGTCCACGGTGCTCACCGGCATGGAGCGATGCAGCCCTCTGCCGTCACGATACGTAACAGGCGTCTTCAGCATGGGCACACAATAACACATTGTGATGTGATATCACTGGTTTAAAAACAGTAGTCGCTTATAAAGCTTAAATCGTTCATCTAAACACCTGTGTTGGCAGCTCATCATTACGCCGGTTGCACACATGCAGCAGAGCGTTTTTGCTCTCAGTTTTTTTTTTCTCCGCTTTGTTTTGCACACTGCCTGCTCCCTCCCTCTGGAGCAGGTTGGTCTGCTGTAACAGGCATGGTAGATTCGCCGGGCCAAATTTCCTTTGTCAGAAATCTCAGCGCGCCTGGCAAAATGTAAATCCACTTATTTAGAGACAGGGGCTATCAACCAGAGCAGATATTCTCACACAGCATTTGGCTCAGTGATAGCTGACGAATGTCTATGGCATGTAAGTAGTAGCTGTTGAAATTTCACAGTGAATGTCCCCGAATGTGTCTGGTCCTTTAGTCTTGCAAAAAGAGATACTGTTCAAAGCTGACAGTCATCTTCTGTTCCGTTGACTCTATATTCATTATTAAAACATTTTATTATTTTATATGATTTGCGTTTCTCTCCACTGTAAATGGTTTCTAAGGCACTCATATCAATAAGATGACAATCAGAATGAGAGATTCCTTTACTCACAGTATTTGATGAATCAGGAATCATTGACATCTATTCCTATTATATAGCTCCCAGTCTCCTGTGTGCGTGGTATTGGTATGAGGGAGTTTGTCAGTCACGTTTGAATAATGTTATGCAAATTCATAGGTGAAGTAACCTTGATACATAATGCTGTTAACAAATGTACTAATTGTAAGTCGCTTTGGATAAAAGCGTCTGCTAAATGCTTAAAATGTAAGCACCTTTTAACATGGGAGTGGCTTGAAAGCGGGTTCGCTCAGCGTCAGCTCTGCCGTATGTGCCTTTTTTAAACTTGCTATTTCATGGATTATTAACTTGATAATGATGTTAAGAAAACAAAGGACATTTAGGGGTGAATATGCATGTGTTTAAAGGGCCACTCGATCCACACCGAAGTGCTGAGTGGCTCACACTCCTCTCTCTGTATCTCTTTTGAATACTCTGGTCCACCAGGAGCTAAGATCATGGGAGGAGGAGCTGAGTAGGGCAGCGCTGCAGCAGAAGTGCCAGGAGGAGGCGCTGCGGAGGCGCGAGCAGGAGCTAGCGGAGCGGGAGATCCACATCCTGGAGAGAGAGCTGAACATCATCATTCACCAGCTCTACCAGGAGAAGCCTCGCGTGGAGAGCAGGCAGGGCAAGTTCCGCCGCAATCGCCTTAAACTCAAGGATGGAAACAGGATCAGTCTGCCCTCAGGTACCGCAGAGAAACCTGTTGATGGTCTGCTTGTGTCTTATTGTTTGATGTTCTGTTTCTCATTTGTTATTATAAGGTAATAATAATTTATGGTCATATTGTCTTGGGTTAGCACTGAATTGGGTTAGCACAGTGGTTCCCAAACTGTAGCCCATGAGCCAATAGGGTCATGGGATGCTTCTGTATATGTATGTATAT
>JAOEHI010000015.1:587216-604566 GCA_025447815.1 Percopsis transmontana
TAGCTAGTGGTAAGTCTGCATTGGATGGTTACGAAATTATGACTCATAATCAAAATCCCAATACAGAATATGAATGGAATTTTTACTTCCGGAACCTCACTGTTGAGCTCTATTGCTGGGTCAACGTCGATAATCCATTTAAATCTGAAACACCTATTTCTAGGCGTCAAGGGTGGGTTTAGGCTTTGAGTGACACGCTAGCCGCGCAATCGCAATCGCAATAAAAGCACCCACAGTCACTAGTAGTATTGGAGTGAAAATGGCGTAGATTAGAGTGTGTTCGAAAAAGGGACGAGAGGACCTTGTCCTTTCTTCCTCTTCTGGGAGTCTGCAGCGATACTGTCTCCCTTCTAAATGCATAATAACCTCGTACAGACTGCCAGGTCAGGAATAAGTCCCACAGTAGAGACTGTATTGTTAAAATGTGGCACCATGGGGGAGGAAGCCTTTCTCTTTGTTTACCAGCGGGTGCTGCGGCAGCAAGCCTACAAATAATAGAGGAATTCGCTTATAAGGTCAGTGCATTCCAGTCGTATATCTAATTGCAGTATGCTACATGCACTTTTTTCACGGAATCTGACCACCGGCATACTTTCATACAGTTCTGAAGTCGGTGGATGCAGACTCGTCAAGCGATGTTTTCCTCAGGCCACATCCAGCACTCCACATCTGGCAACACCTTGCTTAGAGATGTTCCAGCCCCATGGAAGACAAGAATGGAGAGCCAAGGTGACAACCTATTAAAATGTGTGGATGGCTTCCTGCTCAGGAAATTTGTCGGGACACTGGCCTCTCTTCCATAACATCTTCCCTATCCTGTCTTCTCCTTTTAACATATCTACAGCTTGATTACTGAGGACATCTGCAGGATTTGGGACAGTGTTGGATTTGTCCCAGGGATTACAATGTTTTAAACTCTGACTATGTTTACATTTAGGCTGTAACAGTGTTGCAATGCTTTTAAAAATGTTTTAAATAGACACACTTACATTATTAAAATACATTTTGTCAAGTTTAGACTAGTTAATCAGGGAACTGATCAGGCTGCATGTAAACATAATCTGAGAGAAGAATGCCCTCTTACATCAAAGCAATTTCATTGAGAACAAATTTTTAATTGTCTCCATTTCCTGGGAGGAATGCAAGACACCACATACTGTAGCAAAGATCCAGCCCTGTGACTGAATATGACTGACAGAAACAATAGGGTGTGTTTGCTCTACCTCATTGTCATAAAAGTAAAACCATAGCAAAGGCATAACAGCATTTTAACAGTTTCTTCACAGGAAGAATATTAAAACAGTAAGTCCCCATCACCTTGGTATTGTTCTTGGCTGGTGCATTTTTAGATTTTTAGCCTACATGGAGGAAAGTCTCCTGCTTGTAAAACTATCCCGACATTTAAGCATTATTAACTGAAACTGTCAGCAATTGCTGACATGACATATCTGAGGAAAGTTACACATGCACATAATTGGTTTTATTTGCCAAAATATTTATATCGCAGTAAGGGTGCTGAATCCAGGAGTTTGCCAGAGACAGAATATGCTATAGTTTTTTAGCTTCATAGCTTTACCCCTAAGAGATCAGACCACCAGATTTCTCCAACTGCCTTTTTTTGCTGATTTGCTGTGCACACAGCAAAATGTACTGGAAAATTCTGCCTTTGCTTGACTTTCACAGTGGTATTTGCTCCAGAGATGCCATTGCTGTAGTGTGGCCATTTAATCTAGTAAGTGATTCACCTCAAATTGATCCTTGATCCAGATTGATCCTTGACCTGAACGTAACCCTGGTATAATTTGCTAAATCAATTTCTGTTTAATTTCAGTTGATAAAAGTAAAACATTAACCGGGATTTGTGCAATATTTTATCTTAACTGTCATGTTGTTGACCAAAATGTATATTGTATAAACAAGTGACAAGTTGTTTGAAAGCAACAAAATCACCAATGTCTTCCATTAAGATATGTATAGACTCATGTGCATTAGCTTATTTAGCAGGACTGTGATGCCAACATTATAGTAGCCATGCATGACCAGTAGTGATGCTTGCTTCATGACAAATAGTGAAATTGATCTCTAGACTATGTTGAATCCCAGAAGTGTTTTAACAAGACTTGATTATAGGACTTATGTTAGCGTAACCTTTATAGAATTAAACCTATATCTGATTTCAGCTACGCTATACACTCATTTGTCACATCTAGTCATGTTACGACTATTCCTAGTCTAGGACTGGGATGTAGACAATTGAGGAATTAAAAATACACTGACAATATAAGAGTATCCAAGGAAAAAGTATTGAATATAATTAGCTTTAAATAGGCATATTATTGACTTGAAATTATCTGCTCACTAACAGAGGTTAGGTTGCTTCTAAGACAAAAGGTCAAAATAAGCATTTTATTCTTAATTGTGTGTTATTAATTAGCGTTATCATTTAAGGGCCAAAAAAACTTTTAAAATGTTCAGATGCATTGAGGCAATTGTAATATTCAGATAATCTAATTATCTACTACCAGATATTAATATCTTTGATATGAGCCAATGCATATTGAACAATTTAATAATTCATAAATTTTATTGTATATAATACCTCACTTTTTTGGAATCAGAACATTATATTTGAATCCATAAAATTGTATTGATTAATTTTCTTTAAGCAATAACCAACAATAATGCATGAGTTTAGTGCCAGGGTATGTGTTGGAAAAGATTCCCTATTGTCATTTGAATTTTGTTTTTGCATACAGTAGCTTAGCCACCTTCTTTTTTTTTTTTAAGTGTTAGATTTGGTTTTGGAGCACACTATAATTAATGATAGTGTGGACTACTGCAGACAGAGAATTGAAAGAGTAAAATACCTAAATTGTTGCAGACTTTTTGTTTTTAGTGCACCACTTCATCCATACTGTTTTGGTATGGATTCCCTTTTTAGTACCAAAAGCAATAGGGTCACCTTTCTTGTAGCATTGTTTTATGCACATTTTCCCCAAATGTACAAATCTTAAGTAGCTGCATGGCATCAAAGAACACAACAGTTGGACTTGACACACGTATAATAAGCACTTTCTTTCTATGTTTTATGGCACTGTCATCACTATCCAGTCTCAAATGTTTTTGAAAACAGTAATGCTTTGTGTGGGGATTTATAACCTCAATCTATAAGAAAGTAGTTGTCTAGCAACATGATTATGTGGGCTAAAAAAATATATGCATGGCTTAAGCAGAATAACGAATGATTTGTATTGCATGCAATAATCAAACATTGTAATGTGAATGAGTGATGATTAGTAAGTAACTATGATCCTGAAATGTTCATATCAGAAGGATACATATGATACATAAAGGGTATGGTGGTCAGACGCAAGAGTGGGCAGCATGTTGTTGTAGCCTTAACATCAGTTGTGTGACAGTATAGGTCTACTTCTAAACCTCAACGGTAATGATAACTGCACAAAATAATATAGTTAATGCCTGAAAGCTGGTAGAGAAGAGGGTCGGATGCAGCAGTATATGCATGTAGCTACAATACAGTTGAAAGTAAAGTAGATTAATTTTGATCCACCTGTTTCTATGAAAATCGGGATTAGAGGCGTTACTTCTCCATAGAAGCGGTGGTTTATGTAGAAACTATGCACTCCAGAGGAGGTATGCTTATTACGTGTGAACCTCTTGTCTGCTTTTGTATTAACAAACAAAAAATAAATAAATCTATCATTCAGCAATAAAAAGCAGCATGGTGCCAACTGGACAAGTGTTTGTTGAGGTTTATTTCAAATTTAAAAAAAAAAACATAATACACTTGTAGTACCTGTACACATGTAAACAGTTTCTCTGAACTATAAATACCAAGTGTTCCTACACAAGTCTGAACAATATATGCAAAATGAACTGACAGATTTGCTGGTCATGACCAGTTGAAAATGGATCCAAATATGAAAAGGTATTAGTATAGTATTCCATATTGGCTGATGATTAGTATACAGTCTTGTCTACTCCTATGTTGAAATGCAGTGAAGAGAGAAAACTTTTAAATGCAACCTTTTTCAGGCTTTCAACAACAGCAGTTTGCCAAGTTAGCCAACATTAACAGAAATAATGTATGTACAAGTATGCATGAATATCAGAGATTACATTGTCCTAGTATTGTATTGTATAGTATATGAACGTTGCTAGTCGGTGTCACTGGCAATGCCTTTTACACAAAACCTTGTCTTGATGCATGACATGTGATAAAACTGAGCTTGAAACTGTTGTTTAATCTGGAGTGGAAGTAAATAAATATATATTTCAGCAAAAGCACAGTTGTTCACTTAAGTCTTCAAGGTCCAGAGAGGTAGGTTAAACAGCCATTAAGATAAGAGGATAGGCTACTGCAGTGTTTGACACTGGTTAATGTTTTGTAAAAGCATAGATGTAATGTAGCACTGAAGGGTAGCACTTTAAGACTAATGGCCAAAATATAGAAATACAATGTAAAAGAGTTCAATGCGCAATTAGTAGGTTATATCATCACATGTACCGCGTAGATTCTCTGACATTTTGTTGACTTACCTGACTTAAGCTCTCCCCTAGGGGCTTCAGGTCAAATTTAAGTTGAGAGGCTTTCACCATTGAGGTACTGTTGAGGATGTAACTGGGGGAGATAAGGAAGGGCTTATCAAAAAGGAAACCTTAAAGTTACACTCCTCAGTTTGTGTCTGGAATTGCCCTTATGGTAGTTATGTAACTAGTGTTACAAAACCGTTTTTGTTTTTTGAAACTCAGAGAGCACATGCCTCATCTGCACCTGAATGGCTCACATTCCTCTACTCCTCAAAGGCTTAAATCATTCATCATCAGTTGTGTTTCAAAACATAACAGTAAGATGGGGAAGAAATGTTGGATTCTGGGGCGCACTACAAAGTAAACGAGGAGTGCACCTAAAAAAAATACAAATATTATACCTGCTTTACTAACTCGGACTCCACCACCCACAGATAACTGCATATCGAGACAGCAGCACAATTCCTCAGCATATTAATCTATGTATTAACACATATAGATGGTCTTACCAATTGATGTTCTCTTTGTGGAGGAGAAAGGTGGAGCGTAGCCTGTCTAAATGATGGGGTGCTGAGTGAATTACTATACCCACATCAGACTGGCAGCCAGAACAGGCCAGAGAGCTGTAAATACTAAATATAAAAAAAAAAAAAATTTTAATTAAGAATGTACACAATTACTATAGTCACATATGGTGAAATCGGCCTATTTGACAATTTGCATGAACTGTTGAAGGCTCATTAAATAGGTTGTTTTAGAATTCAAATTAATTAGTTTTAGATAATTTCCTAGATATTTGTGTACATACTAATAAATAAAATATGATGTTGTGTTAACTTACCAATTAGTAAAGGTGCCCTCCTGTTCTGACTTCACTTTATCACAGACAATCACATCATCTGATACTTCTGAAATGAGACAAGCAGTAAAGAGGTTGTGAGTATTTTTTTAATAAACGGATGGTTTACTTAGAAGGTATCCATCAGGTAAATGTGATAACAAATACATCATATTGCAACCAGCTAGAAATGGAAACTCAATGTCTCGTCCAACTACCCAACCAATAACACAGGTGAAAAGTGTTATAGAAGTAGAATCATCTCGTGTCCCAGGGAATGCATCCAGCGACCGCTTCGGGGGTCACGCCCCACACTTTGAAAACCACTGTGGTAGACGACAGAATACAGGCTGAGAAGATAAACTTACTGAAGAGGATGAAGGAGTCTATACATGTCATCTCCCCGCAAACGCTGAGAGAGTCCCCGAGCACCATATTACATTGCGAACAGTGGAAAGTCATTAAATGCTTGCGCTCTATCTCCTTGGCTAGTTTCACGTCGTCAGTGCGCTGCATCAACATCCTGGCGTCAAACTCCATTTTTGTCAGTACGGCGCTGATATCTCCTCTGTATGCCAGCTAACAGCTACTGTTAAGCGTTAACATGTAGATGCAGTGAAGGCAGGAGTGTGACTTAGACAATTACTCTCCGATTGGTTGGGAGTTACTTCCGCCTCTCTCAACGATCCAATCAAATGTCTTATACAGCTGTGTTTTGAATCTTTGATTTTTTTTAACCGTCAGGCGCGGCTACTCTACCACACTACGGTAGCTTGGCTGTTGTGTGAATGACCAAAACTTGTGTTGGTTTCTTTCAGTTTTTTAAATAGATTATATCGTACCAACATGGATTTGGACACGATGAAATACGCAGAGTTGCAAAGTCTTGCCAAAAAGCTCGGACTTAAAGCAAACATGAAGGTAACAAATAAAGCGTTTATAATTTATTTAACGTTAGCCAGCAGCATTTGTAAGTTAGCATTGTTTCATTGCCGATGATGGAGTCATCACCAGTCACGTAATATAATTATCCCTGTTGTATAATAATATAATAACATGTTGTTCACTTTACTAGATAATATTACTTTACATTATTTAGCAAATATGGTTGAAAGCGAACTCGCCTCTAACCGTATAACGTATAATGTGTCCATAACAGGCTGATAAACTGCTGAAGGCGATAAAGCAGCATTATGAACAAGAACCGCAGCAGAGCGCCGGGCAGGTAACGTTAATGGTAATTTACAAGTACAATTATGTCATTTAGCAGACGCTTTTACAATGAGCGATTTACAATTAATTGCTGCTATTACATTGAGCAGATGGGGATTGGGCATCTTGCTCAAGGATGCTTAAAGGTAGGCCAACTCTGGGGCTTGAACCTACGAATTTAACCCTATGCTTGATGCTCTTGTTTTATGGGACCTTTTTAATATTAAACGATTCATATTTAAATTGAAAACTTGTGCATCTTTTTCAGGTAGGTGATTGTACTGATCACCACAAAGATAAAGATGCTACTCAAGACATTTTCCAAGAAGAGAAGGAGTTAGCGACTGAGGAGACAACTGCCACCACCAAGACTTTTGTGACTAAACGTCGCGGGAAGGGTCTCAAGGCCAAGAGAAAGATTTCTGATACTGAAAAAGTAGTGTGTGATGCCAAGGTATATGATAAGCTTTTGTATACGCGTAGTGTACCTGATCATAGTCCTCATTTAACCGCAGTATTGGAACCTATGAAGACACATAGAGTCTAACCCCCCCCCCCCCAGGATGATGAACAATCTAGGTCCAGTGAGAACTCCAAGAGAAGAAGGGTGTCCGCTGTGCCTCCCGAGGAGACCTCTCTGGACAATAAACAGCAATCTGGAGACCTCAAAGATGTCCCTGTGGTTTTTGATGGAGGTAAATGACATGTTTTATTTGTTATTTCATGCAGATAAATAGGTGAGTTCAGTTCATAGTTAATTCTCTAATATTATCTTGGACGTCATCCATCCAGAATCCTCCATACCAACTTTAAATTAGAAATGTTAGCTTGTGGGTTATGATTAAGTTTTATCTCATCTTTAATATTGATAAGTATTGTTTTGAGAAAAAAACACAACTCATAATTGTTTTGCTTGCTATGAAATGTGCTGTACTGTCAGAAAGTAAATGTGCTGCGCTTGGGTCTCTTTTGAAAAATACTTTTTATTTTTTGTTGTCTGTACAGAAAATGAACCAAAAGTGAGGAAACCTGGTAAAATCCCACGTCATGAAGGGCTCCTGAAGACCAAGACTTTGTTGAAGCCTGTTACTCCTAGTAAAGCTGTTTTCTAATAAGCATTTGTTATTTGGGGGGGGAGGCAGGTCTGGTGCCTTTTGAGGGTCTCTGACACTTGCCGGAGGTTGTAATATATGATAATTTTAGTTTCTCATAATTAATACAATGTTTTCAAATGTAGACTTCAAAAAACTCCACGAAGCACACTTTAAAAAAATGGAGTCAATCGACTCATATGTCCAGAGGAAGACCAAGCAGATGGAAACCTACAGTAACACGGTCAAAGAACTTAAGGTAAACAGCCAAGTAATAAAAATGATAACTAAGTAGTTATCATATCATATCAGAAACTGTAGTTTCTGTGAATTGGTTAGCTGATAATATTTACCTGTATTATTTCATTTTTAGATGCTTTCAGAGAAACCAAATCTCAAGCCAACTAATAGGAAAAATCAAATGGTGAGTAACAGCTGCTATTTAGATGGAACTAGTGTTTCACAATTTTAACTTTAATCTCCTGTTGGAAACTGACTGTGTGTCTCACAAAGGCAAATACCACTCGCGCGTCTATCTTCAGTCCTGTAGTGGGAAATAAGAAACCTGCTGAAGACAAGCACCGGCCCTCTAGGCTTTCTGCCAGTAAGGCTGCTCAGAAGGAAGATGCTCTATTCCGACCATCTGTCCTTTCCACTCGCAGGATAAACGTACGGTGAGTACGACATCCACCTCTAATTA
This sequence comes from Percopsis transmontana, assembly GCA_025447815.1. Classification (NCBI taxonomy): domain Eukaryota; kingdom Metazoa; phylum Chordata; class Actinopteri; order Percopsiformes; family Percopsidae; genus Percopsis; species Percopsis transmontana. The sequence goes on from JAOEHI010000015.1 coordinate 595,609, forward strand.
AAGGATTGTCATTTTTAGCTAATATCTAATTTTCTCTCAAATTCTCTCTGTCACAAGTGTATGTATGTATGTATGTATGTATGTATGTATACTGTATATTAACAAGGTTAATTCCAGACACAAATCAAGATTTGCCACTTGATGAAAAGTTGGATCTCTCTGTGTCTAGGTTCTCAGAAGCCACTCGGAATAATGAACACAAGAGGTCCTTGCTGAAGACGCCAGCACGCCTGTCAGCGTGTGTGACCTCAAGAACGCCGGAAAAACAGGCCAATAATGAAGGAAAAACAAACATCATCAAAACATCAAATGTCTCTGCCTCAAAGACACCAGGTAAGTTTACATCTAGATGTTACAATTTACAATTAAACATCTAATTTGTGGATTAATTATATATAGATATATATAGATATATATAGATATAGATATAGATATAGATATCTATCTATAGATATATCTATATAGATATATCTATCTATATATAATCTATCTATCTATCTATCTATCTATAAAAATAAAAAAAATGTATATAATTTTGTATTTTATTTTACAAATTCTACAGCGACATTTGTTTTTACCGGCAACACAAGTGTGTCCGACACTCCTGGGACCAATAAGAAGCCAGCCTTTGATCTGAAGGCCAGTCTGTCTCGTCCCCTCACCTATACGCCTCATAAAGGTATATTTACTATACATTTTTAATGTATGGAATATGATCTATGTGATGGCACTCATGACATTCTGGTCTTTCCGTGTTCAGGTAAACTGAAGCCTTTTGGAGAGACCAAGGAGGACCCTAAAGCTAACAAGTCTCTGATCTCTAATTCTCATCAGAAAAGCTACAAACAGCATAAAGTCCAATCAAGGTTTGTTTATAACTGGATGAGAGAGAGAGAGAGAGAGATTATATTTCTGTGCTATAAGTGACATTGTCTCCTGGCATAACCGAATACATTTACAGCATTTAGCAGACGCTTTTATCCAAAGCGACTTACAATTAGTACATTTGTCAACAGTTGAACTGGTTAATCACCAGTTTTTGCAAGCAGATAACATTCTCCTAGAATAAGCATCATGTAACAAGGTTACTTTACCTATGCATTTGCACAACATTACTCGAAGGTTTATCATTCACTCTTCAAACAGTCAATAATTGCTAAACTGCTTAAAATTCTTAGAGCTGATCTAACCTAGAGTAGAAAGAAGTAAAACATTTTTTTTATAGTTGTTTCAGTTTTTGACATACTGTATTTCTGTGTAATTTTAGGGATGAACGCAGAGAAAAACACAAGGGAGACAGGAAGCAGAAGAAAGAGAATATGCTTGGGGCCAGGAGAGGTCTTATTATGACATAAATGTATTGTGCTTGTGTGTAGACATCTGTACAGTTTGTTTCACTGTAAATATTTTGCCTGTTTGTAGGACTTGTGTTTTTAACACTGTCTCCTTATAGCATGTCGAGAAACTTATCCTTGTTACAGAAAACGTTTTAGGATTTAGGTGTAACCTGAAACATTTTATAACTCTTTTAAAGATATAATTGTTCAGAGATGGGATGCATAGACCTAGTCTGTAGATGTTTTGTTATGGTACATTTGAAACCTTTTTGTATTACAATTTTGTTCATGCAATGTTTTATTGCATTGAGGTCATTTTTGATTTTAGTCAAACTTATATTGCTCTTTCCTGTGTGTTGTGCGATATCACCATATAACTAAAAAATAACTATTATTGTACTTACAGTGGGGTCCGTAAGTATTTTATATAGATACAAATTGTATTATTTTAGCTCTCTACCCAAATATATTGGTGTTGAAATTAAACAATGTATATAACACTACTCTACTAGTACTCACCTTCAATTTCAGTGTATGTACATCCCAATGGGGTGAACGGTGTAGGAATTACAGCAGTATGTGTAGTCCCTCATTTTTAAGTACCAGAAGTAATTGGACAATTTGCTGCTCAGCTGTTCCTTGGACAGGTGTGTGTTTTTCCATCATCAGTTCATGCACAAATCAGCTGATGAATGGTCTAGAGTTGATACTAAGTGTGGCATTTTCCTTTAGAATCTGTTATCTGTCAACATAAGAACCAAAGAGGTGACAATGCTAGTGAAGACAGCCATTGTGATGCTGAAAAATATGGAGGAAAAAAACAATCTCAGGTATAGCAGAAATGTTAGGCTTGGCCAATTAAATTGTTGAAAAAGAACGCACTGGTGAGCTATCAAAGGGCCTGATAGACAACGGAAGAATTGTCTCCCTGGTGAAGAAAACCCCTTTTACAACTCAGCCAAATCAATAACACTCTCCAAGAGGTATGTGTATCTGTCCAAGACAACAATTAAGAGAAAATTTACAGACTAATTACAGGGAGTTTACCACAAGATGCAAACCACTTGTAAGCTACAATAATAGAAAGGCCAGGTTACAGTTTGCTAAAGAAGCCTGCAATGTCCTGAACAATGTGTTATGGACAGATGAGATGGGTACCTTTACCAGAGTGATGGAAAGAGGAGAGTGAGAAAAGGCCATATTCCTAAAGTAGGCATACAACATCTGTGAAACATGGTGGAAGCAGTGTAATGGCGTAGGCAGGTATGGCTGCCTCTGGAACTGGCTCCATGGCATTTATTGATGATGTGACTTCCAACAACAGTAGTAGGATCAATTCAGAGGTGTACAGAGCAATCTTATCTGCACAGATTCAACAAAATGCATTTCACACTGAAGCAGGACAACTATCCTAAACATACAGCTAAAGCCACAAAAGAGTTCTTCAAGACCAAAAAGTTCTTCAATGGTCAAGTCAATCACCCGAACTGAATCCAATCGAGCATGTATTTCACTTGCTGAAGACAAAATTGAAGGCAAAAAGTCCCTGAAACAAGCAGGAACCGATGACGATTGCAGTAGAGGCCTGGCAGAGCATCACTACAGAGGAAACCTAGCGAATAGTGATGTCTATGAGTTCGACTCCAGGATTTGCAACTAAGTAATAATCATGATTTTTTTTAACATTATGTTAATATGTCCAATTACTTTGGTCCCTAGAAATGTTGGTTAATGTATCGAAATGGTTGTAATCCATACACTGCTCAGCCAATATTGCCAATACCCTTAAATTAAAGATGACAGTCTGCACTAGACGCACATATTCATTGTTTTATTTTAAATCCATCATGGTGGTGTACGGAGACAAAATAACAATTTGTGTCACTGTCCAAATACAGTATGTACCTCACTCTATGTTTATTACAGCAGCATTTTAATTAGATGTTTTACATAGCAGATCCGCTATTAATAGATCTGGTGAGCTGCAACTGTCATTGAGAAATGTGTACATCTGTCCATTAGCAAAAACCTTAGCTATGGAATGCTATGAAACGTTAATTAAGTTGAGAGCATTTAAAGTTTATTCATATGCCTAATAATAGGTTTATCAGTGAAATTAGATTTATATCGCTTTAGCAGCTTCAACGAGTCCTCTGGGGGAACTTCTGCGATCATACTTCAGGATTCCTCTTGTACACCTCATAGGCAAAGTCCTCTGTGTGTGCGTAATCTTTACATACACCAATATAATCAATCTCCAGCTGAAACGGACCATCTGCTTTATCACCCAAGGTAAATCCAATTGTATTAATCTGTGAAAAGAATAATACAGTGATGTGTGTAATCAAGATTTATTATGTGACACCATTTTGTCTTATGACTTTTGTCTTGGTTTATGCAATACCTTGTCCAACCAGAGAGAGTGCTGATCATCTTGTATCCTCCCTCGATGTGCAAGGAAGAACTTGGAGAAGGGGATCTATAAAACAGTATGGAATATTATAGTCTCTCTCCTTAAGCTTAATGGACAATAAACTTTCTTTTATTCCCATATATTAAGGTTGTTGCATTTTCAATGAAGAAAAAGTAAAATAAAGGTTTGTAAAACAATAAAGTTGATTGAATGACAAAAATACAACTAAACCTGAATGAATGACTATACCTTGACATCTTGCCAGTAAGGTCCTCCTCTGGTATACAGGAAATAGCTGTATACATCGTCTTTCTGGTGGGAAAAGTAGGTTTCTGCTGCAATGTTGATCATCCATGGGCGGCCATCGCCACGTATTCGCAAATGTAAGGTGTTGAAACTGGACCAATCAAAATGCTTTTTCTTGTCAAATGAAGCCTAACAAAGAGAATGTTAAAAAAGTTAATTGTGTTCAAGCTATTGGAAATTATGTTTATTAGCCACTTTTCCATGTGTATGTTGCCGTATATCATAACTTTTTTATGGTAAAACTTTTAAAGGCTATTTGTATTGTAATTGGTCACATCACTTGATCTTTTATCTCAAGCGTCTCAGTCCAAGCCCCTTACACATAGAATGTGCAGGTGATTATAGCATTTTGCAATGCCGGATTATTACACAGTTTTTAAAAACAGTCTGAATGGCACTAACCAGTTGCTGCTTTGAGCGCATTGCGCAGTAGCCACTGTAACGCGTCTCTCCATCCCGTGGGGGAGTTGAGCACAGAGTTCCATACAGAAAGCATGTTTTACTGTTTCTGCCGAGCTTCAAGTAAGCATCACTTTGGCCTCCTATCTCACGATCTGAAGACAGGGTCCATTGCTTCAGGCTCTCTGGCCCTCTGAACTCCCATATCAATCGATTCTGCTCCAGCATATGTTCAAGGATAGGTTTGCCTTCAGGGCCAGTCCAGGGGTCCAGAAACTCCTTTTTCAGCAGACTGAAATGTTTCTTAATTCCCTCCAGACCTTTGGAGAAGTCAAAGTACTTCCAAAGAGGTTTATTGTCTTTGGTCTGGCCTGGTCGTCTGTATTCACTCTGAATTATAGTCCTCCTTGCTACCCATAAAGGAGCAAGGGGGATCTGCTTGTGAAGGGACCCCAACAACCTCACTACAGGAAGATTTGTGATCCGTGACAGGGACATGCTGATGTTTGTACAACAGTTCACTGTTAGAGGTAAAACAAAGATAACATATTGGTATTTTTAAGTATTTATATTGTAAACTAATCCATGTTTAATACATGTAATAGCTAATAAAATAAAGACATAACTAGCTCTAGTAGACAATATTTACAACTAAACATGATTGTGATGCACTATAATAAGACATTAAATTACTAGGATAAAACTGGTGGCGTACCATACTGTAATATTGTCTTAACATTTTTGACGTTAGCAATATCATGTAAAATTAGCAACATGACTACGACTTACGTTGGACTTGCAGGACCAAAAAAGCATGACTGAGAATTGCAAGAACTATAAAGTTACATATATATATACGGTGCTCTCTGTAGTATAGTTACAAAGTAAGTACTTCGTTCGTATACACGGTTTACTACATTACATGGATTCACATGCACAAATCCAAGGTTGTTTAGCCGTCACTAGTAAACGGAAGTCCTGAAATTGCGCCTGCGCGTCATTAAATCATCATATACGTTAGACATTTCAAACGCGACACAGCGACACAGTGTACCTAATGGAAAAACGTGCTTATCCTGATTACATCTATCAGCGACGACACTTGTACAGTGTTCACTTATGTCATAAATATTTAAACGTAAAATTTAAACGTGTGTTATTGCTGAGTCTGCCACACGATTCGTTCACATAGCGTGCTTGATCTAGTGTATGATCGCTAGCGCGCATGCGCTGTGGTACCTTTGTGTGGACTGCAGCGCCAGCTAGCTCCTTGCTAGCTAGCAAGATTGGACCTGGCTAGCGTAGCTCTCCGTGCGTGCCTACGTTCGTTTACCTTAAAACATTCAGACGACATAGAGGTAGCTAGTGGGTTAGCCTCGTAGTCATGGTGAATGTAAAGAAACGGAAAGGTCGAGTCGTAATTGATTCCGACTCTGAGGACAGTGCTAGTGATGATAACCTAGATCAGGTAAGGAGGCGCGTTTGATGCATTATTTTATAACGACTGACAATCGAGTTGTCAACACTTTGTGGTAAAGCTAATGTATGCTAACATGGGTAATGTTAGCTATCCAGTTCACGATAGTACTGTAAGCGGGCCTAGCCTGCTGACTGGAGAAAACACAGCTGCATATGTTTCCCCTATACCTTTATGATGATATTCCCAAGTTCAATAAATTGTAGGTTTTGAAGAATAAGTACTTTGTTCAGACAGCGAATTGCTCCCCCTTCAAGTGTTGTTAAATAGATGTGTTAAGCATTAGCAGCTAGCCTAGCTAGCAGTAACACTACATTCCAAGAACTATACTTAGCTGTCCTTCCTAGCTTCAGTACTGCATTATGTTGTAGGAAAACATCGCGCCACGGGCCAGGCTGGGTCTTACTAGTGACCTCACTGCCTAAGGCACACACTCTATTGCACATTGTCAACTACTTGTATATGAACATGAGAAGATTGGGATTATGTGTTGATAAGTGAATGTTGCACCGCACTGGATTTAGATTCTCAATTTACGTCATAGGCGCAGAGCTAAAGTCCTTTTTATGTACTGTTGACAAACGCCTGCTGGCACACGATTTTTATAAGGTGTATTCTGCATCAGTACTAAAGTAGGTCTCATTTAATTATTGATCTCCGTAGTAACACGCAGTAAAGGTAGTCGTCACTACCTGATGACCAAGAATATACCCCATATCCATAATATAAACACTTCCCAGTTCTCCGAAGTCTTTTGAGCAGTGTGTCATAAAGATGTCAACTGAAAGGTAGGTGGCAGTAATAGTTAGGGCAATGGTATCGAACCCAGTCTGGTATTGTTGGTTTACAAACAATCAATAGGTGTATATCTGTTGAGTTATTTTATATAACAATGCTGAAGGCAGTTATGGTTAATTATTGTTAATGTATTTTTTTTCTAGTTATTTGAATATATGGACATCAACCTCTAGTTGCAGCATGTACGGTATTCAATTTTTCATGAGTGTGGTTTCATTGCATGTTTTCTTTAAACAGTATTGCTTTCTTCTTGCTTTCAGGAGCTGTTGTCTTTGGCAAAGAGAAAGAGGGTTGATTCAGGTGAGCAGGAAGAGCCAGTTAGTAAACCTGCAGCCTCTACAGACTCTGAGACATCTGATAGTGATGATGAGGTAACTACTCCTTTGAGATTTTGTCTATTTTACCATATTTGTTATAGTTGTTATATTAAGTATTGGAGGGGTAATATTATTGGGCATACAAATATTTACTGGAAATACTTTCTCTCCAGCAGAGCAACTACTATTGTTTTATCACCAAAACTGAATCTTTTAATTCTCTAATATAGTGGACAGTTGGTGGTACCAAAGGCAAAAAAAAGGTTAAAACAGGAAAGGGGTCTGACAAAAAGAATGCCACTAAGAAGAAAGTCAATAAAACGGCAGCGTCTGGGAGCTCTGCTGGGGACAGTTCAGCTGAGAGCTCGGCACCAGAGGAGGGTAAGTTTCTCCAGTGTACAAAGGACATTTACAATTTACAATTTGATCATTTAGCAGACGCTTTTATCCAAAGCGACTTACAATTACATGGTGCAGATAGGGGTTAGGCATCTTGCTCAAGGATGCTTACAGGTAGGCCACCTCTGGGAATCGAACCCACGACCTTCTGGCTGGGAGTCCAGCACCTAGACCACTAGACTATCCTGCCCCCCATTTGCTCTGTATATTGCAAAGCAGTTTTCTACTTTCACTTGTTGGCTTGATTGTAGGCAAATGCTGCTTCAATTCGAGCCTGTATCGGCTGAAATATAGTAATGGCGTTGCTGAAGTGCTCTCGAGCAAGACACTCAATCCCTAGCTGCATCGATTGCTGTCTTCTGCAGCACTGTGAACTTGTTGTGCCTCGATTTTACTTATTTACTTATAAATTACGTATAAATTACCCCTCTTCTTTTCATCATTTGACAATGCTTTTGCGCGATTGTCGGCTCACTACAGGCGAGGTGTCTGACTCTGAGAGTAACAGCTCCTCGTCCAGTTCAGACTCAGACTCGTCCTCGGAGGACGACGTCTTCAGGGACGGGTATGGCGACGACCTGATGGGTGATGAGGAGGACAGAGCTCGGCTAGAGCAGATGACGGAGAAGGAGAGGGAACAAGAGCTGTTCAACCGGATTGAGAAGCGGGAGGTGCTCAAAAGACGGTGAGTGGTGGTGCTGTGAGAGAGGAGGGGGTTGTGTTTTCGGAGCATTTTTCTCTGCTTTCATCTACATTTTGTAATTTGCTCATGATTTATGTTGCATTGATCGTGCAGTATTAACATAATACTATGCATGTTTTAGGACAGTTGTGTATTCGTATAACTTTGTTAGAGTTTGACAACAGTAAAATCTTAAAATTATTATTTGTAGTGTATTTCTGCTTCAACAATGTATTTCTTACATTGTCTGTAAGAAAAAAAAAAAACTTAAAAAAAGCAAGGCAGGAAAAAAAGGGCCCGCTCTGGGAGGTGGCAGAGCCAAGAGATCTAGTGTAGAGTGTGAAAAGTAAGGGTCCCAGCACAGATCCATGTGGAACCCCAGTGGTGAGTGGGCAGGGTTTGGACAGGCGTCCATTCCAGAGGACTCAATAAGAGCGATCTGTCAGATAGGACTCAAATCAGGAGAACAGCGAGTTGGCAATGCCCAATTCAGCAAGGGTCGATAAAAGGACCTGGTGGTTTTACCGTGTTGAATGCTGCTGAAAAGTCTAGGAGAATGAGGGAGGAAGCTTTAGTGGCGTGCAGAGCTTCTGTCACCATGTGAAGAGCGGTTTCAGTGGAGTGAGCAGCCTTGAACCCAGATTGGTAGGTAGAAGGACAGTAGGTAGAAGGACAGTAGGTAGAAGGACAGATGGTCGGTTGACAGATGGTCGGTTGACAGATGGTCGGTTGACAGTTGGTCGGAGACTGCGCGTCTCATGAAAACCATCAAAAAATACAGGGGACACGGCAAATGACTGCATATTACTGCTACTAAACAACAAACAACA
>JAOEHI010000015.1:604666-622598 GCA_025447815.1 Percopsis transmontana
TATATATATATAAAAAAGTCTTTTAATAAACATATTAGAGGAAACAAATAAGAGTGTCTTTTCCCCATTTCTTTGTCAAACACATTGTGGGGCTAAATTATTATATTTTTATTTTTATTATGCAGTTAACATGGAGGGGAGTGCAATGAGTATATTTATATATGAACATATTCAAATATGTGTGAAAACAACACAGTCATAGTGAAAATTACAGCTAACAAATAAATCGGAGCAAAATCATGGAAGCACAGCAGGGGAAAGCTACACCAAGAATAATTTTGAGCGGAAAAAAAACATTTGTCTAACGATGATTTCAAGCACAAGGGAAATTCCAGACACAAGATTGAATCGCCCGACTTTATTGGGCAGACTTGTCCGTTTATCGGGGAGTTGTATTCTGTGTAGACCCCTGTAAATTATTTCCCCACATTGTTACACTTGAACGTCCGTTCCGACCAGCTTGTTGGTCCTCCACTATCCCACAATGCAGTGCCGTCTTGCACTGTGTCCACGTCAAACTTGCCTGCAATCGCACCCGAGCGGATAATGGCTGCATTTGAGGTGGCACTTCGGAGGTATGCTGTTTTATAAACCGGCTTCAAAACAGCAGAAAACACCATGGATAAGATCGACCGATGATGGCAGATGAAGTATTACATTATCGACCACGGTTTTAGCGCTTTGGCTGAGATTAAAATAGAGTTATCCTCGGTTGTCTTGATAAATTAGCATCACAGACTGCAAGTGGTTAGCCGGGGTCTTTACTAAATGACAACAACCCAAAAAGACAGTTTGTTTACCAAAATAAAACATCTTATTTGATATAATCAATTAGATTTTTGTAATAATCGACGTGCATGAGTTACCGGTGCTACAACCTTGCCCTTTACTGCCAGGTTCGCTGCCCAGTCCTTGGCCTTACGTTTTGTTTTTTTGGTTGATTTATAACCTTTTACGAACATGTCATCTTGGCTTGGTGGTCTGGGCTCTGGCCTGGGTCAGTCCCTTGGCCAGGTCGGGGGGAGCTTGTCTTCCTTTACCGGACAAATATCAAACTTTACCAAAGATATGCTACTGGAAGGCGTGGAAGAAGTAGGAGGTGGGTTTTATGTTTCTTGTGGTCGCACCAACACAACAGCACCCTCACACCATACTGCTTTTATTTTGTTTCGTAAAAGACTGTTGTTCTAATGGGGCTTTGTTCATATGAGCTTTTTAGTTAGCGACAAATGTAGTTTATATATATATGTATATGTGTTTGTGTATATGTAAAATACAAAGATGTATGTATTACACACCGGGGCTTGCGTTAAATAATCCCATTCGTTGGAATTGTGCTGAACCAGATCTTGGAAGACGGTAAAGGTTGTCTGTCTAGACTCTTCTAGACAGAGAGAAGTGACTTGTTAGATATGCCTCACAAAGCTTTAGATTTGAATTACATATTTTTTTTACATTCCACTACATTACCAGATTAGTAATGATTTAGTAATGTTATTCCATTTTTACACAGCCCTTGTCTTTTTAACCAGTTATGCCTTTGTGCATGTAAATTATGATTCTGTACTATTTTCCTTATTGTGACCATGATCTATAATGAAGACAATGTCGGAAAGTCATGTTGCCGCATTTTCCTCATAGCTTAAAGGGACATCTTAATTGCATTGCTTATTAGGAGTAATGTTGTAAAACTATTTGTATTGTAAATTGTTCTAGAATTGTTCTAAAAATGTAAACATTTCAATTGATCAGTAATGCAATGACGCAGAGAGAACTTTGGTCACAGATCTCCAACTCAGCCAAAAGTAGAACTCTTATCACTGTCTCTGGCAGAAGGAGCCTGCTGTGACATTGATTTAAGATATTCAATGCTTCTGTTAACTTACTGTATGTTGACTTATGTGGCTAACTTGCTATTTTAACCAACCTACATACTTAGCCCTGACGGTTCCTCCAGATACTCATTGTTTGTCATGTGAAATTGGTTAAAGAGAGCTTGTGCATAACAGATGGCCAGTGGATTCCTCCTGTTCAGTTGTTTGGTAGATAGGCTATATGCTCTTATTAGAAATGTATTATATTTCCCAAACCTGAACACCTCTAGTTCACAAACATCTGTAGTGTTATAACCTACTTCAGTTGGGAATTTATATCAGTGATTAAGTGAGACAGAATCTGTATTCTGTATTCAGTCTTTTGGCCTGTATATGAGAGATGCCTAGATTATACACTACTTGAAAAACATGGCATAATTATGTAAAGATTAGGCTATTGTTAAGGTATTGAACATTTCCTTATGTATACTACAATTTGTAAAGAAGTTTCTTGTCTTGTGTACCCCCCCCCCCCCCACACACACTTCCAACTACAGATGCTACCACAGAGCTTCACGTGTCTAATTCCCGGCTGTCAGAAATGGAGGCTACATTTACTGCACAGAAGTCTGAGGTTTGAGTCAAATTTCAATACATAAATAAAGAATGGATGGCATATCCTCAACCCTATAGCATTCATTCCACTCCTAGATTCTATCTATCTTGATAGCATTAATATTATATTAGATGTCTCAAACAGAGTTCCATTTATAGTATATAGTGAAAGAGAGATAGTATGCAGGTATTCATAACAGCTTAACCACTTCACACTTAAACCTTGAAAGTACATGGTGGTAAACCACTGAGATTGACTCCTACTGGAGGATAACAAAAATTCTGTCTTTTTGCTTCTTCATTGCTGCAGTATGAAAGATTAAAGAAGCTTCAAACAGAGCTGGAAGAGAAACTGGAGGCCTCAGAGATCCAAAATAAACAACAGTCCACTGAATACAGAACACTGCTGCAACAGAAAGACGTAAGTACAGACCTTCATTTATAACATTCAAACATAATCCCACGAGATTAGGTGGACTGACTGACTAAATAAATAAATAAAAATCTAGTGAAGAGTTTTGACTAGTTTCCCATATGTTTTCTTAATTTTGTAGACCTTGTTGCCCTTTATAAAATCTTGTATTGGCTACTGCAGAATGTAAACAATGAGTTGTTCCGCTATTGTCATGTGACATCAATGGTTCGTTATGATTGGTTCAACCCCTTTTCCATTGTGATTTATTCACTCACACTAAGGAGATTGATTAAAAGCATGAGTTATTTCAAATTTAATATTAATAGGCTGATATTTATACCAAAATAGGCTATACATCATGATTTATTGGGATAAACCAAGCAATTCTATGTAAAATCAGAGATTCAGACCCCCCTTATAGCCAGAATGGAATGATCCTTGTTTCTACCAGGTGGAGATCAGTCATCTGAAAGCCCGGCAGAGTGGCCTACAGGAAGAGTTCCAGAAGCTCCAACAGTCTGCCCAGTCCGTCTCCGTCAGCCCCGCCATGCTCCCCGTCACCACCGCCTCAACCACCTCCACCGCCTCCTCCTTCCTGCCACGGCCCCCGGGTTCCCACCAAGGTTTCCATGGCGATGATATGGACCTGAGTGACGTCATCTGGTCACAGCAGGAGATCAACCGCCTAACCACAGAGGTCACGCGTCTGGAGGCAGAGCTCTCCCACTGGAGACACATGGCTCAGGTAAGCAGAGATGGTACCCATACAGCGGCAGGAGAAAGCATCGTATACCTATACAGGTTTCCTGCATAGGTGAGGGGGTCTACTATTAGAGACAATGAATGTGTCAGTCAGTCACTGACTCACTCATATTTGTTTTTACAGGCATCAAATACATCAGGAGCAGCCAGCGGTGACCAGGGTGAGGTTCTCAAACTCCAGAGGACTATTAAGGTGAGAGTCTCACTAGCTGCTGCTAGTGCAGGTATAAACACAGTAGGCTAGTGAAGACTTTTGGCCTTGGCATAACATGAAATTATTATTGAATAAAAGTATAGCAAATTAAACCTTGTACTCTGTACAAGTACAAGCTGAACATACACTGACATAGTGTAACTATGACTCTGTAACTATGTGAGTAGTGACTGTTTAACTGTGATGTTTATTCAGGAACTGCGTGAAGAGATGAGTCGGGAGGTGGACGAACACCAGCATGAGCTGGCTGCCCTGCAGGACGCCCAGCGGCACAAGATGGCCGACATCACCCGGCGCCACAGAGAGGAGCTGGCGGAGTATGAGGAGCGGATCGAGGAGCTGGAAGAACAGATTCAGAATGGTGAGACACTGGGAATGCAGGGTCAATTAACCCATTATGACTGGGTGCAACATTCTGCGTGTATCTCCCTTTTAGACCGTGTGCGACTTCTGCGTCCTTCTCCCTGTAAGACCAGATGGGACGTGAGCACGTATTAGATGATATCATAGTTTTTAAGACCCATAACCAATTAAATGCATCGTGGTTCGCTGAAATATACGTGGAGAAGGCAAAATGCATTATAATATTTGTATTTTTTTTGCCTCTGGTCAAGGTATACTACCAATCTTAATAGGTTAAAGTTCACTCCCATCTTTTGATTACAAGGATGTTATAACATGCTTCGCATACAGTATTATATACTATTTTACTTCATATTTACTTCAAATAAACATTAGTCATATACGTATTTATGTACACCCACGTATAAATCATACAAGCATACACAACTCAAAATCACAATTGACAATTGAATAAAAAATAGTCCCTTAAACAGTTCCTGATAGCAGCATGCTGTCCTGGTTCTCTGAGAACACACTGTTCATCCAGTATTTACTCATCTTCACCAAATCATTCCCACCAGTTGACGGTCAGGCCAGTTCCCAGGCCGATTCTTCCAAGCTTGTGGATCTTCAGAGAAGTGTGCGGTCCCTTCAGGAGGCGGCAGAGCAGCGGGAGAGACGGCTGCAGGAGGCGACCACCAGCCTGGAGGAGGCGAGGAGGAAACACGGCATGCTGCAGCTGGAGAAGGAGGAGGCGCGGGAGGAGAACGCTGAGCTGCTGCAGAACTACACCCGCCTGCAGACCTCCGTCTCGGAGCTCCAGACACGTGTGCAGGAGCAGGAGGGCAAGGCTCTGCAGAAGGCTCAGCTCGACAGCGAAATCCTGGGGCTAAGGAAAGCCCTCACAGGTACACTAAGAGAACTAAGGAGAACTAAGGAAGAATGAGCAAAAATAAAAATAAATGTCCCTCTACTCTGCTAGATCAGCTCTTACAATTGTAAGCATTTCGCAATTAGCAATTATTTATTTACTGTTTGAAGGTTGTAAACTTGAAGTGTGAATATTGTATATTGTAATTAGTAAACTATTTTAAGGATTAAATGATAAATCTTCGAGTAATGTGCAAATGCATAGGTAAAGTAACCTTGTTACATGATGCTGTCCTTATTCTAGGAGAATGTTATCTACTTGCAAAACTGGTGGTTAACTGGTTCAACTGTTGACAAATGTACTAATTGTAAGTCGCTTTGGATAAAAGCGTCTGCTAAATGCTGTAAATTGGAATGTAAATGTAAATGTAAATGAGCAGAAATCTGAGTACAACCCGAGCTTCACATCAGATTTAACCAATCAGATGGAAGGTATTTTGGGCTTCTCCCTACCAGTCACAATCGTGCACATGCAAAGTGTTGAAGTGACCTACTGTGATTAGTAGGGACAGGTAGGGAATGCTTTCTTGGTTTATTTTGATCTGGAGCGCTGGTTGTACTCTAAACTGTTCTTAGTATAGTAATAGTAGACTAGTGAAGTTTAATGGTGCTGTAGTTCAAATCATCCTTGGTTATTACTGGTTGTTTACCAGTATCCTGTGTCCATTTTTGTTTTACAGCGCATTTTAAAGGAAGCACAAATACAACATATATGATGTCATATTCATTTCATCATCAATACTGTTGATTTGTTGGTTATTCTTGGGTATCTTCCTCCATATTTTTCCTACAATTTACTTAAAACTCTTGTTTACAGGAGCAGAGAAGGAAATTCAGAGGCTAAAAAGTCTGGCTGAGGTGGGTGTTGATACGTCTACGGTATATACAAACACACACTCGTGTCTAGATTTGAAGCACTGTAGATGGGTCATCACCCATACATAAAGAGAAAGTCGGACTATGACTTTTGACGTTGACGGACACCGTGATCCATGGGGAATACTTTCCCCTGAATTGATTTCCCCCTTTTTTTAATGATTCAGACTAAACCAAAAGAAGAGGTTGAGCATGCAGACATTCTGGAGCTCAACACCATTATTGGGACGTTGAAACAGGAAAAGGAGACCCTGGAAGGGGAGAAGGTGAGGTTTGTTTTTGAAATCATCAGACACTGTAGCCTTTATACCCCTACATGGAAATGTTAGTAATCCCAGGTTTTTGCATTTTATGTGTTTTTATTATTTTAAAGTAAAATATAAATGTCTTTCCTTTTGTCAGGACAAATGTCTGTGAGTTCGTTATGGAAATACAACCGATAAAGGCTTGCATCACCCAACTCTGGATATTGTTTTTTTGTGTCCCAGCGTATTCTGCAAGATAGACTGACAGCAGCCGAGCAGGGAAGAGTTGGCGATTTGGCAGGCAACACAGATGACACAGAGGAGCTGGAGGACGTCAGGGCAAAACTTGAGAGGACCCTGAAGAGCTTGAAGGACACTGAAGAGGAACGGGACACCGTCATGTCTGAGCTGGAGGAACTGGACCGGCAAAACCAGGAAGCTACAAAGGTAGGAAGGACCTTGTTTGCCTTTGTGAGATTGATGGGCCTAAGCAGTTCCTACTCCAATGTGACCAATTTTCTAGGTCTTAGAATTGGAGGGCTAGGACTTGGGCAGCTATTCCAAAGTATTTGGAATAAACTTTCCACTAACCTATTTCTACCGGATGCAACATTTGTGTGTATCTTTAAGACTGGGTGTGATGTCTGCGTCCTTCGCCCTTTTTTTTTTAGCCTTTGGCCAAGGTATACTACCAAAAATATTTGTCTCTGATACTACGCATCTTGGCGCTTCGGCATTTCCTGATTCTTCAGACAGCAGAATACACATAGCGATCTTTTATGAATATTTTTTCTATTAGCACTAACTATTTTCCATCCAGAATTTTGGTATAATTAGGACATTCGCTGGAAAGAAGTGATTTATATATGCCTTGAACATGAACTAAGACTACAATTTAACACTCAAGTTTCATTATACTAGACCGGCATTTCCTGGTTCAGGCAGCGGAATAAAATCATCTAACTTGTTGTTGTAAGCGCCTTATCTTAGGTACACTCCTTGGTTGCATTATAGTGCTCCCAGAACCCCAAATTGTCCACAAAAGGGCATGTGACTGTAGGGGAGGGGTAGAGATAGATGTGCCCTATGGGTACCAGCCCAGGGTGTGTGGGGGGGTGGGGAAGTATAGAGAGGAGAGCCAGCCACTCAGCACTGAGGGGCCAGAGTGGCATGAACTGTTTCAGTTTTAAACCAAAACGACCCCTTCTGATGTATTTCTTTCGCTGTTATGGTTTTGTCTCTAGCACGTGATCTCTGTGAAGGACCAACTTTGTGGACAGCTGAGGGAGGCCGAGGAGAAGATAAGCCAGCTCTCTGCAGAGCTCAACGCAACCGACGACCAGAGGAGGGTATTGCAGCAAGAGCTAGGGGTGCATAAGGAGAAGCTGAGCCAGAGCGCCTTCAGCCTGAATGACCTCCACATGGGAAGACAGACACTGGAGAGCAGCGTGAAGGAGCTGAAAGACAAGCTGTGCCGTGCGCAGGAGCAGAGCAAGGAGGCCCGCAGGGAGGCCACTGAGCTGAAGAGAACCCTCCAGGAGACAGAGGAGCGCCTGTCCGCCTCCAGGACAGAGATCTCCCATGCCAGGGAGAGAGACGATGAAGAAGGTCGGGTGAGAGGGGAGCTAGTGAAGAAGGAGAGGGAGCTGTCGGACCTCAAGAGAGAGCTGGCTGAGATGAGGAGCTCCTATGAGAAGGTGATGTCACAGGACTACGAGATGAAGATCGAAAACAGGAAATTGAAGGAAGTATGCCAGCAGGCTGCTGGTCCGGTGGGGGAGCTGAGTAGGCAAGTGAGGGAAGGGCAGGCCACTCTGAACAGGACCGTACTAGAGACGGACACCCGTATCGAGGCCCTCAAGCTAGAGAAAGGCCAGCTGGAGGGCGAGCTGAGCCAGGCAGAACGGGCACTGGCCGAGCAGGCCAAGCAGTACCAGCCGACCCTAGACGAGCTGACTCGGGCACGCTCCATGGACGCCACGGCCTTGCAGAAGGAGCACGAGCGCACCGTCAAACTCAACCAGGAAAAGGACCTGGAAATCGCCCAACTGAGGCGAGACATTGAGCAGATGGCGTCCGACCACAGGGACACCAATGAGATGCTCGCCATCACGGTTGCAGGGCAGAAACAGCTGACCGATTTACTGCAGGAGAAGGACTCCTTCATGGAGACGCTAAAGCAGAACGCTGCAGAGCTGCAGAATGAGATGGAGAACAGGGTTTTGGTTGCCACTAAGGAAATACAGACCCTGCGACAGTTGATGGAGGAGAAGGACAAACAGCTGGGGGGCATGAAGGAGGAGAACAGCCACCTGAAAGAGGAGATTGACCGCGTTAGGGACCAGCATAGCAGGCCTCAGCCCCTGGCTGACCCCCGCACGCTAGACATCATCACGGAACTGGAGACTGAGATCACCCAGCTCAAGTCCTCCAGGGACGCCTTGGAGGAGGAGGTGCAGAGCCTTGGGAGAACCACAGAGGAGCAGCAGGCCTCTGTCCTCCACTCCCAGCAATCCCTCCATGCGCAGCAGAGTGAGCTCGAACAGGCCCACGCTCACCACGAGCAGACAGCGCTCAACTACGATCGGCTGATCCACGCCCGGGATGAAGAGATCGCTCGTCTCCAACATCTGTTGGACGGTGTTAGCGAGCGGCCGGACCACGCCGACCCCCCGCCCTTACAGGGGGTGGTCATCCTGCAGGAGGACAAGACCCAGTCACTGAACAGGGAAAACGGCAACGAGAAACATGACCTGTCCAAGGTGGAGATAGAGAGGTTGGTGCGGGGCATTAAGGAGAAGGATACTGAGATCATCCAGCTGAACGAGATGAACCTCTCCCTGACCAAGCAGCTGGACCAGCAGCTCGTGGTCTCCCGCAACGAGGTGGGCAAGCTCTCTCAGATGGTCCTGCAGAAGGACCTGGAGATCCAGGCGCTCCACGCCAGGGTCTCCATGGGTGTGGGCAGCGGGCACAGCCAGGACGTCATGTTCCTCCAGCAGCAGCTGCAGGCCTACGCTGTGGAGCGCGAGCAGGTGCTGGCCGTGCTGAATGAGAAGACTAGGGAAAACAGCCAGCTCCGCTCCGACTACCACCGCATCATGGACATCATGGCCGGGAAGGAGGCGGCCCTGCTCAAGCTCCAGCAGGAGAACCAGCACCTCTCCAGCATGAGCGATCCCTCGGGCACCCACGACATGTTCCGGGAGACTATCCAGAACCTGTCTCGCATCATCAGGGAGAAGGACATCGAGATCGACGCGCTGACCCAGAAATGCCAGACCCTGGTAACCGTCCTGCAGTCGTCGTCAGGCGGGGATACCGGCACCGGCCTTGGAGGCGTCAGCAGCAACCAGTTTGAGGAGCTACTGCAGGAGAGGGACAACCTCAAACAGCAGGTGAAGAAGATGGAGGAGTGGAAGCAGCAGGTGATCACCACAGTGAAGAACATGCAGCATGAGTCGGCCCAGCTGCACGAGGAGCTCATGAAGCTCCAGGGCCAGGTGTCCGCCGACAGCGACTGCAGCTCCAAACTGTCAGTGGACTACGCCCGCCTGATCCAGAGCTACGAGCACAAGGAGAGGAGGCTGGGAAGCCTGAGCCAGGAGCTCGCCCAGGTCCAGCAGACCATCAGCCAATTGAGCACCACCAAGGACGTCCTCCTGGGTAAACTAGACAGCGTCGCACAGCCTCCGGAAATCACCGTATCTGCCCAGGAAAGCGGGGATTTTCTCACAGCCGAGCCTCCAAGGTACCAGGGGGCAGCACCAACAGAAACCC
This sequence comes from Percopsis transmontana, assembly GCA_025447815.1. Lineage (NCBI taxonomy): Eukaryota > Metazoa > Chordata > Actinopteri > Percopsiformes > Percopsidae > Percopsis > Percopsis transmontana. The sequence goes on from JAOEHI010000015.1 coordinate 614,660, forward strand.
AGGGGCTACAGGAAGGGGTTGAGTCGCTGCTGACGCTGCTGGCCGAGAAGGAAGCCATGATAAGGACTCTCCAGGAGAACAACCACCGCCTCTCCAACTCGGCCTCCGCCTCAGACAGTGAGCAAAGAGGCCAGGCGGAGGAGGCGCGGCTGGTCAGGGAGCGGTTAGAGGCGCTACAGAGGTCTGTGCGGGACAAAGACCTCCTCATCAAAACCAAAGGGGACCAGCTGAGCCAGGTGTCAGAGGCCCTGCGTAACCGCGACAACGACAATGAGGTACTAAAGCAAGCGGTGACCAACCTGAAGGAGCGAGCGCTCATCTTCGAGTTGGACGTGCGGAAGCTGAAGGAGGAGAACGAGCTGGTGGCGACACGCTCCCGCGAGAAGGAGTCGGAGTTCCGCGCGCTGCAGGAGACTAACATGCAAGTGTCGCTCCTGCTCAGAGAGAAGGAGTTTGAGCTGAGCACCGTGAGCGAGAAGGCCGCCACCATTGAGAAGATGCTCAAAGACAAAGAGCAGGTCAGTGGTCTACTCCCAAATCGTATTTAATCTCTAGTCCAATTGGCTTATACTGTAATAGTAGCTGAGTTTATCTGTATAACCCTAAACATTTATGGTTTAATTGAATTGAACCAAATCCATTGATATGGTGGTTTTATTAACCGCCTAGATTCTATTAAGACGATTATTATTTCCATTGTTATTTCCAGTGCTAAATATACATCTCCTTATGGTACTGCAAATCTGAGCTCTTCTGATGTCGTTCTTTGAATGCATGTTTGTGATCTTAAAGAACCTTGGTGGACTTGTGTCACACAGGGAAAGTCTGGTGAGCTGAACCAGCTCCTGAATGAGATGAGGTCTATGCAGCAGAAGGCTGTGGCCTTCCAGCAGGAGAGAGACCAGGTGATGCTGGCTCTGAAGCAGAAACAGATGGAGACCACTGCCATACAGACGGAGGTAGGAGCCAGCTTAAGCCGTCCTATCTGTCCCTCCTTTATCTTGGTTTAGTTACTACTTTAAGTGTCCCTTTATTAATAAATTATCACACGCTGATCCGATGTATTTTGTACTGGGCTGACTATTGTTTTGTTTTATGGCTATGGTATTACTTGTAGTAGTAGTAGCATTTAAGTTAAAAAAACACTTTATGTACACAGTCCCCAAAATCCAGTAGAGAACCTCCCTAGTGATAAAAGCACGTCACTCATATTTAGTAGCAATAATACTAATTCCACGACCTCAGTTTGAAACCCAGTTCTCCTCTCTCCAGCTGCAGCACGTGAAGGACAAGGAACAGCGGCTGAACCTGGAGCTGGAGCGGCTGCGTAACCACCTGCTGGAGATCGAGGACTCGTACACGCGGGAGGCCCTGTCTGCGGAGGACCGGGAGGCGGAGCTACGCAGGAGGGTGGCGCTGCTGGAGGAGAGACTGGACACCTCCTCCAATGCCGTGGAGAACGCCAGGTCAGTGGAAATCAACGGCCTGGTGCGCTGGATTGTATTCTAAATAAAGCAGCTAAGTGACATATAAAGTCAGCATGTGAATCTAACATTACATTCAAAGGGAAAATATTTACAAAATCAAAAGCCTGGGTTGTTATTACAGTCAGAAGTTTGATGGTCATCTTTTTAATGCAACTTTTTACACTCATGCTAATCATGTGTTCCTGTGCTGCCTCCAGCCAGCAGGCCAGCATGCAGGTGGAGTCTCTCCAGGAGCAGCTGAGTGGAGTGTTGAAGCAGAGGGACGACGCGCTCCTCCAGCTCCACACCTCCCAGGAGCAGGTCAACCAGTACGCAGTGTCACTGTCTAACCTGCAGATGGTGCTAGAGCAGTTCCAACAAGGCAAGTCCACATGCCAGTGTACAGATGGCTAGCATATGACAAATCTTTCACTGTTGTCTCATATCAGGTGTTTTCATGATGTAAAAACACTCTGTGCCCTTCTATATTTTAGACTCTAGACTCATTTGATTTCTACAAATTCATTTAAAAAAAAATTGTCGACCTGTGAAAGGTTGTTTTATGTGGTCACTTTGCGTCAAGCGTTGGGGCTTATGGGAAATGCCAAGAACTCGGGACACTTCTGAGGTGGCGTTTACAGGAACGGCCCCCTAATCGGCCTGTTCAGCCTTTCTGTTTCAATTGTGGTGCTGGAACTACGGACCTACAACGTTGCCTTTGCTCTTTGATCGCGACGTAAATTCCGAGCACGACAAAATAATGATATATTTCTCAAGCGGCAGCACGCCAGCACCAACATTAGAATGTTAAACTCAAGTCGACAGTTGAATGCTCTAAAGTTGCTAAAAATGAAATTGCTTCATGGCAGCTATAATTACTTGATAAATGAATTTAACGGCACTTGTTGTCTCGTTAACGTCTCGTTTAACCAATAAGCACCGAGCCCCGTCCAGCAGTTTTTCAGGGCCGCTCAGAAGTACCTGCCCCGGAGTAGGTGCTTCTTTCGGCCTCCAAAAACAGCCCCGAAAGAGTTCCTACAGGGTTAGTTCCTGCAGTGGAAAACCGCCATTTGGTGCCACCCCCATTAAAACAAGTTCCTGCAGTGGCTGGTGACATCCGCTGCAAGGGTTTAAGATAATAAATATCCATTTGTATGAATGCCAAGTCCTTCTTATGGCCTAAATTGTTGTCCTGCCCCCAGAAGAGAAAGCCATGTACTCTGCAGAGCTGGACAAGCACAAGAAAGAGAAAGATGAGTGGAGGAGGAAAGCACAGCAGCTGGAGGACAAAGCATCAGCCCTTCAGGTAGAAGACATCTTCAACAGATCCATACTGGGTCTGGTTGACATAGATTACTTTGATGAAATGGGTTGGGAAACACAAAGTTGTTATTATTATTATTATTATTATTATTATCGGTTGTAATAAATTAACAACTTTGGGGGTGGCTCCAAACATTATAAAACCACTGTATAATAATCTACATAGTATAAACCTCTGAGCCAGCACTGGTAGTACAGGTCCTGGTGCATAAGGGTGTATTTCTGACAGCTGTGTGTCTCTGACAGCTGAACCTGGACGAGGCCAACACTGCATTGGACTCGGCGTCTCGCCTCACCGATCAGCTGGACAAGAAGGAGGAACAGATTGAAGAGCTGGGGAAACAAGGCGAGTTACCCTGGGCCAAGCTCTCCATGCCACCTCCAGAAGCTCCCTCTCTAAGGGAGGAGAACTGAGTGACAGTTAGACGTAAATAGGGCTAAGTGTATTGTTTTTATACTGGAGTAAAGGGGTCTTCCTAGTGCTGCAGTGAAATAAACCTCTATCTTGGTTCAAAGAAAACCGCCCCACTCTTCTGCTTTTGTTTAAGATGATGTAGCTGATATGCATTTCTTTGTGATCCTTTGCTGGTTTTCTCTCTGGCAGTGTGCACATTATATCTCCTGTCGAGATTGCCAAGTGGTCTTTGATATTCAATATTTTCTTTCTCACTGTTTCCACAGTGTACAGTTCTGCTGCACATGCCTTCAGAGAGCGTAGGGTCTTTATCTGTTTCACGGCCATGGTTTATGCGTTCTTATCATAAGCTGAATAACTCAAACAGAATCAATCAAACTGTATGCCTTAGGAATTCCCCTGAGTTAGATTGCCCCCACATTCATGTGTACATTCTACAGCCCTGCTGGTTTAACCCTGTCACTCTCTGGCCGTTATGTCATAGTCCCAGCCGTTCCCGCATCTAGGCATAGGCCTATATATACGTGTATGTTTTCCTAAACAGTTTGGCGTGGTCATATGCCGTGGGTTGGTACAGTGGAACTACTGTCTGCATGTTGTGATCTCACGGTGACAAACTTTGTTATGTCTGCACACCTAATATATGTCAACATTACTCTTTATGTTTGTGTGTGTGTGCTTGCAGTGAATGTAAGACAGGAGATGTTGGAAGAGGCGCAGAATAAACTGATGAACCTGGTCAACAGTACAGAGGGGAAGGTTGACAAGTAAGTGAAGCCATCGTGTCTGCAGCAGAGCCCTCCTGTATTCAGATCATCAGAGTTTACAGTATGGCCAATCTCCTGCGGTTTGACTTTATAAGCTGTAAAATGATCACACCAACTTAATAGAGTGTAGAAACCCTGACAAGAGGGGAGTACTCTCGACGGCAGGTTCACTGAGTCTTAATCTGTAGACTGCGCAATGCCCTCCCCTCCTACAACAGCGGTGGTCAGGGTACTTGTCGGGGTGCCACTAAACCCTTGTCTGCTTCAGTGGAAACTCAGTGGCCAACAGCAAAAGAATTTGGATATACTCAATGGAAACCTAATGGAAAATATTTCAATGCAACCATTGTAGATGGATTTACTGTTCCACGACTTTTCCTAAATATTTAATATATACTGTAGCTTTAATATGTCCTTCGTGTGTGTGTGTGTATGTATATGTGTATGTATGTTTATATATATTTATTTATTTATTACTGTATTGACACAGATAATTAGTAAATAAATGCCCTGTAACTGTCCCCATGTCTTTCCACAGGGTTCTCATGCGTAACTTATTCATGGGTTACCTCCACACCCCTAAAAACAAGCGCTGTGAGGTGATGAGGCTCATGGGAAGCGTGTTGGACTTGAACCGGGAGGATGTCGACAAGGTGACGGCTCTTTCCTTGGTGTTTTCACAGAAAGCCTTCTAGTCTTCTAGAGTGTTTGCTTAAGTCACCTTATGACCCTCCTGACAGTGCACAGCTGCTGTTACTAAGACGATGTCTGTGCTGGATTATATTGCAAATTAAACAAAGCAACTGCTAAAGCACAGTGTTATGGCAATGTGCCGTGTGCATATTAACTGCATGACTGGAAACATGAAACGTAAGCAGATAAATATGTGTGTCTTAATACTCTAAAGCAGCCTTATTTACAACCTCCCTTGAAATAAATTGACAATGTCAGCAGCTAAAGTCAGCCAGAGTCTGTAGTACTCTTTACTGCTAAATGTCTGTCTAGCATGTGGAGTCTACATGTAACTCATTTGTGTTTTGCGATTAATTGAAATCACTCTACATTTAAGGCTGTTTTTCATGGTGACATTGCCGTTGAGCCATAAGAGAAGCTTTAAAGATACTTTTGAAGGCTGTCATATTCTTTTGACTTTAGCAGACCGTTTCATTCTTTTTTACTGTTGTGGCAGAAATCGCTTTAGTCACAGCTTCGTAAGGGGTGGTGAGGCAGAAAGCAGCACTTCCTGTCGGGATATAACAGGAAATGTTGCTTTCTACATGAGGTTGCACAATAACAATATCACTGGGGCTTGGGAAGATCAAGTCCTCACAAATGGAAACCCAAGCAGTGATGGCGTATGGAAAAAATCAGTTGTAGGAGTCCTACAGCAACACCTTAGGTTATCTAGTGCTTCTAAAACGACTCTTGGTGACTGTGTTTTATTTGTTTAATTTGGCCCTCGCTTTAAAACTGATGCCACAGCGGGGGTCTCTAATCTTTCCGAATGAATTTGCCATTGTTATTTGAGATATGAAATTGCTGTTCTGGCAGTATTTCTTGTAGAAGGATTTTGTCCACACAAGAGGTCATTTTGGTTCTAAAGCCAAGGAAACCTGAATGATAGTCCATATTTGGTTATTTTAGTAATGATGTAAAAATAGAGCTGCTGTTAATAGACAAATATGTTTACATTTTTAAATATATTTACATTTTCCGAACTCTGGTCAGTATCGGGTGGGGGGGTATATTTATCTACTGCAGCTAGATAAATATTAAGGGGAATATTCCCCAGTTACTTATCAAATTTCAGGTTACACTGACCCTAGGAAAACCGACTGTACTGTTGCTGGACGATTAACATTAACAAATGTTCGATTAGCCTTGTCAATAAATGGGCTCGTCCCACAAGCCCGCCCATGGTCAACCCCAAACCCACGTCTCTGGCCAATCTGGCCTCTTGCAGCCCCTGAAAACCCCAGTAAGAGCTCAGCCTAAGAAAGCATTTCCTTAACCAGTGCTTCTGGCAGAGGCCCCACAGGACTCCATCCAACTATTCCAAGGCACATTACCCAAGCGTCTTAAAGGGAACCAGGTTGAGGGGCAAAACGCAATTACAACTCCTTGGAAGGCCCCGTTTTATTTCACTGGAGATTGTTCCGCTTTCTTCCACTTCTCCCTCTCCCATCTGCTGTTAATGCTATTGAAATGTTCCCCTCAACTACTGTTTACAGCAGCCAAGTGTCCTACAAAATCGGACCTCTTTTCTGAAAGGGTCTCCGTGGAACAAGATAACCCACCCCGCTCCAGATCTCAGTTCTGTGTTCCATGGAATTCTTAAATTGGTCCCATTCTTCAGTGCTCTTAATCCTGTACCTCTGCCCGTCTCTGCCCTCTGAAAAGATGTTTTATGTTGCCACTCGTCCAAATTTACAAGCCCTGTTTGGCTTCGGTGAAATCTCACACCTTTTTTCAGAACCATTTGCATGGTGGTCAGAGTTTCTCCCCCGCAGCAGCACAAACTACAATATTTCCATCTTCATTAAAGTGTAATCTGTGATGATCTTTTGAGTACATGCCTCGATTGGTGTCACAAATGTTGGTTTTCTTTGAAACCCAGGGGCTCGCATTCCTCTCTACTCCTCCCTCCATAGTGCTCATAGGCGCACACCTCCTCTACACCCTGTATTCACATGTGCTTTCATGTGCAGTTGCAATGAGCTGTTGGTGTTCTCAGTCGTTTGAGTGAGCCTTAACAGGCAAAGTTCTCTTAAACAAGACAAGACTGTCCTGATGGCGCAGCCCAGAGACCAACACTACAGTCTTATTAGTAGCTTGGCAGCTTCCATCTGTGCCAGCAATTACTTCTCTAAGCCTTAACTGCAAATAATAATGGGTTCTTTGTCAACCTGCATAGTGAAAGACGGATGGTATCTTCTGGGTAGTTAAGCGTACTTCATAATAGAGCATTTGGTTACAATATCAGCATCAGTGCTTAATTCCTTTCAGGAATCAAGTAATAGTTATTTGCCCTTTCCTGACCCTCTCTTTTTTGTCCTCCTAGATGTTGGTGGAGGATGGACAGCAGGGCGTCACTGGCTGGGTGTCCAGCTGGCTGGGAGGCAGAGGAGCGCAGAGTGTCCCTAACACCCCCCAGAGGCCCACCCATGGCCAGCGCCTGAACTCTGTTAGAAAATGAATGCACACACACACACACACACACACACACTCATGAGTGAGTGGACAACAAGCACACACTTGCATGTTCCGAAACAGAGACATTGAACCTGGACACACACACACACACACACACACACACACACACACACACACACACACACACACACACACACACACACACACACAATCATTTATCGTCACCCTTCAACAGGCGGGCTGGCCTAGTTGTGTGTGAGTTTGTGAAGTGTACTTGAGTAAGGTTCCCTAAAGGGACTCGGAACTCCCCAATTCTCCATGTTTCTGTTGACCATTGTTTCTGTGGTTTCCAGTCCTTCTCTGAGATGTTTGTGAAGTTCTTGGAGGTGGAGTCAACGCCAGCAATGCCTGCCCTGACGATGCTCGACTTCAAGCCCCTGAGCGCCCCACCTGCTGGGAGGGCCACCAGCACTGCCCTCCACCCTTCCGCAGGTAGCGCCCCCCCCCTTCACCTGCCCTCAATAATAATCAAAATAATAATAATAAACTTTATCTGTAGAGCACCTTGTAAAAACAGAGTTTACAAAGTGCTTTGACAGTCAAACCAAGCAGAATACTCGGCAACCGCAAACACATATATAAAGTAAACAGTTAACCAGTAGTATACAGAGATAAAAAAAGGATATATATATATATATATATATATATATATATATATATAAATATAAATATAAATAAAATGAGACATTACCCCAAGTGAAGGAGTTCAAGTACCTTGGTGTCTTGTTCGCGAGGGAGGGGACGATGGAGCGGGA
>JAOEHI010000015.1:622698-653686 GCA_025447815.1 Percopsis transmontana
GTGTGTGTGTGTGTGTGTGTTTATATATATATATATATATATATATATATATATATATATATACACACACACATAAATCTGTGTGTCTGTCTTACTTCACATGCTCTTTGCTCCTTGCAGCCAGCCCTTGGCTGAACATGTTCTCCTCACGCCCTGTGTGAGGGAGATGGGTGGAGGAGGGATGGAGGGATGGATACATGGAGCCATACCTGCCAAGAGATGAAGCCCCGGCTAAAAGTACGCTCATCTAAAGGACAGCTTTTCCTGGATGGGAGGATGTCAGGAAACCAGATTTAGCAACACATTCCTAAAGCCTCTCTCTTTCCTGCCCCATCCCCCTCCCTCCCGCTGTCCCTCCCCTGTCCCTCCCCCATCCCTCCCCATCTCTCTCTCTTGCCCGGTCCCTCTCTTCCTCTGCACTATGCAATCTGCCTCCAGCTCAGGGCGGTATCGACAGCTGCATCATTTCCCACCACTGCATTATTGGAATTCACCACCTCTCCTTGTGTGTTGTGGGTTTGTATGTGTAAGGCAGGGGGGTGCCTTAATGTCATTAATGGACTCGTGTGTTGGTCGATTTTCATTCCATCAATATTTTGCTCCCCAGCTCTGCCCCACCTCCCGGAGGGAAACCAGCAACGATGTTCTCCTCCTCGTCCAGGAACTCTCTGTTGTCTCCCTGGACGTCCATGGAGCAGGCGGATTCAGACGTTCTGGACATCAGCACCAAGGTGCAGCTACATGGCGTTCTGTGGAAGAGGCCATTTGGACGACCCTCAGCCAAGTGGTCCCGGAGGTGAGCTTGACGTCAGTCCAGGCAGCTGTCAAACTGCATCAGGTTGTGAGAGAGTTTGTCATTTAGCAGGAAACAGGTAGGGGCAGGAACTCGTGCTTTGTATTTAAACAGTAGGAAAGAAGAAGACATCAGGAGGGATTTGAAGCTAAGCTAGCAGGGTGTGTGTTGCTCGACAGGTGACAGATTTATCTGTGGACACTTGAGAGTTTGTTACAATACTGCGTGGAATGCCAGACGGGTGGTGTTTCTATCCACACAAGGGAATAACAGCTAATGTGACAAAGATCAAATTTAAGTTTTTGTAAACTCACTTAATAGGCCCACTTGTGCCTACCAGCTGCTGTTAATAGATTTACTGTAAATGAAAGGATAATTTCTATATTCATTGACCCTGGTTTTATTAAATGTTGAGTCAGTAACATTATACAGTCTTACCAAAATCCATCATCTTAATAGCAAAACAATATACATACATATAGGCTATATATATATATATATATATATATATATATATATAGGCTACTGTATGTCTGTTAGTACGTCATTCGTCATTGAACCTGAATGACATCAGTTATTCATTTTTTCCAGATTATATATAGGCTAGGCTAGCAGTTGGCATCCTATTCTCATATGCTGATCAAAGGATTAATTTATGTAACAAAGATCATAATGGGTTGTATGCTGATGTAAAAATGACCCTCAGTTGATAATAATGCTCTCAGTTTACATAACATTGGTAAACCAACATTTCACATTGGATCCAGAATTTCCATTTCGCCAAGCACTGCTAGCTCTTGACAGTGTATCTGAGATCAGAAAGTTCACGTCATCATGGTATTGAGTTTGTTACATTTAAAATTGGGAGATTTTACAGGATCATGGATAAGGATAGTTTTGATTTCCATTAAGGTCCATGTTACTCATTACTATAAAACTTTGAAAGTCAGTGGCAGATTTTTTTTCTCTAAAACTTTATTGACACTGACAAAAAGAGCGTATCATAATCAATCTAATAGGGTGACATCAAGTTCATGATTTTTTTAACGATATCAGTTGATGGAAGAATGGAAGAAAGAGACAGTTCCTCCTCACAATGCATGGCCATATCTTGAAGTTCAAGATCTGGCCACTGAACTGAAACTTGGGAAATATGTTTTATGTCACATTTCAACACGATGTAAAAAATCTTTTTTGGAGTGATTTCGAGTTTTAAAAGTAACATTTAAAATCATTTTTTCCAACTCAATATAGTGCTCAATATGACTACTTCACTGACTACCGGGAATGCTGAGTTAGTTTGGACCACAGTAATGGCATGGCGTGCGTTTTGTGAATATACTTTTTGACATAAAGATAATTTACTTTAATACTTAAGTATTTTTAAAAGCAACTGCTTCAGAAGTTTAATTTCTGACTGCACAACTTTCATTTACCGAAGTACCGAAGTAACATTTGACCAGTAGTATCCATACTTTTACTTAAGTAATGAAGTTGTGTACTTAGTAGTAGCTTTATAATTGACGTGTCTTGATTGTGTTCTTCTGTCTTCCTTGGTTCAGATTCTTCATTATCAAAGACAGCTTCTTGCTCTACTATGCAGAAAGCGAGAAAAAAAGTTTTGAGACCAACAAATACTTCAACATCCACCCCAAGGTGACTTTACTCAAGTCATTTGAAAACATTTAAAACCATTTAAAACAGGTTCAGGTTCAGGTTAAATTAAAATAATTTAAAACGCACAATGAAATAAATACATACACCACAAGCAAATACAAGAATGAGAGGGCCATGACATTATACTGTATACTGTATACTGTATATACACAGAATACGCTCAATAATATATTAGCAATTGACTATAATATAACGATTAGCCTAGATTATGGCTCCATTGATAACACAACACAAGAAAGAAAGAAAGGTGACTGAGATGGAACAATCCAATACGATGTTTGGTTTGTGTGTGTACATGTGCCTGTGTGTTAGGGTGTCATCCCCTTGGGAGGGTGTGTTGTGACAGCGAACGAGGACATGGGCATGCCATTTGCCATGGTCATCAACCTGGAAGATTTCATTGTGAGAAAACATCCTTATTTTTTTTTGGTTCTTATGGCTTCTTCCTTCTGCCCCATTAAGAAGTATTTTTCAACAGATTGCGATGCCAAGAAATTCATTAAAAATACTGGATAACAATGTTATTGACGTTTTCACCCCAGGGCCAAAGTTTTGCCTGACTCTGGCACACGGTATACCAACATATTCATATGGTAGTCCATGCCCTATTAGCCTGGCTGTCAGCCTGGTTAGCGGTTTGGCTACCTGCTAGTGGCTGCCCATCTGCTAACCATACTGGTAATCAGGTACTGTAGCCCTGTTAGGGATCCCAAACTAAGCTAGTACTTAGGCTAAGGTCCTGAGTACTAAACTGACTAAATGCCAAAGTATATTCAATATTCCCTCCCCAGGGAAACATAGTCCTGGCTGCTGAGTCCGAAGAAGAGCAGGCCCAGTGGCTGGAGATTCTGCAGGAGTCAGGGAAAGTGTAAGCACCTTTTGGAAACCAGTGACTGATCCTACTAAAATGTTACAGTACTGTAGAGCAGTGCTTCCCAAGAAGTCACCCCTGCACATTAGACCCTCAACTAAAAAAGTAGGTACTAAATAACTGGGAAAAATTGATTCCAAGACACCTAGGAAATGTGCTTGAAAGATTCCCACCAAATGGTTTTTATGTGAATGAAAATGTGTCTGTGTAGCCTGGTAAGACCATTTTACAAGCTCCACGATTTGTTCCACTCTGCATATCAGTCTTGGAACTCTCAATTGAAAATAGTTTGTCATAGTGGCGGTGCGGAATGGTGACCCATGTGGGGCTGATTTTCCAAACACAGGCACCAGCTGAACCTGTACGCAGATTAGGAAGATTGTTCTCTATCCTTCTGAGACTAAAGCGAAGCAAAACGTAGAGGCTGCGCTTGTTTATTGTGTTTCTTATTGTGCTGCTTCAAAATAAGTCTAAAAGATAATCAGGAGGACAGTGTCTTCCCTGCATACAAATGAACATATCTTTAACTTTTGAGCTGTTTCTAACCCACAGAACGTGGAGGAATGCCCAACTCGGGGACGCCATGATTGAAAGCCTGGAGGCTCAGGGACTCCAGCTGGCCAAAGAAAAACAGGAATACCTGGGTAATAGAGAGCTCTGTTAAATGATACGACCTGTTGATAATGCTGTGTGTGTGAAAGGATTGTATGTTTACAGATAAACTGATGGAGGAGACAGAGGAGCTGAGCCATCAAATAGCTCAGAGAGAGGTGAGATGTTCACACAACTTACTGTGTGTGTGTGTGTGTGTGTGTGTGTGTGTGCGTGTGCGTGCACGTATGTTTATGACTCTACCTGTGTGTCTGTGTGTGTGTTTAGGAGCTGGAGCGTCTGAACCAGGTTCTAGAGGAGGAAAAGCAGAAGTTTGAGGAGGTGGTTCTGGAGCTGAAGGCCGAGCAGGAGCAGATCAAGATGTAAGAGAAAGGCAGGATCTATTCAGCATTACTGTATGATACTGTGTCCTAGAAGTGCATTGGAGCCACTGGAGCCACTGGGGACACTTTGTTTGTTGTTGCCAGGGATCTAGAAGGGACGGCCCAGTCCCTGAAAGGTGTGGAGAGTGAAAAAGAAGAGCTGAGCTGCTTGACCACACTGCTTCACAAATCTATCCAGGTATGAATTTGGGTTAATACTGGTGTATTTGGCTAGGTAATAGAACTACAGATTGCTCTACATCCAATATACTGTACATAGCAGCCTATAGTACATCACTCACTCACTGGGTAGCCCCTTCTTTTGTTCCATATAAACATAATATCTGAATATATCCAAAGACTATATTTAGGATACTAATGTGCATGGAACTGTTCTGTTCTGACACTGTATGTATTTGGATGCAGGAGCTGTCTGAAGAGAAACGGAGAACTCTGGAGCTGCTGGGAGTCAAGGAGCTCAAGGAGGAGGCTGAGGGAGAGGAGGAGAGCCCCCAGTCGGCCTGTATGAAACCTGAAGACGAGGTGGGAGAAGTGGATCTGCTACAAGACCTTCATCACATTGAAGAGCAGATGAAACTCCTCCTGAAAGAGAAAGACCAGGCAGAACTCAAGTACGTCCCATATGAGGAGTCATTAACAACCAAATATACAGTTCAATGGGACAGTGCAAGATATTCTATAGACAGCAGACCATACCTATAAATCTCGCATGCTTAAAGTGTATTTTCAATGTGCTAAACATCTTTACAATTTATTCAGTATTTATGAATCTGGATTCACCAACTCATAGCTTATCTGCTGTAGTTTAGGTTTGTATTTGGCATTCAGGTCAGCCGATCTGGCTTTAGGGGCTTCCTCAGTGCTAATGGAACAGACAATGGAACTGCAAGTGGAAATGTGTATTGATCCATAAACGACCCGCCTATCGATCAGCAAAAGTAATATATAATAGTATATAGTAAAGGATATTTCAACAGCTGCTATTGATTGTGTAGCACTTATGTTCTGTTATGCAGTGAGAGTGACAGACCTTCACCCAATGGATGTCGGCCTATATACCTGACAGTAGCATCAAACTAAATGTCATGTCATGTAACATGACCTCTGTGAACTCCTGGTTCAGCTCATGTTGTAACACACACCCTTGATCTAACACCTGGATTTATTGGAGTGGAACCTAGGTGTGGGAAAATCATCATTTTCATAATGTTACATTGTGTTGTTACGTTGTGTTGTTACGTTGTGTTGTTGCATTGTGTTTTTACATTGTGTTAAGGTAGGCTATTTATGTTATTGTGTTGCATTGTGTTATGTTACATTATGTTGCATTATGCTGTTACATTACGTTACATTATGTGCTACATCGTGTTCTGTTGTTTTGCTATGTAATGTTATTGTGTTACATGATTACACTATACACCGATCAGCCATAACATTATGACCACTGACAGGTGAAGTAAATAACACTGATAATCTTGTTATTATGACATCTGTCATTGGGTGGGAAATATTATATAGCAAGTGAACATTTTGTCCTCAAAATGTATGTGTTAGAAGCAGGAAAAATGGGCAAGTGTAAGTATTTGAGCGACTTTGACAAGGGCCAAATTGTGATGGCTAGATAACTCAGAGTATCTCCAAAACTGCAGTTCTTGTGGGGTGTTACCGGTCTGCAGTGGTAAACCGGCAGCTCATTGATGCACGTGGGGAGCGAAGGCTGGCCTGTGTGGTCTGATCCAACAGACGAGCTGCCAGGGTGCCCATGCACATTAGAATCTGAAGTGGATCATGGAGCAATGGAAGAAAGTTGCCTGGTCTGATGAATCACGTTTTCTTTTACATCACGTGAATGGCCGGGTGCACTATGGGAAAAAGGCAAGCTGGCAGAAGCAGTGTGATGCTTTGGGCAATGTTCTGCTGGGAAACCTTGGGTCCTACCATTCATATAGATGTAACTTTGACACTTACCACCTTCCTAAGCATTGTTGCAGACCATGTACACCCTTTCATGGAAACGGTATTACCTGATGGCCTTTGCCTCTTTCAGCAGGATAATGCGTCCTGCCAAAAAAGCAAAAATGGTTCAGGAATGGTTTGAGGAACAATGAGTTCAAGGTGTTGACTTGGCCTCCAAGTTCCCCAGATCTCAATCGATCTCAATCGAGCATCTGTGGGAGGTGCTGGACAAACAAGTTCGATCCACGGAGGCCCCACCTCGCAACTTCCAGGACTTAAAGGATATGCTGCTAAAGTCTTGGTGCCAGATACCACAGCAGACCTTCAGAGGTCTAGTGGAGACCATGCCTCGACGGGTCAGGGCTGTTTTAGCAGCAAAAGGGGGACCGACACAGGTGGTCATATTGTTATGGCTGATTGGTGTGTTATTGTGTTATTATCTTACGTTACATTATGTTATGTAATGCTATTGTGTTACACCATGTTATATTGTTGTATTGGGTTGCATTTTGATGGGTGCTCCCTCCCTATTTCATTCTCCCCTCTGCAGGCTTCGGGAGAATGAGCAGCGGGCCAAAGAGCTTCAGGAGGAGAGAGAGTTCTACTCCTCTCAGGCCAGGACATTACAGCAGTCGCTCACCCAGCTGACTGTGGACAAACAGCAGACTGAGGCTGAGCTGAAGGTAGGCCATGTATTACATAATGACATTTTATGACTTATTTAAGCTAAATGCTTTTGGAGTGTCACATAATCACTGTATCTGCCTTATATTTTATATTGATTTGTATTTTTTTCTGTCTAAATGCAGCTACAGTTTGTGGTATAGCTATCCCTTGTCTCCTTGTCCTTGTGCTGTATGTCATTAATGGTACACACCTCGATTGTGTTACAGCACCTACAAGAACCCCATATTTCTTCCACACCTCACTCTTTATGTTTGAGACACAACAGTGCACGTGGTCTGGGGAGGGGTAGCGAATAGCGCACACCTATTGTGCTCTAGTGGGAGGGGTAGAGGCGAGTACCAGCCATTCAGCACTCCACACCAAAACTACAACATTTTTGTAAAACTGACAAAGACGCTAGAGTTCTAACACCTCTGGTGGGTTAAAAAATCAAGTCAATCAAGTCGAGAATGCAGTCTGACTGGCACCTCAGGGAGGAAACAGATATCATGTTATTCAGACTGCAATAGAAATCTTGCATCATTTCCTTCTTAGCTACTATTATATTACCTTCCTTATTTTCAGCTCCATTACCACTGAGTCATAATGTGATTACTTGTGTGAACCCCTTAGCGCCTCTGGACCTTCTAAATGGTCAAGAGCAAAACACCGTGGTCTTACTGGCCAGCATCCTTGTGTGAATATTAGCCTTCATTGCTGTTGTTAGCTTTACCCCAGGCCATGTGTTCTTAGTCTAGAAGCCTTGATAAAATAGCATTTACACAGTATCCTATCCCGGTTTGGTAGTGTGTCATTTTGGCTTCAAGGGGCAGAAAGGGTTAAATGTGCGCAAATGACATACACATGACAGATGCGTGTGCATGCATGGTCACATATACTTTGCAGTTTGACAGAACGGCAGTGCAGCTTTTGCTGAAAGTCGCTCTCAACCGAGCGATTCCACAGTAAAATACTGAATGATACAATCATGTAATGATACTATTTCTTACACACTTGAATTGATTGCTTTCGGTTCCCATATGAAGGGAACTGAAGCATTAGTCACTAATATCAAGTGGTGTTTATCAAAGAGCGCTCTACACTGCTTATGTTTCCTGTGGTGTGTTCCAGACAGAGATGGAGTCACGGGTGGAGCTGGAACAGAGGTTGAAGCTAGCCGAGGAGGCTCTACAGGACTTGGAGAAAGGCCTGAGCTCACTGGAGCGCACCAGGGAGCGAGATGAGAGGATGAAGGGGGACGTGAGCCAGCTGAGGAGTGAGTGTCACCATGGGAGCTTGTGTCCTGTTAGCTGACCCCAGTGTGGCAGGCCCCTGGGCGGCATGAGAATGACAATGACTACATTTAGTCAGATACATAGAGACTGATAACATACTGTATTTTATTGCCCACGCCTAGTTCATCTATTCATTCAGATGTCACATCATGCAGAGGAGTGACTGCTCCCCTTTGGACTGCTTGTGAATTGCAGTACTTGTGTCTACTTCTGTTTATTTCCACATTAAATAATAATACCCATATTCATTTGAAGGTAATGCTTGAATTGTATCATGGCTGTGTACATTTTGATTGTTTGTGTACGTGCCCCAAACAATCCACTGTATGGATTACATCTGCAGCTGTGTGAACAGTGTCTATGTATTCTCCTCCAGAGTTCTTCGAGGAGTGCATCTGTGCAGCAGAGATTGAGGCGAAGCTCCCTTCTATAATGAAGAACGCTGTGTATCTTCACAAAGCTGCTGCACGCAGAATTAAGAGCTGCAGAGTTCAGAGGAAAGCCTCCAGCTGCCGCTGGTGTAAGTCTGGCATTATATATATTTTATGTCTGAGGTCATTTACATTTTATATGTGGGCAATAAAACCCTCATGTTCTTGGCAAAGGCGGTGCCAATAGGTGTCAATCAAGAGAGTTATTAGCAGACGACCTTCGATGAGACATTGTTGTGATTTACAAACCCAGGCGTTGCTGTCGTCATAAACACAGCTACTCAACTGGATGATGGTTAGGCTCCTCCAGGGGATCCAGTCTGACAGTGTGTGGCCTCACGCTCTAAGAAAGACCCCCTGTTGTGCTGTCATTTGATTGTTCCTCTGCAGTGAAACACTCCCAGTCCTTCGCCGTGTCCCAGGCTGGCGGAGGCAGCATGGAGGAGCTGAGAGAGACGGCCCGGCGGCTGACGTCTAACAGCACTTTCAGGGAGCGTGTGTACAAGATTATCACCCACAAGGACGCCACGCATAACACAGAGGGCTGAGAGGTGGGGCAGGGAGAGAGTGGGAGGAAAACAAGGGGATGGAAGGAACGGGGTTCCTATGGTCCTTTACCCCACACAGTATGAAGGCATGACACATTGGCTCCTGCTCCTGCAATGATCACCTGGTTATACTTGTAACACAACCTAGTACCAGTTATCAGAAAACAAGTAACTATGATAACCTGATGTAGCGTTTGCTTAGAATGAATACCTGCATCCGGGGATTTGGTCAAACCATCTTGAAACAAACCATATTGTTATCGAGAGGACCAAAGGTACTTCATAACCTGAATTTATAGTATGAGTATAGTTTTACAATGTTCTATAAAGTGTAAAATAAGGAAAATGTCATTAGAGATGCCATCTAAAATACGTACCGTCTCCTCAAACTCTTTTACCTTTTTCTGATGTGATTACACAAAGAAATATAATTTAGTCTATAAGAGAAGCAAAGACCCAGACACCCATCTGAATGTGTTCCTCCAGTAGAATACCTTGTGTTAGCACTCTAATGAAACAAATAACAACAATACATAGAAAAGTATAAAAAAGTAATCATTCACTAGTTTGTTCAAGGACTAGTGGAGATCCCAGAATATATCCCTTTGAAACAGAATAGTGGAATAATACTTGACACTGTATAAACAGTATATAGATTATAACAACTGAATATTATCCATTAATTACTAGAAAGTACATCTGTATAATCACTCCTTTTTAAATGATTCTACTACTTAAGAATGTTTCTTATTTTTAAATCAAATAAGACGAGACCAAACCACTGGAAAATGTTTGTATTTATTTTTCTGATATTTGATTGTATGCACAAATTGTGTTTTCTTACCACAACAAGCAAAATATCAGATATGTTTCTGAC
Organism: Percopsis transmontana; assembly: GCA_025447815.1. Classification (NCBI taxonomy): domain Eukaryota; kingdom Metazoa; phylum Chordata; class Actinopteri; order Percopsiformes; family Percopsidae; genus Percopsis; species Percopsis transmontana. Next base: position 632,808 of record JAOEHI010000015.1, read on the forward strand.
AGGCCTTTCATTATTCCATCACTGCTACATCTTACAGTAAATCACCTTGACAATACAACTTAATGGAATTTACAGACGCAAGCAAGCATAAATTAACACCATGAAACCCACATGTTAAGGTAAAGGATAAGGGAACATAATGTATGAGTTTTATGGACTGAATGAAATGCATTTGTTAATAAAGCTGTGTGTGAATCTTGTGGCATGAGGAAAGGCTGGAGCGGACTCCCAGTGTGAGTGTCTCATTATGAAACCCTGTTATGTAATGTGATGTTAGACAAACTAACACTGCCCTCCTTACTGGAACAAATGGTCTACCAGCACAGTGAGTTAAAGAGACACTCCACGATTTGTGTCTGAGATTACCCTTGCGTTGCAAACCAGCGGTATGAAAACATTATTGATTTGGTTTGGCATGGCCCATGTGTGGCTCGCATTCCAATCTACTGCTTCCGCTACAGCTCTCATAGGCTCACACTATAACCAAACCAGGTCACACTCCGTCTCATTACTGTTACCGTTCAGGGCAGGACGACACTGTCACACTGTCTGTCTTCATCACAACCTGTGGCAGAAAACAGTAAAACAATTGTGGGCAAAGGATACACACAAGATCAGAAAACGTCAAGAATCATGGAATCATGTTTAATTAGTGTAGGACTATAGTAATCAATGTGGGATATAATTGATCGCATATGGGCTAACCCTGGCCCTTAAACACATACACAAGTTTTTTTTGTCATTTAACATTTGCCAAGGGTAACAGCACAAATGCATAAATAAAATGTGATTTATGAAATCATATTGTCAGTCAGTAAGTTGTGACCAGGCTGTGACAAGACAAACGCAAGCCAGATAGTCCACCCCTTGCCTAATTCTACAATTTAAATTTATTTGTCTCTTCTTTCTCCATGTTGTTCTGCTGTGAGACAACAAACACGTGACAGGCCGAGCTCCGTGATGTCATTGTCGAGCAGAAGTAGTTAGTCATGAGGGGCCTGTGGACTCCATTATCTGACCCTCTAGCTTCTTTTAACCACGACCCCCATAAAGATGTTATTAATGGTATGCCCCCCCCCAAACAAAAGCATCTTGTGACATCTTGAAAACCACTGCTCTAGGTCATGTCAAGTGAAGATTATTTCAAAGGCCTCTTCCTGATGATATGATGATTGATAATGATAATTTCTCCTCGAGTGACAGAGGGAATGAAAGGCCGCTGAGAGCAGCAATACAGTATGCAATGTTCTGCTCCATATACAGTACATCAGTATTGAGATGTGACACAGTGATTTTCCCAGCCAGCCACAGTGAGCTGTCCTTAACTGTCAGAGAGAGCCGGTGCACCCGGTTTTCAAAGCCTGTTGTTGGCTAGTTGCTCAGTCAGTGTTTATATACTGCCCACCCCCACCCACTGTCAAGTCAGGGTCATGGTAGACTAGTTGTATTGCTAACACAGGAATAAACAGAAAAAGTATTACATAACCTAGATAACCTAGATTTTAAACTTTTTGAGCCATGACTCTAAAAAACCCTTCTTTTAATAGCAAGACAATCATCATTATATAAATATACATAAATATACATATATAAATAATGTTATCTTGGGACCCCAGTATACCTGTGTGCTGAGGGGCAGGGAGGTGGCTGTCCATCTCTGGGCACATCAGCGTTTTCTGTTGACTGACGTGAGGAGCACACAACATAGCTTGAGAGGGGAGCGCCCCCGCTGCAGAAACCTGTCCCTCCGATGCGGCGTCAGCACCAGGCTTCCGCAAAGAACCTCTCGTGTTCCTGCTGTGCTGTTAGGTATAGACAGCGTGCCGCCCAGGGGTAGAACCATCTATTTTCCCCTCGAGGGAGGGCTTCCTTGAAAGCCTCTGCAGTTGTCATGGAGTTGTGCTTACTGGTGAACAATGATTCTTTTCATCCCTGCACAGCTTTCCAGTCCAGTAGGCCAGCAGGGACATCCGAACGGCCGAGAGAAAAACAGTAGTTGTGAGTGGCTGTGTTTTTACGTCCAGCAGGGATATCGTGTTGATTTGCAACAGTTGCTGTAGCTTAGTTACATTAAGCTGTGTTAAAGTCACTGTACCTAATTTAACTTTCATTTGGTGTCTTTTATGATTATTTGATTGAGTTGTAAAAATGGAGGACAATAAAATCGAAATCTGATCAAAACAACTAATGGGTAAAAAACGTCAGGAAAATAGGACAATAACAGCTATGATTTTGTGGGAGGAGTTGGGATAAAGCTGTTGAGCGATGGCGGCCATGAAGAAGGCCTGGAGTAAAGAGTCACTTCTCATCCAGGCTAGCCTTCAGCTGGGCATCCAGTGCCATCTTGTCGAACGTACGCATGTTGGTCTCCTCTCGCACCCTGTCGCGCACGTGGAAGGAGGCGCGGGCCACCGACCGGGCGCTCTCCAGCACCGCCCGCTTCTCCTTGAAGATCTGCTCGCTCTTCTCCAGCTTCCTCTCGATGGACTGGAGCAGCTCCAGGCGCCTCTGTTTCTCCTCCTCCTCCACCCGCTGCCTGTTTAGCCTCTGCAGCCTCTCCTTGTCCTGCCGGCTCTGGACGGCCCGCTGGGCTTTCTCCTTAGCCTTCTCCTCCGCCACAAGCGCCGCCTGCTGAGCGCGTTTCTCCGCCTCCTTGGCGCGGGCCTCCTGCTGCTGCTGCTGCTGCCGCTCTCGCCGCTCCGCCGCCCGGCGAGCCTTCTGGATCTGCTTCTCCTCGCGCTTGGCCTTCTCCTTCAGCTCCTGCCCACGGCGCTCCACGATCTGCTCGTAGTTCTCCAGGGAACGGCTCAGCTTGTCCGCCGCCGTCCTCCTGGCCTCCTCTCGCTCCTCGTCCTCCCGGCGGGAGATCTCCTGTGTCAGGGCGGCGTGCCGTCTCCTCTCCGCTTTGTTCAGGCCCCGTCTCTCCTCCTGCGCCTGGTGTTCCTTCTCCTGCCTCTTGAGCTCGGCCATGGTGAGCTTCTCTTTCAGCAGCAGCCTCTCCTGCTCCAAGATGGCCGCCCTGTCCTCCTCCAGTGCCCTCAGGTTCTGCTCCTGCAGAGCTTTCTTCTGCTTCTCCTCCCGCGCCGCCTGCTGCAGCCTCAGCACGCGGTTGCGGTCTTGCTGCTCCGCCAGCTCCTTCCACCGCTCCTCGCTCTCCGCCGCCTGCCGGAGCTTGGCGGCCGCCGAGTCTCGCTCCTGCTGGCTGAGCCGGCGCTGGCGCGTCGACACCTGCGAGTGCCACGCCCGCTGGCACTGCAGCACCGCCCGCTGCTTCTCTCGGTCTTCCGCTTCTCGCCGCAGCTCGTCCATCCTGCGCTCGCTGTCCCACTGCAGGTGAGCCACGTAGCGCGTCTGGCTCATGATGTCTTCCTCCTGGTACCTGGCCAACATGAGGGCGGCGATCTTGCGGTCGCGCTCGGGCACCGCCTTCAGGCCCCTGCGTTTCACCTCCTTGACGATGCGCTCCACCTTCTGCGTTGTCTGAGGGGAGTGGCTGAGGTCGCCCAGGCTTAGGCTGCGGCCCATCAGGGAGTTAAAGGTGGCCAGGGTGCGGGCACGGGGACTGGAGGCTTTAGTCCAGAGATCCCGCGCGCCATCCCAGCTGTATGAAGAGGAGGCGCCTGACTCAGAGGAAGTGCATGTAGTGGTAGTTGTGGTGTTGGAGGTGGAGGAGCAAACAGTGTCCATTCTCCGCTGTAAGGACTCCAGAGAATGGCTTTTCCCTTGGATTTTGGAGTGAAACCCCAGGTGTCCGTTTTGCTGAGGTAAGGGTCCTGCTGTTATGCCGTTGACGGGTGTCACAGGGCTCTGCATGGCAGACCTGGACACCGAGGATGTCAGTGTAGAGTTGGCTCTGGCAAAGGAGGGAGGTTTTGGAGCTGATCTGGGGAAGGTGTTCCCCCCAGAGGGCTTCCTGACCACTGGTGGGGGGCCAGAGACAGGCCGGGTGGCTTTTACATATCCAGATAATGAGGAGAACACAGGCTTAGAGGGTCCATGGTGAAGGCTCTTGGAGGAACCCACAGAGCTCAACGAACCTGTTTTTGAGGACTGAGTTGAGCCAGTGTGGCCAGATTTAGAGGAGTGACTAAGGCTGGTAGGGGAGGCTTTAGATAAAACTGGTGTTTTAGAGGTCTGAGCCAACACTGTGCCTTTAGAGGACACTCCAACATCAGGGGGGGAACTAGAGTTTGCTGGCACCGATTTGGAAGGGTGAGTGGCACCAGAGGTGACTTTGTGCTGCTGTTCACCCAGAGAGGGAACTGTGCTGCTGTTGCCATTAACTGCAGCTTGTAAGATCCTTCTTTTTTCCTCCCTGACAATGCGCTCTCTCTCCTTCCTGCACTGCCTGAGTTTGCCATGCCTCTCCTTCTCGTACACCTCAAACAGCCCCGTGGCGACCCGCATAGAGCGGCCAGGTGCCTCGCGGGCGAACTCCGACAGTGGGCGGGGCAGCAGCTCTACCGGTTTGACCCCGCACCGAGCACACGCTTCCAGGGACCGGGGGCTAGTTAACACGTAGCGGCTACCCTCTGCGGCCGGCGTGTCAAAGTTGTAGAGGTCCAGGTGCAGCTTGGGTGACGTCTCTTGCTCTGGGTCAGTCTGTAATTGCTGAGGCGCCATCTGATGAGAGGGGTCCTCTGGCGATGCCGAGGCCGCAGTGTGGCAGGGGCTGGCCTCCAAACTGCCCGTGGGAGGCGTCTCAAACCCAGCGTCCCCGTCCTCATCGGTTGCCACGACATCATCACCGTCCTCTGGCAGCCGAGGGGCCTCACTGGCCACTGTAGGGGCGTCAAGCTGAGGGCCTTTGTGAGACTTGTTCGGATCCTCAACCTCCGAGGGGTCGACCATTGTTGGCTGATACTGCAGGGGAAAAGGAAGAGCGTTCCATGAGAGGGGTGCATGACACTCAAGGAGGTTTTGAATCTGAGGATTCCAACATTCGTAGTAGAGCTTTGAAAAGAGATGCAGATCATGGGGGGAGGTTCGAAAAAACGCATGCTTCCATGCTCACACTGATTTTACACCAGATGAGACATGCCTCCCTTCAGGGTAATTACATAACACATGATGAACAACACATCTCTATAGGAAGTCTATTTTTAGAAGAGTTAATAGGTTGAAATAATTTGATAACTCATATTTTTCACTCCAGATCACACAGTCTGGACTAGCCAAAATAGGTTAAATGATATTGAGTTGTCCAATCTATAGTGCAGTATGTGTAGTTTGTGGCTTTATTAAAGTAGCTGAGATCAGCTTAATACAATCTGATAGCCAAGCATATAGCTACACATAGTATACTGTAGTCTATATTATCCCCCCTGTTCACTATCATGAGCTCATAATCTCACAAATAGTGGAGGCCTTTCTATTGATACAAGTATTGTAGGACGCAGGCCTAGCCTACTTTAAACGGTTCCCTTTGAAAATGTTTCCCGATATATTTTATGCGTGATTTTAATTATCGTCTGCACAATAGCCCTTCTAAAATCTATGCTTTTAGAAGGAACATTTGAACTGTTAATTTCTACCAGAAAATCGTATTCGTGCAGTTCAGCATCATGCCAACATCGACTGACCTGCCAGTTTGTAAAACGTTTTCTAAGCGGATGCTTTGTTCCAGTAGAATCCGTGCAGACTCCTTTGGTCCCCGCATAATATCAGGTTTCAGAAAAAAGGCTTTCGCCGTCGACCCAACGATGGAAGATTACATCGCTGCAGCCAAGCGACACGACAGTCACAGATGATGCCTTTCGCAATTCCTAGTATGCCTGTCTTTACGACGCAGTTCTCACATCAGCCTGGATCCCCAACCAATTTTTGAAATAAAAATAGTCTATAGCCTCGTGAAATAAGTGCTTCTCAGTTTACGAATATTCTCCAAAGGCGATGTGCATCTCATAAACACCACACCGGCTATTCAGCATCCCTCGATCTCGGCCTTTTAGCTCCGCCTGCTTGGCAAATAAGATACTGTAGCGTAGGTCGAAAACACACTCAGCAGTCAGCACACTGCAATTGACCTACCATTTGTCGATTTCAAAGCTCTCACCTTTAGCTACCACTTGCGCATATCTTAGCTTGAGCCAATTCCTATAATGTAGGTCTGTGTAGAGTGTGAGATCTGAAAACTACATAACTGCAGCTCAAATGTTGTAGGACTATAGCCTTTACTTTATTTATTAAATTTTTTTAAATTGCTAACTGTCACAACTGTTAGGCTACTGTCATTTTAATTATTATCATACAAGCTGTAGTGGAACAAAACGTTTATTTTTAAAAGCAAGACCAAAATTAAGTAGGTTAACATGTGTTTATGCAAATGTAGGCTACAAATAAACGGATGTACAGTAAATTAAAATGACTTGCTATTACTTGCAAGTAGGCTATCCCTAACTGAGTGGGGAGCGTATCTATTAAAAGATTAGGCTACGTGCTACCCTGACCTAAAAATGAAAACTCGCATCTCCTATTCCTGCCATCTGCCATCTCTGAAATTGACAGGACTGTAGTTTCATATGGAAACCACTAAATGGCGCTATAATGCCATGGAAACATGTTTGGTTTTTATTGCTCTCAGAACCATGGGCGTACGGAGAACTACAGTATGCGAGGATGCTGATACTGTAGACTATTTGCGGTCGACATGAGCTCACAACAGGGCACAAGCTCTTTTCCAATACACCTGGTTCAATTTGCGATTAAGGAATTAAACAGTGTTACGTTTCATTGTTTCAGCCAGGTGTGCTAAACTTATATTCAGATATATACTTCAGAGCACATCAGGGTATTAGATGAGACCGTAATTGTGTTTAAGGTCTAATTGTGATGGTACTAGTATTGCAGTGTTTGATAACAACAAGCAGGAATAGTCGTGACAGTAACCCATTATACACTGTCGACCCAGTGTAACAGTGCGAGTTTAATTGGCCCCGCCTGGGAGCCGTAACGAGTGACGACCGGGAACGCGCTACGTTGGCGGGGCTGGGTGGGGGATCCTGGGTGTTGAAGTAGTTTCTGCACAGTTCACTGGTGCGAAGGTACGCACCAGAGAGCATGCCCCCTTTTCTTTTCTTTTTTGTTGGAGGGGCAGTCACCCCAGCAGAGCCTGGTTCACAGAGAGGTGAGCTGTTCTGCACACTCATGGAGCTCACGGGAGGATATGGTGAGCGATGCAACTCAGAGCCTCGTCAGATCTGCCCATTAGTGTTTTTGAAGAATCGGTATACTCTACAGAGTATGCTTATGGACTGCTGTCCTATGAATATGGGCAAGATTGAAGGAGATGGCCAAAATGTAATCCTAAATATAATAAATATAAAATATAAATGTAAAAAATAGGATCACTAAGTCAAATCTAAATATAGCCTAGTAGTTATTCTTACATTCTTACATGACATTATGCAGCAAACACACAACTTAAAACATCTACATGCATTACTCTACATAGACTAGATTACATCTCCTAATGCTATTAATTGCCCTGGGTTTGTTTTGCTCTGTCGCTGCCCCGTAGGAACTGAGGACCATACTGGCTGGGGCATTGGGGGAACTTTAGTTGCCCCCAGGTCACATTTCCATCCACATTTTTGCCAACAAAAAGGGACACGTTTTCTGGACAGTTTCAGCAACTCCCCCTTCTGACCCTTTGCTTTCCCCTACCAGCCCCCCCTTGTCTCTGTGGGACAGTACGGGGGTTCCTCCTCGTTGCGAGGGGGAAAAGGTCCCAGAGACAGAGCTGTTAATTCAATCAGCAGAGCGGTATGCTCAATTAGACATCCGTAAGGGCCCAGGATGGGTCCAGGGGCCCCATAGAGGGAGGGCAGCCCAACCCCCAGGAGGTATTAATTGTGGATGACAGTGTGTAAACAGTGGGGTGAATAGACCGCGCAGGTGCGGGACTATCCCGTCCAGGCTCAATAGCCCTTTTCAACCCCTTCTCTCTCTCTCTCTCTCTCTCTCTGGCCACTTTCTTTTTAATTCTGTGTCACATCTCTGATGAATGTGTAATTGGTAATTTTGGCCATTGTGTGGTTATTATTCTGTGTGTTTGTGTATGCTGCCATTAACAGGTTTGTTGTCGCATCCGTGTGTGTGCGTGTGTGTGTGTGTGTGTGTGTGTGTGTGTGTGTGTGTGTGCTTGTTTGAAGACGCCAGCGTGCAGCAGCACACAGCTATTGGTCAGCCAAAGGCTATGCGTTCTCAGGAGCTAGTGAAAATTGCGGCCTATACATGTAAAATATGTGGAATTTCTAAAATGAAATCCAGATGGCACCTTAAAGGGAGAGGGCTTTCTGTGTGAACGCAAATGTTTCCCTTCAACTACCTCTCTCACTCTCTCTCTCTCTCTCTCTCTCTCTCTCTCTCACTCACACACACACAAACACACACACACACACACACCCACCTGTAATGGTTCTGTAGTATCTAGTATTAGTATTTAAATAAAAAATATTTTAAATTAGTTCTTAAAGTAGTTGTTGATCTGTGATGAAGTGTTTTCTCTGAAACCACAATAAAGGTTAAACATATCAGAAATAAGATGCATGAGGGAAGTGGACTTTTAAAAAACATTTAAATTCTTGTATTAGTAAATCTTTCTTGTGTAATACGTTACATTATTGTATTGCTGCTCTGCCCAGCAATGACAGTGTCCTACATAAATACTTAAATACTGTCATTGACCTCAGTGTTTATGTGTGTTAGAATGATTTTTCATTTCAGAAAGCACTGTCTTTGAAAACATGTCAATATGTGTAATGTTATTGGAGTAATGGAGTGTTAGCCCACATGCAGGTGTGTGTTTGTGTGTGTGCAGGTTAGAGCCAGTGTGTGCATGCATCGCACTCTGTGAACATCTGACATAATTGAACATCTGTGGTTAATCCCCCCCAGTTTCAGACCTCTGTGTGGCCTAGCCTGTCTGTTTCTGTGTACAGACACCTGCTAATTTTCTGCCTTATGTGGCTGGCAGGGGACGGCAATTGAGGGGATCTTTGGAAACGCCGCCGCAGTAATTGGGAACTACATTTCTTTTCAACGTGCTCATTCATTCCTCTTTCGGCCTGATTTTCTTTCATGCCTGGCCAAATGACAACAGAATTAAAGTGTCGAGCCTTGCTTTCCCTACAACAGTTTCACACCCCAGAACACTTGTGGTCTTCTTTGTCCGGAGTGCAGGGTTAAACCGGGCGGAGGGGAGAGAAAGAAGAAAGAGAAAAGTATATATAAATGGATCTCGTTAACATTCCGAAAATCACACTGCTGTCCTCTCCCCAACCCCTCCTCTCCAACCCACCTCCACGCCTGGACACTCCACCTCCCACATGCTGTAGGACGGAGCAGAGCCCTGCCACGAGGTTCATCCCATCTCTCACTTCTCTGGTTATGATAGCACTGCCCAATTCAGGTACAGTATCCGTGGTACAGCAAACAACCTTTGACACACAAATGGAGTGTCCCTTAAACAGTATTAAAATGTATGCACAAATTAAATGTAATCTAAAAAGAGAAATAATAATGATACCAACAACATTTTGTTTAAAAGATTATTTCAGAGTCGTGAAATCATTCATGCCACACACACACAGACACACACACGCATCATGGGCTCCTCTACCCATCGTTTGAGAACCAATGCAGTAAACAATGGCCAGGATAACACAGTCTTCGCTTTACTACCCCCCTCCTTTTTTTATCCCACCACCCCCTCCCTTTCCTTTTCTCTCACTGGGCCTGACTCTCTGTGAATCTCTCCATCCTTACTTAGAAAAATGTGCCTTTGTTGAGGCCGCCCGGTGCACACAGAAATCATTAATGCTGACCCTAATTGTGCCAATTCCAGCAGCTCAATAGCTCTAATTACAGGCCTCTTCACTGTGGCACTCAAAACGCAGCTGAACTGTCATAGCCAACAATTAAATAATATCTATAGGGACAAAGACTGGGAACGGGTTGGGGGGAGTCACCCATTCCACTAAAGGGGTGACCGGATAACCCTTTTCAGCTCTTAAAAGCCCACTTTCAGAGGACTAAGGGGCTGGTGAACTGGAGCTGGACACCTGCACCCAGCACTCCGCTTCCCTCGCTCAGCCTCTTGAAGCGCTTCTCGTTCCTTTTAACTCCCTCTCAATGGGCCACACAATTTATCTGAAAGGGGAGAGGTGGAGGGAGAAAGACAGAAGAACGTGGCAGACAGAGGTTGAGGGTTTGTGGGAAGTCATTTATAGGATGTGTGCAAGTATATTAATTCACTTTGCCTGTGTTTTTTTAACGCAGTTGAGGTTAGGGGTGGTGTCTTTGATCTACTGTCTGAATACAACTTTTTAAGGAAAAGGAAAATGGATGACAGGCCTATTATTTATGCCAGCCTACTCTGAAACTAGAATTAGGATTAGTATGGAAATAAGCAATACAGACAGGGATTTATGTCTTGTCCTAACCCTGATATGACAAACCCAGTCTAGCCTCCTGGTGTGCTTGTGACAGCTATTGACTGCTGTCAATGGATGTTGGCCATTGTAACCCAAGTACAGGCTAAATGTCACGACCGCAGAATGCTGGGCTTTTATATAGTTCTCAATAGGGAGGAAAGCCTAAGATTTGACCTCACTGTTGCTCTGTAGTTTTTGTCTGTAAAAGGTTTAAAAGAAAGTGCATTATTCTCCTTAATGCTGCCAAACCTTAACTGATAGCCTCCCTCCAATTCTCTGATACACAGCTGGGCCTCTTTTGGTCCTTTATCCGTCATCTTTTGCTGTATTTGGCCACTTCACAGGCCAGCCTCTTGTGTGTGTGAAATCTATCGTTAGCGCTATGGGGGCGTGGTCTACCTACTCGTTGCGATCATTGGGCATTTGGAGTGTCAGTCTGTGCCGCTATTCCCTCCCTGGCTTTTAAGTGAAGTTCCAATGGATCCAACATTATTCAACCTGTAGGAGTCGAGACAGAAAGCTGACTCACGCAGTGGATAAAATCTGTCACTATGGTGATCATCACTTCATGATTTCTTACCCCCATGATGGCAATATGTGAATAGAAATTGGTAAAGGAAACTTAAAGGAAAAGTGCGTGCACAGCCTGAAGATCTTTTTTCCTTTGGAAAGTTTTTTTTTTCTTTTCCAAAAATTGGGACTTTGAACATCAGTCTGATAGACGACAATACACGTTCCTCTCGAGTCCCTCTTAGTATTTTACGGCAGTCAATTATGTTTTTACCGAGTTTTGTTATTTTTTTATTTTCTCACTTTCTTCTTCTGTTAATCTGTCATCTGCCCCAAATCTCGACTCAGAAATCGACTGCTCCACGGGTGAGTGCAACTTAAAAAAGATAGCCTACCTGTGTATATACTGTAGGCCTGGTTTTAGAAATGTCAAACGTGTGCTTTTGCCAAAATCTTTTGTGGCAAAAACCGACGTAGACTACAATATTGTCAATGAACATACAATGTCAGCATACAGTAACGTCGAGAATTAACGGGCTGCTTAGGCTATTACACCTTTATAACACCTTCATAACATACAAAATAAATAAAAAGTTCGTTGTGTGCTCGACAGTTTTCATTCACAAAAGTGTCCTGACTGTTGGCAGTTGGCACAGGTGTTTACCAGACCTCATGTTTGGGGTGGGGGTTGGGGGGAGGTAAACTGGCTACTGTATAACATATTGCTGTCGATGATGATTTCATTTGGGCTACTAAAAAAGTGTTTTTCCATCCCATGACTGCAAGGCTTTCATAAAATAGCTATCCCATATATTGTAGGCTATCATTTGTCATTTTGAATAAAATGAACACAGTCTGTAGCCTAATTCATTCTAGTAGCCTATGTTCAAGTTCCATTGAGGTGACTAACCAGTAGGTCAGTTTCAGTAGGTACTGTAGCTACTAGATCCAAGCCGTTCAGGTAATCAGTTTAAACTTTTTTCTACTGCATTTTACAATGATTATCTCTTGCTAATTTTTAGCATTGGATACAACACACTAAAACTCAATGTACACTGATGATGATCTTTTAATCAAGCAAATTCACCAGTAAGCCCATGTTAGACCATACATTTGACAGCTATCTTCATTGAGGGGTTTTCAAGATAAAATAACAAGTTGTTGCCAACTTTATTATTGGCTCTGTGCTATAAAACCAGGGAGCAAAATATGGGATGTCATAAGTGGGTTAGGAAGGAACTTTCAATCTAAACTCCTTTTTACCGTCTTGTTCACTGTCAGTAGTTTGCAAACCTGAGCCAAGAACAAAAAAAAAGTGGTTCATAGCTTTCGAAAATTTTAAGATATTTAAATCATTCCCTCAGAAGCATCCCGCAATGCTTGAGGGTGTCCCGACCCCCAACTGGCAACCATCGGTCAATGTAAATACATATGGCATGGACTGGGCAGAGGAGATGTGACATGATGTGAAGGAGAGCAGTATTGTTCTGTTCACTATAATATTTGTGGTCAGAAGGGGGAGATGACTAAGGAAAGGGATGAATATGTAGAACGCTCTCACATATTGAAACAATTTCACAATTGAGCCCCCCCCCCCTCGGCGTAAGAACATTTTAACAAGTTTATACTTTATACATTGACCAGATGTTTTAGAATTGCTTTGCACCGGATCAATATTAGTGAAGAATCTGGTCTCGTGTCTCTTTATATCAGAAAACCTTAACCAAATGCTATTCACACTACTTTTTAGCACATAACAGAAGGACAAAAACATTCATAAATATTGAACGTTGACAGCAAAGGACTAGAAAGTCAGCTTTGTGACATTTCTATGACTGAAAAGGATTTAGCACTTTGGCAGCACAACACTCTTTGCAGAGATTGTTTGTCTGTCTGTTTGTCCTTGGTCTGTGGTAAACTTCCACCTAAATCCCCACCACATACAACTCTTAAACCAATCACTTCAACCTGGGTACCGTGGGTGAATAACATGGTTACACTCTGTTTGCAGTGTATACACCCCCTCTCTGACTGTGGCCGGTACTTTTTTACATTGCTCACAGCTGCTGTAATTCCATAATCCACACCCCCACGTTCCATACTGATACAAGGGGTAAAGGCCTGAGTAAACTGTCTGTATAACACCGATCCTCTCTTATTCCTCTACAAAGTTTCATGATGCGATGTGAGCAAAAGTCCTAAATCTGTCCGGACCGGGGATTTCTTGTATCTGGGTTTGTGCTAGGAGGCTAACAGATCTCTGCAGATCACTTTAACTATTTTGATTGAAGCCATTTGTGCGTGTCAGAGAAGTCTATTTGGTTATGATCATCACCCATGCATTCTTGCTTCAGTGAGAGACTGAACATCAGTACCTCGTTTTCTTGTTTGTCTACATTTGGCATTAATAAGTATGTGTTAAGATGTTTATGGTTGATGTTTATATTTTTGTAACTTTTTCAGTCCCATAACCATCACAGCCTTTTGAGACGATGATAATAATCAGTACAGTATTATGGCAAAACAGAGTAATAGATACCAGCTTGGATTATGTTTGATTAAAATGTGATCATTGTAAGGGGGGAAAAACGTCAGTGCCAAAGAACGCTTACATCTTCCCTTCACGGAGCTCCCACTGCGCTAGTCTTTGACTGACATTTCAATTCCTTCCCTGATGAAAGCTTCGCTTTCACACTGGACTTTCCACATTAATGACAGTTTGGAGGTTTGATTGCAACCTTATTTCCAAGCAGTATTTGGTCTTGTTTAAGAACAGTAGTACTGGACAGGGTGCTTTTTACTGAAAGCTACAGTTCCCGTTCTTTAATCTCTTTGTGTAATCTTATCGAGAGTTGCCATACAGCATTAATCCCCCTTTATTTTCAGTCATCAGTGCCAGGGATGGGCTGAGAGGAAGGCTCGACGCCATACTTTTGTGAAGGTATCAGTGAAAGCTCATGAACTTTAAAAAACAAACATAAACACCCAGAGCTGAACACCATGGCGGTGAAACCTGCATGCCAGAGTCCTGCTTCAAGCGCAATACTTTTTATTGGTGTAGGGTAGATTGCAGGTGTGTGTGTGTGCGTGCGTGTAAGAATGTGTGTACATGCTTTCATGTCCATATGCTGACATAATTAAGTGTGTGTGTGTGTATGTGTGTGGGGGAGCCCATGTTTACATGCATGTATCATCATTTTGCACAGGCTTGTCCATGGGTATGATTGTGCACTGTGGGCAGTGAGTGTACATGGTATTTGAATGATTGATTGATTACTGAACCTGTTTGTTTAAAAAAATAGAAGAGAAGCATGTTACTGCAATTGACTGTGAGTATTGGATATGTTGACTTAATATGATGTATTACATTAAAAGTTAAAATATCTATGATAAAATGAATATTCCTCTCTGAAAAAACATTGTGTACAACAGGCTAGTCAGATTTGGCCCCAGGTGTGACATCATTTCTGTATTGTAAGTAACCAATCATGACCTCTGACCTCTCCTGCCACACCAAATCAAAGTAGAGCATGCTTAATTAAAACACTGACTGAAACAGACTATGTTATATTAGAGCCAGACTGATGTATCAGAAGGCCCATATTATCGGCCCATATTGGCCCATACAGGTGCATCTCAAAAAATTTGAATATTGAGGAATAATTTATTTTCTTTCCAGTAATTAAATTCAAAAAGTAAAACTTTTATATAGATTCATTATAAATAAAATGAAATATTTCAAGCCTTTTTTTGTTTTAATCTGAATGATTACCATTTACAGCTCATGGAAATGAAAATATCTCAAAATATTAGAATAAAGAATTTGTAATACAAAAATGTCGACCTGAGAAGAGCCCAGTCTTGTTCAGTACACACAACCACAATCGTGGGGAAGACTGCTGACTTGACAGTTGTCCAGAAGACACTCATCCACCCTCCACAAGGAGGGTAAGCTACTGAAGTTAATTGCCGAAAGGGCTGGCTGTTGGCAGAGTGCTGTATCAAAGCATATTAATGGAAGTTGACCAGAAATGAAAGTGTAGTAGGAAAAGGTGCACAAGCAACAGGGATGACCGCAGGATTGTCAAGCAAAACCGATTTAAAAACTTGGGGGAGCTTCAGTGGACTGAGGCTGCAGTCAGTGCATCAAGAGCCACCACATACAGATGTGTCCAGGAAATGGGTTCCAAGTGTCGCATTCCTAGTGTCAAGCCACTCCTGAACAAGAAGCGTCTTACCTGGGCTAAGTAGAAAAGGTAATACCATGTAATACCATAGTATTACTGTGCCTGACCTGAACCCCATAGAGAATCTATGGGGTATTGTCAAGACCAAACAATACAGACGAGCTGAAGGCTATCAAAGCAACCTGGGCTTCCATAACACCTCAGCAGTGCCACAGGCTGATTGCCTCTAGGCCACGCTGCATTGATGCAGTAATTTGTGCAAAAGGAGCTCCGACTAAGTATTGAGTGCATAAATTAACATACTTTTCAGAAGGTCGATATTTCTGTATTATAAACTCTTTATTCTATTATTTTGATATATTGGATTTATTATTTCCATGAGCTGTAAACTGTAATCCTTGGAAGATTAAAACAAAACAAGGCTTGAAATATTTCACTTCTACACAATCTAGAATATATGAAAGGTTGACTTGATTTATTAAAAAACATTTCCACGATATTAGTTTTTTTTTAGATGCACCTGTAGTTGCCTATTTTGGTCAGGTCTGTGACAGGGACGGTCATCATAAAATTATACCCTCTGTGATAGGGAACTGTACTGTATGAATATGTGTGGGTGGGCTTTGATTTACAATAGTACACATGTTTCTGCTTTAAAACACTGCATAGATTTGATAGGAAACCAGAGGAGAGATGAGCCCGATTTGAACCCACCGCATTGTGCGAACATGGTTTGTGTCTTCTTCACTCCTTACAGTCAGGACCAGAATTCCACAAATGTTCTACAGAACATTTGTCATTTTCTTACCAAAGGGATGAGGCCATATTTTAGCATAACAAAGAATTGAAACACAAACCTTTTTAGTTCCTATTAATTTACGTGAGCCCACCCCAATTACAACATATGAACACATGCTATTTGTACATGCTTACAATCTAGCTCATGCTGTAGATGCATGTACACTTGATTACACACACACACATAGACACACACAAACCCCTTTGGTCCTAAACACACAAGCCAAGCAATGTCATACATGGGCACCTACGAATCCCTCAAGTATCAAAGGACAAATGACTTTTAACAGAGACTCGACCGGCAACCAATCAAATTGCTTACATATGTTCCCTTTGTCTGATGGCTGCACTATCAACGATGTATTTCATGCTCGATTACGGCTCTTTTTAATCAGTGTAATGAAACGCAGTCAGAGCAAAGTGCTCTGATTTTAGGCCAGGGCATTCCATCAATGGAGCATCACTGCTCCATTCAACCTCCCTTTCCTCCCCGCAACTCTTTGCGAGGTTTGCGGTTCACAAGCCTCTGTTACCATTTACCTAATTATTTTGGTGCGTTATGGGAGTGCATGTAAACTCCGTGCACTAATGACGAGGCCTGGCTCTGCGGTTTGGAAATGGTTTTACATTGGTCCCCTATGCATTGCTGTTTGAGAAAAGCCCAACTTGTTCAAGGACTTTTGGAAATGGCTGTTGGAAATCCTTTACACTATCTGGAGTGCTCAAACACTTCCCGTTCCTTCTCTAACAGACTAGCAGATTAGCTACCCTGCTACATATTTAGTCTGGGCCTTTGATTTGAGGGTGTGTGTGGTCTGGTCTGAGCTTTCAGTATGCAAGAATGGTAGGAAATCTAGCTGATGTTAGACACACACACACACTCACACACACACTCCTAAGTAAAAAGGAGACAGTGGATTGTTCTGAAGCCAGATTTTAGCATTAGTGAATTATGTGGAATGTTGTAAATCAGATTTATAGCCATTTCCAAATTTCATTCTGGTTTCTCTTTAATAGATCAAATGAAAATAAGGAAGTTGTTTGCTTCTGTTTTCCTTCTTTAACTATGTAATCTTCTTGATCATAACCTGAGGAGGAAATGTCTTTAATGACTTTATCACGTGTTTTCATTGTCCATGCTATTTAGGATTATATAAGTTATACTTATTAGGAGCATTGCATTGCTATACTATTACATTATGACTACCGCATTTATTCCATTTGGATTCATTACAGTTATTTAGAAGAATTCACAAATATGGATATTAAGTTCACTGAATAAGGGGAAACTCAAATAAATGGACACAACCTGTAAAGTGCAATTGATTAAAGCAGTATTTCTAAATGCACATGCGTGGTGTTATTACATAAAATCCCCCCCCCCCCAATTCAGTTTTATTAGAATTGTTATTGAAGCAAAACAATAATAGCAAAAATATGAAAGAAAAAAGGTTAAGGACTAGTGCCCTCTCCCCCACTTTGTCTCTCCTTTTGGGCTTAAATTGTTTACTTTAAAGTTACAGGTTTCTTTTTAAGACATAACTTAATTAGAAATGTAAAACAAATGCGGATGGCATTCACTTTATAGATGTCCTGAAAATCTGACAAACATGTTTACAATGGCCTGTTAAAACCACGTAACGGCACGCAATGAGTCCCCACTTGGTGGACCTTCTTTGTTAGGGTTTACAATGGGTGAACTTTAAGTTTGGCTTACCTTTATCTGTTTTTTACCCTTTCTGATTCTAGCGATAGATAGCCGACAGCTCATAGCTATAAATCTTGCTAAGATATATTTGATTTTGTTTGTGTGTGCGCGTGTGTGTGTTTGTTTGTTGTCATTCTGCCCAAGGGGATAATGAGCCTTTCACACGTAAGGTGGAATCTGGCACATGGCGCTATCCACCCCCTTCCCATTCCTCCACCCACACACATCCAGTGAATCTGTGCAGGCAGAGGCATCTCACTGATGACATCCAAAGGGTGCATGTTCTGGTTAGACTCAACAGGTTAATGCCGTTGTCAAATCAATTTGAGTTGACAGATTGCCAGTGTTGAATTGCCATTAGGCTTATTAAATGTTTGTCTCTAGAATGTATTTTTATCAACTCTCCGCTAATTAGCTGAATTTTAAAAATCGATTTAACTAACAGTCCAAGCTCCTTCCAAAGCAGATGAACATACTACATAATATGTTTGTTAGGTGGTGTAGGGTTTTATAGTTCCGTTTTAGGAAAAAAACTGTCCAAAGAAGTAAAGTTAGATTTTTATTGTGTTTTGTAGACCCAATTTGTAGGTGGAATTGTTGTTTGTTTATTTTCTACATTTGTTCTACTTCAGATCACTTGCTTTTTCCCCTCTGCAACCTTTTTAAATAGGAATGTATAAAAGTGATTGTTCTCTGTCCACATGCTTTTATCTGGGTTATTGTTCAACTGCAGCGGGTCAAGTTGGAACACAATGTGAGCCAATGATGGTAAAAGAGACCATATTGCTAATGCTGTAATGGTTTCACAAATGGGTTATATTACACTTTTTTATGGGTAGGGGAGAAAAAGAGCTAGGTGCTTCATGTGCCTTGGGCTAGGGGGTGTCATAGGGGTGTACGCAAGTTTATATTTGTGTGTGTGTTTGTGATTGCGTGCGAGCGTCTAGCGACATACATGCCTACATAGATTTACTTTAGTTGGGGGAGTTTAGCTTGTTAAAGAAGATGATCTTATTCGTTGTCTCTAAGACGAGACATTATTCACTGCCAACGTAACCCCTCTGCTCACGTCTGAGCAGAAAACGTCATTTCAATTAAAATAAATGTATTGCAGAACACATGCACTAACAAACATTAAGGGTTTAATATCCGCCCCGTGACCTTTCCAGTGTTTCTCTTTCTCGCTCAGCCATCTTTCCTGTTTCTCTTTTTAATGCACTTTCAAGTAAAACTGTAGAAAATAATCTTTAGCAAAATACATTTGTCATTTTGTGAGCAGCCCCTGTCGAGCTAAAGATATCGTTGTGGTTGTATTTACTTGGAAAAGGCCTCCCAGAGGTCATTAAAGTGATTATGGCCTCTGGGGAGCGTTCGATACTCCATTAAGTTGTTTGGCACTTTGTTCGGCTATGTAAATCGTTTATCTGCTCGCTATTGTCTTGTAACATAAATATCATCACTGAGGCAGTGAGTATTTTTTCATATACTGTTAATCTTGTTTTGTTTTTGTTGTTGTTCAGTGTGTTCTTCACTCCTAACTGTTATGATGGTGTATGTGTCCTCTTAAGGTATTGTTATTTGTCATTGTTAAATTACATGTGATTATGGAATATTGAAGTAACCACTGCAATAATCGCAGCTTGAGCTGCGACCGCAGCTGCATCGCTTCCCTTCTTTCAAAGGGGAACTCAGTGACTACTCACATTTCAGGGTAACAGTTTTGTAAGAGGGGTGTGTTTACTGACCTGTCATATGTAACAAATGGTTCAGTTCTTTGAGAGACAGGTAGGCGGCTCTATCTGTGTTGGACCTGGTGTTGGAGGTGGTAGTGATGCAGTCCAGAGAATGTGAGTCAGTAGATTAGATAGGCGCCTGTCTGTAAACAGATATCTGCTGAGGTCTGAGACCTTCTTCACTGGTTACGGTAATCTTTTTTAGTTTTGTTAACATATTTTGTAACTAAGGCCCTCTGCTCTCTGCGTCCTCATGCATCCATCATTTTAACTTTTTAGTTTAGTGGTCTCATATTACCTAGTTCTCTTTATATAATAACATTGGTTAGTAAACTAGACTAAGTGAGGTAGCACTCCAACCATATTTTCCGCACCCCTGCAGTATTTTATGTGCAGTATATGATGTTTTGAACACAAAAAAATCCTGATCCAAACCACAGAAAGTACCATATCTGGAGAGGAGTGTTTGATTTCACCTCCACAGTGTGGGAGGCTGTGCAGCATGACAAAGAACTGGCCATGCTTTCCATGAGAGACAGGTGGGAGTGTTTAGTCCCACTTAACAGACAATGTTGCCCCCAGAACCACTGATTTACTGCATTATTACGACAGTAGAGGCACTTTGGCGGGTCTCTATTAAAGTTGTGAGTCAGGGATGGGAGGAAGGGATCTGCCGGATCTGATTGTGGTTAAAAACCAGACTGTGACTCTTGAGTGGAGGAGACTGTACCTGCAGTCTGTGGGCAGATCTAAATCTGTGATGAGAAGAGCTCACTTTGCACGCTGATTCACCAATTTAACAGTACATAAGACAAACTGCTCTCTTTCTTAAGTAAAGTAAATCTGAGCCCTTTGTTGCATGTAGCTGTGAACATCGTTAATGTTGTGGACAAACCACAGAACCACAGTCGTTGTGTTCTGTTCAAGTCACTTCACTTGAACTAAAACAAACTACTAGGTTTGATGGAAAGTTGTTTAGGATATTGACATTTGGAATTTAGTCTTCTAGCCTTTATACAAATAGGGTTGTAGTACAAGTACAATTATTTAGGAGCAGGTAGAGTTACAGTAAGTAAGTATTTAGGAGCCGGTAGGGTAATTTAGCATGTATTTAGGAGCAAACAGTGGTTACAGTAAGTAAGTACAAGCATTTAGAAGCAGATAGAGATTACAGTAAGCATTTAGCTCAAGGATCTCAGTCATTTTGTCAAAAATGTTTAGGGCCTTGCCTATATAACATACTGTAGCATTTAATTGGAAGTTTTTACCCATGTTTGAAAACCAGGGATATATTCCTGCCCTCTACAAAGCCAAGATGAAGACACGCCAGTTTGAAATGAAATGATACATTTTCCCCTCTGTCTGCACTTTCTCATAAAGAGACATTTGGCGATTCAGTTTCGTGTCTGTGTCAGACATGAGGTCTTCTGCTGTGCTTCATCGCCAAGATCGTAAGCTGTTTGACATGTTCTGGAAATATTGTTACAATGGAGCAATTCAGTGTTTA
>JAOEHI010000015.1:653786-668998 GCA_025447815.1 Percopsis transmontana
TGTACATGCATGTTTCTTAATAAATGCATTTGAAATCAATTCTTAACTTTAGTTTTCATTCTTGCATTAGAGTAATGTTTGTAAATGTTACTGTACATTGTGAATATTGCACTGAAGCTTGATTGGAAGAAAACTGTGAATCAAATCGAAATCGCAATATCTGCCAGAAAAATCGCAATTAGATATTTTCCTGAAATCATTCAGCCCTACTACCGATTGGCAATGACAGATTGCTGTGCATTCTCATTTAAATCCCATTCTTTAACAAATTAAGGATTGTTTCCATAAAAGGTCAGCACTCCTTTGTAATTTCCAGCTTTTTAAAGAGGATGGCTTGCCAGAACTGGGAAAGAGCATATTAAGTAACAAGAACAGAGAAACATTTGTTATGAGTGATTGTGTTTTATCTATGAAACAATTCCAATTTATGATTATTTGAAAGCACGTACATATTATTGGAAGGTGGAGGCATATTCTTAATTATGTTTGTCGGACCTGTAGGACATAGAAGGGAGTTGCATTGAGAGGAGTACTGTAGAGTGATGTACAGTATTTGTATATGAGCTGGTGACATCAGCAGGCTGGCTTTGTTACCATATCCCCTTGTTATGATTTGGTACACCTAATTGCGTTCTATATTTTATGAGAAAGACTGTCTCCAATCACTGTCTCCAAGTGTTTTTCAAAATATTGCTCAAATAATGATTCTCGAATGAGGGGTTTTAGAAGCGGCAGGTCGTGTGTGTGTTTGTGTCTGTATTTGTGTCCACATAGGGGCAGATGTACTAACATGTTAGTGCCGGTTTTAGGCGTAATTTTGTTGCAACGTGTGCCTAAAACATGGTGTGGTATGTATGAACAGACCGCAAATGGCTAAAACTGCATTCTGACTGCCACAGGAGAGCAGAATGGTAATTTGCGCTTT
Source organism: Percopsis transmontana (assembly GCA_025447815.1). NCBI lineage: Eukaryota > Metazoa > Chordata > Actinopteri > Percopsiformes > Percopsidae > Percopsis > Percopsis transmontana. The sequence goes on from JAOEHI010000015.1 coordinate 654,712, forward strand.
CCCTACAGATACATATGCATTCATGGGAGGGTCGAGGGAAAAGTAGGAGTTTCGTGCAAAAACATGGGAGGAGATACGCAAGGACAGACTGATTACCTATTCCATTGTATGTATGAAAACTGCGGAGGAAAGTGTGGTTTTGTGGTGAAATTTCGCCTCCTCCTAAAAGCAGGTGTAATCCAGGATGCGCGTTTGCTTGCATAGGGGAAACAAGGCAGCAGTCATCCGAGCAAGACGAAGACACAAGGGTGTAGGTTTACTGTGGGTTGAAATTTGCTAGGGACATCTTTCTCTGTTACTGCTGATACCTTTTATGGATCACTATATTCGTTTAATTAGCAAGACGAGTTCCACAACATTGTTCATGATTATAATGACATGATTTTAAGTTTATTTGCTTAAACTGACACAGGCCAAGGAGATGTGTTGAGAGGATATTCACCATAAGAATGTTTAATTGAGTGAACAAGAAGTCATCAAGTGTTCATGCAATAATGGAGTTACTGGAAGAAATCAGAGATTATATCGAACCTCAGCGACCAGGGCGCCGCAATTTACGGTTAGAGGGCGGTGACTACGCGGTGACTACGCGGTGATTACGCGATCAGCCTCAGGTTTGGTACATCCAACGTAAAATGAAAATGCGGCCTGGCCAACTCGCTGTTTACTCTGCCCCATAGTGTGCATGTGTGTGTGCCAGTGACCATGTATGCTGTATGTGTATGAGAGATAAGATGAGATTTTTTTGCAAGAAGAGAGGTTGGTCCACGTGCTCTGGCAGAAGGCAACTTCTCTGAGCAGTTTCAATGTCCCCAGCTGTAGAGAAGACCCTTTCAGCTGGGACAGATCTAATGGGGGGGACTAGCCTTTAATTTGACAGTTGCTGTCAGAGCCCGTCTATTTAATTCTCTGGCTGTTTAACCATTGCGAAAATTAACTTAGAAAACCGGAAAAAATGCATATTAGCCTAAAAGATCGATCCATACATTCTACAGATCGATATAGAATCTGACTAATTAAAAAAAACGATTAATCGATTAAACAATATTTTTGCACACCCCTACCGTTAGCTATCAGTGAGTGAAATGCTCTGTGAGCATATCTGCTCTGGTTGATAGCTCCTCTATATAAGTCGATTTAAAATTTTGACGGCTGCTGAAATAATTTTTCCTGATTGGTTCGGCAAATCTACCTTGTCTATCAATCACATGAATGCGCCCACACAGCTACAACAGGTTTGTCAATGGTGCTTCGCAATGGCAGACCAACGGGCTCCAGAGGGAGGGAGCAGAGGAGGAGGGGGTGGGTATTTGGGGTGATGATTTTCAAAATCAAACTCTCTTTTGTTTGTTTTTAGCTAGCTCTCGTTGCAACTCTCAAATGCTACCTACAGCAGCTTTAAGGAGCAGGTAGGATCAAACCCACAAGCTGATTTTATCCATAGGAAATTATAGGTTATTATATGTTATATGGGTAAAATAATGCTATGCGTAAGTTATGCTGACAGTTGTGCTAAAAGATGGTGATACTTTACAGTGTTTCCCCAGCCTCAAGCAATATGGCGTCACATTTGCTGAAAGTTACGTTGTAACGTGTTTAACAACAATTGCCCTGAGTCACTCACTAGGCCAAATATGTTTCTGGTGCTGCTCACAGAACACCTTTACTCCTTTCTCACTTATCTGCAAATGTCATATTTTTGGCCAAGTTTGTGCCTCACTGAAACCCCTTTTAAATATGTGAATAAGCCAGGTGGCCAAGAGCACTGTCAGAACGAAGTCTGTCTTCAACAGTGGAGGAAAATAGAATCTCTTAATAGATCATGTAAAAAGGGGGAGTGCTGTTTAAACCATTTAAATCTTAATGAAGGTTCAACCTGTCCCAGAATCTTTAAAAAAAAAATTTGACTGTTATTTTTGAGTGTTGAGGAGGTGAGTGCAAGCACAGAGGAAGTAAGTCCAGTTCACTTGTTCATGAGCCGCAGCTCGGGATTTAATACAGCCTAGGTAGCTCTGTTCACGCCGCCGGTGACCAAGGTGGAACCCCTCCTGTAGCCTAGCGGGAGGCTGTGGCGTGTGGCTGGCTTGCTGCCTTGGTGATGGACGGACTTGCTGTCGTGGCGGTGGGTGAGCTCACTGCCAGCGCAGAGGGCTGGTTCGGCACTGGCGCGTCATTGTGGGCAAGCAGGCCTCCCTGGTGGAGCTGGTGTCTCTGTGTGTCCGAACGAGGCCTAGGGCTGCCCCACCTACCATTGGTAGTCGGAATGCTGCCCCCGCTGACTCCCATACACCAACGCTGACCATTCGAGAGCCCGGCCGTGAGCAACAAAAGGATGGTACGCCTGGAAGGTGGAGAATATCACGTTGCACTGGCTGAGGATCCGGATCCCGATGGAACCGGTCCAGATGCACATGTCATCGCCAGAGTGGGAGCCGCTACTGCTTAGCGCACAGCAAGATATATAGCAACAGTATTTACAAAGAAAATTAGCCCAACATGTACCTTCTATGAGGAGATTGTAAATGAAGATGTGAGCAGTTGGAGTTTATAAAACTCTAAAGAATAGATTTAGGGAAAGTCCCAAATCACACATTGGTGAAATTCCTTTTTTTTTCTGAGAAATTTTAAGCACTGAAGATTTGAATGAATTCATTTCACAACCACAAATACACTTCTGTTTTCCAGGTGTGACAAATGAATGGAAAGAACTAAAAAAAAAAAAGAAAGAACAAAGGAAAACCAAGAAATCAACAAAAGAATAGAAGAATGGAACAAATTACTTAAAAAAGACACACATCTTGAAATGTCTTGAAATCATTTCAGCTTGATTTCAAAAGTATTTCAAACCCTCACATTTTGGGCAGGGTATTTCCATATGTAGCATACATCCTACTGTACATGCTTAATGTCTGAGAAGACAAATGTCTCAAATCGCCATGCAATCCCTCAGTTGAATAGGAAATGCATGTTGCACCGCCATTCTGTGTGAATGCCTCCAGCCTAATGCCACTGGACAAAGTACGTGCACATGCCCATGCAAGTGTGCATGTGTTCACATGGGATCCACCTTCACTCGCCCTATTCCTTTGTTGCCAAATGTACAGAGTGACATTAAAGCTGTAATCTCCTGTTGTGTGTAACTCCTGTCTTCTTGGGTGCAGTGGCTGATCGGAGACAGGGACAGCCACTGCGCAATCATCTGCTTGCGGGCGCAGGGGAAGCCAGTGTGTGGCTCCGATGGGCGGAGCTATGACACGGGGTGTGAGCTGCAGAGGGCACGCTGCAAGGATGAGACCCTGACGCTGGCACACAGAGGCCGGTGCCGAGGTACGAGGCCCAAGCATGATGCATCCAACACCCCTACTGTTTAGTATGCTTGAGTGTGGACAGGTTGGCTCATGCACATAGATGTTACACACGCGCACACACACACACGCACACACACACGCACACACACACACACGCACACACACACACACGCACACACACACGCACGCACGCACACACACACACGTACACTGGCATGTGCACTGGTACACACATCCCAGTACACAGTAAATACACAAACAGGCCTAACTGGGGGCATTCTTGCAGGTAGAAACTGGGTGAGAATCGACCAGCCACCAGTAGCCCCAGCACCCACCTCCTCCACAGAGAGCAGGGACCAGGAGCTGAAAGGTGACACTCAAGCACTGCACACACAGATACTGAGCCTAGCCCTAGTCTGGATCTGGGGACGATTATTTTAGATTGGGGGGTGGTGGGGGGACTGGGCCACAAAGCGAACACCTGCCAGACGTGGCGTGTAAGTCTTCACAGATCACATACTCTCTTGCTCTCCAGATGCCAGCCACTCAACAACAACAAAGGTTGATAGTTGATAGTTGTAGAGGAGGAACTACCCCCTCCTGTTAGGAAAGCATCACCCAAAATATATTTTTGAATGATTTTTGTTCCACCACAGGTGTTTTTCAATCCTGGTCAGAATAGTCTAGAAAGAAGAGGAAAGACAGGCAAGTTTATTTTACTATAGGTATGGCATGCCTGTATAATCGTTTGCTAGTGGGTTCAACAATCAATCCATTTTTACAATGGCAAAGCCCGCTACGCTCAAGTTATTTGCTAACCAAGAAGAGAGTTTTATCCTTTCACTGTCCCAAGCTTGCATGTGTCAATCCAAGGTATCTGTAATCTCCCTACTATTAGACCAGGCCTGGCTCGTACAAGGTAACTGTAAATCTCCCTACTGGCTCATCAGCACTCCAACAGCACAAGCACAGCTTTGTCTGTGACTTTCTCAGAAAGCCAATGAAAACTCACAATGATCCTCTTTTAACATTGGAGTGTTCTTGAAAATTAATACAAACGGTGACTTCATGTTTGCACACCGGACTGTCGAGGTGTGCTGCTGATGGTGCATGATACCCAGAGCTAGCTCACTGTTATTACAGTGAGCGGATGCTTAGAGACAATCCAGAAGGACACAGGATAAAACTGTGTCATGCAACTATTGGGTCCGTTTTATTTTATCCATTTTATTGTTGCTTTACAAAGACAATGTAGTTGGCTCTGGGATCAGGGTGATTGTGTTACCCCTGGTTTGTGACTGGTGTATGACTGGTTAAGAGTAGGTGGGTGGGAAATGGTCTTCCCTTCCATGAAAACCTTCATCGCTGTGCCGCTCTTCAGTTGTGCAGCTCTTGTGGTGGTTATGCCAGGTGTGAATTTGTGAATGTGTGAAAACAGCCTGTTGCTGGAAAAAGAGCAATCCATCACGCAGCACGCATCCACCGCCCAGTCCTTCGCTGTATAAATCATGGTGGACAAATAATATATAAAAACAGAGCGTTGCCGCCGTGTTGCAGATGTGGGCCAGTCCAGGTGTCGTGTTGAGAGGAGCCAGGCTCTAGAACAGGCCAAGAGACCCCAGGAGACCATTTTCATCCCAGAATGCAATGAGGATGGAACCTTTGCCCAGGTCTGTCTAAAGCACAATACCTTGTTTCATGTCTATGTATTCTTTGACTCTCTTTCTCATCTTTTATCACTTCCCCTGCTGTGTGCTGTAATGCTGGTCTGTTTTTGAAAAGTTACCAAGTAGATTTTCACCTTTAGACTATATTTTACCGTATGGATATACAAATATCTTTAGGCAGTTAACATCTATTGTCATTCAAGGGGGTCATTCATGAAGGACATTCTTAATTTACCTTTCAGTAATGTTCTGTGTGACATTCTGCTGTTTGTTGTGTCCGCAGGTCCAGTGCCATACTCTGACCGGTTACTGCTGGTGTGTAACCAGCGATGGTAAACCAGTCAGTGGTTCGTCTGTGCACAACAGGACCCCTGTGTGTTCAGGTATTGGGTCAGAGGGCCTGGCAGAATACGTTTAGGTTTCCTCAAAGCATCCTTAGAGCTATAATCATGTTTGGTGAGCTGCTTCTGCCACATTCTACCTTCCTCCCTGCTCTATGAAACTCAATCCATTCTGTCTTAATGTTTTGGAGTTCTCCAGATAGTTCATGCTTATGAGCTCAGACGGTTGCTTCAACTGTCACATCTTGGCACTCGGAGTGGCACAGTTGGACTCACTTTTACTCAATAATCAGGAAGTGTCAGGAAATCTACAACAACTAAACTAATAGTTTTGATTATTAAGAATGCAGGCATCATGGTTATTACGGCTTCTATGTAGAGGAAATGGTCAGCTTGTGAGGAACATGACGCTGTTGAAAGGAAAAAACAACTCTGGTTAGTTAAATAGAGGCCCCCTGTACTAAAGGCACATGTGTATGATGTGTCATGTGGTGCAGCAGGTGCCAGGTCAAGCAACAGGGCTAATATCCAAGCATCTATCCATCCAGGGGCTTCTAATGCCCCCACCTCAACCCAAACCAAGCCTAAATGCTCTCAGCAGGCTGGAGTACAGAGTACGACTCGCTCAACCAGGATGGGAACACTTTATGATAATCACCATCATTTTCCCTCAGAATTGGATTGCACAGCCACCAGAGCATATGGTGCACATTTTGTGTGGAAGACATGGTGAGACTGAACACATGCCTAGTGTATTATAGCCCCCCACCCCCAGAAACTCTTTTAGACCACACGATTAACCTGTATGGCGTTCAGTTCATCCCAAACCTAAATGATGAAGTACATTCCTAAAGCTCATGAGCATACGTACATGTCGACTTACAGCTGATTAATTTCCCTTCCCTATGTTGGAAAACAGCTTCAGATCTAGATCATGACACAAATGGCACAACCTCTACCTGTCTCCCTTCTGTCCTGCATAAGATCCAATATGTTCACTGTTTCTTGCAAAGGTATGTATTTAAACCTACAAAATACCTACAAAATACAACAGAAGCCATAGGCTGTCTGTTTTCACAGTAAATACAACACAAACTTGTTTTTTAAATGTATATAATAAGTATATAATACTTAACATGGCCTCTGTTGCCACACGGGACTCGGACCAAAACTAAAATACCAAAGCGTTTAATCCAAAAATCCAGCAGGCAGAAATCTGGTCAAGACAGGCAATGGTCAGGCAACAAACAACGATCAATAATAAAAAACAAAACAGGCGAGTTATAAGCATCGTGACGGGGAAAGAGCAGAAACCGCAGGAAAATTTCCCCCGCTGTGACTGGTGGACGTCAGCAGGGAGGTGAGGCTAGGGAGCTGTTGGCAGCAATGTTCATAATCGTGACAGCCTCACTGGACACGATATCTTGCCTCATGTCATTTCCTTTTCAAATACCCATCACTTACATGGTCAGATACCCAATGTACACTATGACCCAAATCAATCATATTGCATACATTTGCAGGAAACTTCCATGAATTTATGGGAACTCATGCTGGGACAAGTGGATTGTCAGGTAGTAAATTTAATTCTGATTGCCTTCACTCAAGTTTCTCCCTCCTATTCTAATTGGTTATGCTAATTTTTGCTCCTTCCCTGAGAATCTGTGCATGCTTGACCCAACTACCTGCATGCACAAAACAGTTATAACATACTTATACTGTATACAGTATACAGCAATACTCAGTAGTAAGGGTTTATTGAACTGGTGATAATAGATGGATCCTCGCTCTCTGGTGTGTCGTTTTTAATGCTAATACAACAAATAATTGTTCTATAAATGTACTTACTCCACTCTCTACCTCATAATGAAGGTTGTAAGAAAAACTAAACAACATAAAAACTCCATATTAGGTTAAAGTACATTCTTTTTCAATATTCTTGGCATAGTAATTCTTCCATTTAAGTAGTAGGTGGAGGTAGGGAATTTTTTTTGTCTTGCCAGTCCTTTGTTATATCATCCCAAGTTTATTTATGAAACATTTCCATTAAAATACCATTGATTTTAAAGGCAAAATGCACCCTATTTCTTTAGCCACTGCCTCAAAAGGCAATAATTTTTTTGATGAATTGGCTGTATTAATACAATTTTTCATAAAGATTATGTTGTAAAAAGCATTTGAGCATTTGGGAATAACAAGCTTTCTTAGACAAGTGTTTATGTGGTATTATGTTGTGTTTCGTCTTTAAAGGGTCAGTAACCGACAAGCCATCTGGGCCTCCAAGCTCTGGTAGAAAAGGTGAGCTGAGACCTGTTTCAAATAATGTGTGTTGGCAAGTGTGTGTGTGTGTGTGTCTGAGAGCGAGCGTCTGTCCAAAGTTTTTATTTGTTCAAAGCAGAAATACACCCAATAGATTTGTTTTAAACATTTTAACTTATTAGCATATACAGTTTATTGGATTGATTATTTTGAAGACATATTACTTTAACTTGAACATATACTGTATATTAAGATCAAGAAAGGGAGCTGTGTTTGTACTCTGAGTATTTATTTTATATTGGATTTTTTATATATTAGCATAGAGCTTGTTAGCAAACATATTTTAAAAAGGAATACACAAGGACCATGGCTCAAGGGCACTAACACTGGTAAACTCAATCACTATCACTGCTATGTAGCACAGCCTACAAAAAGTCCAAAACCAACAAGTAATTAATTATATATCTGACCTAGAGTCAGATATAGTCACACATTTCACAACCCCAAATTTCCGCCATAGTTAACTCGGAAGGTACAGGAGGGGCACAGTCGCGGAGTATACCTTTAAAGAATGAACACACTATATGACTCAATGTAGACTGAATCTGAACATCCTCCGTGAACAAAACATCCCACTGATTCCCCTGAGCTCCCCCAGATGTAATTCAGCCCTAAAAATGCCTCACCTCTGTCTGCTCGCATCACCAAAGGAATGGAGACAATCGTCTGATGTGGTCTGCTGGCTCCACCCCTGGCCTGGCTGTACCTCAAACGAGGCACAGAAATATATGCTTTCTTTACGCCCAGGAAAGATGGGTAGCCTATCAGAGGTTTACTTCTGTAAAGTACTTGTGTTGTTTCCTAGTCCCTAGGGTGATGTATACTGGCTGAGAGGGGGAGCTGAATATCAGGCGAAGGGAGGAGGAGAGCAAGAGAGGGGTTTGCAGATCACAGGCATACCTTGGTCAAGCAGTATGTGGAAAATACCCATCTGGTACTCCAAGCATGTTAACAAAATATTTTCAAATACTGTACTATCTCAGGGACTCACTGGGAGAAGGGCTTTCAAGGAGGCCTGTATTTGGAAATGAAATAGCAACTAAAGCACATTTGTTAAAAAAGTGTATTAATTGCTTATCAACATGAGAGCAACGTTGTGTTTAAAGAATTGCTCTTAAGTGCCTTCCAACCTGAATTCTCATTCCCTAATGCTATTCCAGCTCTGCACCATGCTAAACACTCACAGACAGCCACAGTGTTACTCGTGTGATCTCTGTTTGCCAAAACGGGCCAAAGTGACCTTCGCCTGTTCTGTTCCCCTGATTTAATAACTTAGTAGCATTAATAAAGTTCACCCCAGAGCCATTGTCCTGTTTGTTTTTGACTGGTCGATTTCCAAAGGAATATTCCGGTGGCTACAAGACCGGCTTTACATGGGTAAGTATTTTAGGCAGCATAATCCACAACACTTTAATCAATACTGTACACAGCATATGGGACATTACTATTTCTTGTACCACAATTTGAGGTGAGCTTTAACATAGGAGGAAAAGACATATTCAGCGTAAGTGTTATCAAGCAGGCCCCTTCCCTCACTGATGTTTGGTTGAATTAGGCCCAAATACCTTTAAAAGGTTTAAACGTGTCCCACTTTTTACACTCAAAGACCCAAGCTATTTGCCTTGTTCAGCCTGCACTAGTGTGTTGTAGCGAAGTTGGGGTGGGTTTCGATGTTTGGGCCAGTCTAGCTAATTTGACAGTGTCAGGCAGTATAAATACATCCCAGATTAATCTTCCCCTGTATTCGTGGAGTTATTTATTATTGTTATTTATTTATAGTTATTTACTGTTATTCATTCAGAGATCCGTACATTTTGTTTTTACTTTAGTTATGAGTGGGCCTTGATTTCACCGTGTCAGTGGTGGAAGTATTTTATACCTGCATTACATGGTGTGTGCGTGTGTGTGTGTGTGTGTGTGTGTGTGTTCGCACGAAAGGTGGGTGAATGACTTGCCTGATCCTGTTGAGTGAGAGGAGTTGATTAAGCTAGTGTGTGTGTGTGTGTGTGGTCTCTCAATTATTCATTTTCTTTCTCTCTTTCTCTCTCTCTCTTTCTCTCTTTCTCGCTCTCTCTTTCTCTTTCTCTCTTGGCCGGGCCATGTGCAAATCCCAACCATTCAACAGTTCTGGAGAGTAGATTGTATTAACCTCAATAATGGTAGTCTCCTTCCGTTTCTTTCTCACTCTCAACCCAGACGACGGCTCGAAACCCACGCCCACCATGGAGACCCCCGTCCTCCAGGAGGGAGAAGGTACGTCTCCTCCTTCTTCCAACATAGTCCCACCTGCAGATAAGGGCGGTATTCATACCAGAACCGTTCAGCCGGCGTGACTGTCACACCTAGACACTGGATTATGGAAAGTAGTCAGAACTGCAAATGAGGGCGCAATGATAACAATAGAATACAATAAATGCCAACACACAGCTATAAACACCGAAAATTTTGAGCATGGGAGCAATAAGGTACAATAGGGCTAAGAGCTCACTAAAGTTATTGCATGATTTTGTATGTGTGAATAGCAGTAAAACAGGCATTTATTTATATATAAACATTCAATATTGTTAGTTAGAAGTTGATGCTTAGCAGATGATTAGCATTAGCACATGAATGTGTGTGTGTGATGCTCTAATCTGGCCATAGGGTTACTTTTACATTCAATTCATCATGCATTTATTTTGGCTCATCTCATGACTCATGACTTATCTTAAGTTAGTGTGAGCATCCATCTTTGAGAAAACTTTTGAAATAATATTCATATTAAAATATTAAAAAGGTTTAAAATGTGAACTAGGTTCTGCTCTTGTCATTGCAGAGATCACAGCACCCACCCTGTGGATCAAACAGCTGGTTTATAAGGACAATAAACAGAACAGCTCTAACTCCAGGAGGCAAGGTGAGCCAAACAGAGACGCTAAATTCACCTGCTAAATAAAACATCTGTCCCTTCTAATGACATTACAACTAGATATTTCAGTATTAAAGTACCTATGAACAGTCTAGTATTAGCTTCACAAGTTTCCTTTTAGAAGTTAGTTAGGGAGAAAGCAAAGAATATTACAAAAAAGCGGCCTAACCACTGGAGTTTTTATGGTGACAGACAATTAAATTGCTTGACTTAAACTGTGATTACACATTATTGAATATATATCTGTCCTGCACACTGTGCACCAGTACTGACAAACCCTGTGCCAGAGAGAGACATAGAGAAAGAGAGTGCATGTTCTCATTCTACTAATTATTAACCCCAGGGCAACCCCAGAGGTTCAGCTCACTTGAGCGTAGCAAACATAACAGAACTGTTGGAACTGAACTGCTACATTGTAGAAAGGACGTTTATTTATGTTTGTTACGATTTGTGGGCATGGCAGACTTGCTTTGTTCTTATCAGCCATGCTGACTGATTACGTTATTCAATCTACAACCAACCATCTTTTAATTTCAATTAACATTACAAAATTAAAGCAGAGACATTATAGAAGAGACAGACCAATTAAAGAATCCTGAATAGAATTCTATGGGAGAAGTCCGTAATGCCAAAGATAGCGGTTGTATGTGCACATTTTCAGAGAGAATTGTTGGTTAAAGTACATGTTAGACAGATGTCAAAAGGAGTCAAGCCCTTCCAGGTCACTTCAGACAACTGTCCATAGAATTAGAAAAAACATGTTTACGATAGGGGACCTCAAAGTACAATTTGAACGCAGCCCAGGTGAATTTAGTTTCCCCCTCTATGGTTAAAGTTGTTCTGATGAGGGAAATCACCTAGTGTTTTTTTTGTTAGAATAAACAGCTGTGGACTATTGGCTCCATGTCCTCAGTGCTAGTACAGCCAAGTCTTCCACTGTCACTGCACCACTGTTTTCACCACATTTGGATAGCGATTAGTAACTACATATTGAGGAGAAGGCTCTTAGTGATGCATTTAGTGAGGTGAGTCTGGGTGTGACTGTTTTTTGTTACCACTGGTTTTAGATGAAATGTGAAACATTTTGAGTCGGGAGACAGCCGTGGACTGTCAGGATCCAGTTTTCCCGTTCCTTTCCTTCAGTGTAATTTGTTTAGCTTTCTCTGTCTCCTTCTCAATTACATTCTGCCACGTCCACATGGGCATGCCCATTCAGCCAGGCCTCTTTCATGCTGCTACGCTGTTTCAGAAAGGAGCTTAGTGGGGGATTTGTGTATTGTGTGTGCGCGTCAGTCGGGTTTGTCTTCCAATGTGTATGTGTGTGCATGCATACAGCATGTTTGTGTAAGGTTACAGACATGTTGTGTGTGCGTGTTTGTGTGTGTGTGTGTGTGTGTGTAAATGGTGAACTCTGCGCGAGATAATCTGCTAAAGTAACTTTCAGCTACTATGCGCGTAGCTAATACACTTAGCGCCAAGCACTAAAGAGCATAAAAAGGGTCTGATTGTCGCATGAACAGACTATTAGAGCGGGCGCAGGGTAAGCTGTGGCCAGGGAAGCATTGTGAGGACTGTATTTAATGGACACAGAGTCACTGTGACGGCTCCTTTGAACGCTCAGTGGAAACGTCCTGTTTGCCTTCCTGTTTCTAATTAGCATCTACAGTAATGATCTAAGGGGGACATGTCATCACCTGACAGGATTGAGGCGTGCGTGTGTGAGTGGGTGCAAATAAAATAATTATGTTATGTGTGCATGCTTATTTTATGTGTGTATAGTGGTGTGTCCATGTTAGGAGAGAGGGTGAATCTCCAGTATGTGTCCGCCTGGGGGGAAGGGGGTGTGGGGTGATGTCTGTTTCTATGTTTCTGTGCTGCTGTATCTAGGACCAGTATTTTGGTCACAGTAGTGGTCAGCTGGCAGTGGCTGCTGTAGTCAATTGCTACACTTTCCCAGCTGTGTCTCAGTGTGATATGAGTCTGAGGCTTTCTTTCTTTCTTTCTTTCTGTCTCTGTATTTCTGTCTTTCATTATTTCTGTCTGTCTATTTTTCTGTCTTTCCCTTACTCACTGTGCTGGTAAACCTTGGAGCTAACAGGGTTGGAACAACAAGGCATCTTTATTCAGACCTTTCCTGATCATTATCTATCTATTTCTCTCTCTCTCTCTCTCTCTCTCTCTCTCTCTCTCTCTCTCTCTCACTCACTCACTCACTCACTCACTCACTCTCTCTCTCTCTCTCACTCTCTCTATCACACACACACACACGCACACACACACACAGTTGCAGTTATTAGTATAGTAATCAGGACAGCACAATCAACTGTAATTGGGATATTTATCAGAAGCAAATGAAGTCAATATGTAATAGGATTACATCTGTCTCACAGTCACACGCATTGTGTGGTGCTGATCTGCAGCACAACAGTGTTACTGCAGGCTGTACATATACACAGGGACACAGGGACAGATAATTAGATAAGGAGTTTGGAGCCTGCAGGGCCCGTGCCATGATAAAAAGATATTACACCGCTGTCACTGTGGGGGGACACACACAGAGAGACGGTGCTGTCTAAATGTACTGTATATCTACAGAACAAAGCCTTGGGCGGATCTACTTTAACACAACCCATGTCCTCAGCGCCTGCTGTGATTTGCCCGAGTCTTGCTATAACTTATTTCCAATGTGAATGTCTGAAAACTGGAAGTCAGTGAAATTGTTTTGTGATAACAGATATGTTATTTTAAAGACACAAATATGTAAGAGTTAGGTATTACATGTAGTACATGCGTCTAACATATGCTGCCTACAGTATGTGCTGCGTACAGTATGTGCTGCGTACAGTATGTGCTGCCTATATGCTGCTTACAGTATGTGCTGCCTACAGTATGTGCTGCCTATATGCTGCCTACAGTATGTGCTGCCTATATGCTGCCTACAGTATGTGCTGCCTATGTGCTGCTTATGTTGGAACCTCCAGTTACCGCTGACCACGTAAGTGTCGTCAAAAAAAGTTTGAGATTGTATCTAGTCTTGAATTAGGTTCTAGAGATGACATTATGATACTGTTATTGTTGTTGTTGTCCTCAGGGAGAGGGACGGCCTTGTCAGGAGCCTATTTGGTACAGAAATAGCAGGTATAACAGGAAGGTAATGATTACGGAGGAAACTAGGAGTCACTCCCCAGCTGAGGAGACACATAGATCTTGTGTTGTCCGAGCTAACTAAGTAGAAGGTCAGGTGATCAATACAGACCAATCAGGTCCACTCTGGAGGCACGCATCAATCTCACAGATAACCCTGGATTAGACCCAAGAGGTGTGGCAGTGGTAGATAGTGGGGTAGAGAATGGTGTGACCCAATGAGAGACAAATGACGAGGAGTAGGGAGGAACGCGAGGAGGGGTATGCACTCTGAGTTTCAAACCAAAACAGCAGTATTAGTGGTAACGCTGGTTTCAACTACAAGGGTACTTACTTACTTACTTTTGCAATATAGCTATAATAATGTTACTGTCCGTCTGTGTGTGGTCAAAGACCTAACATTTATTTGAATAGCTTATTTTATTTAGCAAGCAGCTTGTCTTAAAGTCTATTTATTTAATACTTTGGTTTCCCATTTACCATGCAGTTCCTAATAACCTTTATATAACTGTTCTGTTCTGTTTGAGCTGATGTCTGACGTGAGTCATAATTAACAGTATCACCAGAGTAGAGTATATGTATGATGTATGATGAAAAACG